>VWPU01013825.1:0-26029 GCA_013398955.1 Callaeas wilsoni | reverse complement strand
CGGGCGGGGCCCCGCTCGGGGCCGCGGGGCGCCCGGGATGCGAGGCGTGGGCCGGTCGGCTCTCCCCCGCCGGAGCCAGCACTGGGCCTTGGGACGCGGTAGAGCAGCGCTGATCTGTGTGGCCGGGGAAGGTGCTCTTCCGCTGATCCGCCCTAGGGAGGCCAATATCTGGAGTGCTGTGTCCCCTTCTGTGCTCCTCGGTGTTACCGGACAAGTTATATTTCTTTAAAAAGGAGCCTGTCACAGAACATGCTGAGTTTGAAGGGACCCACAAGGATCATCGAGTCCAACTCCTGACCCTGCACAGACACCGCATCAATCCCACCCTGTGCCTGAGAGCATTGTGCAAACACTCCTGGAGCTCTGGCAGCCTTGGGGCCGTGCCCATTCCCTGGGGAGCCTGTCCAGCGCCTGAGCACCCTCGGGGGGAAGAACCTTTCCCTGATATCCAGCCTGAGCCTCCCTGACACAGCTCCAGCCTTTCCCTCGGCTCCTGTCCGTGGGCACAGAGAGCAGAGCTCAGTGCCTGCCCCTCCTCTTCCCTTCAGGCGAAGCTGTACCTGCGGTGTCTCCCCTCGGTCTCCTCCAGCTGAGCAGACCAAGTGTCCTCAGCAGCTCCTCACACGGCTTCCTCTCGAGGCCCTTCACCACCTCCGTGCCCTCCTTTGGACACTCTCTAATAGTTTAATGTCTTTCCGATATTGTGGCGCCCAAAATTTCACACAATATTCGAGGTGAGGCTACCCCAGCCTAGAGCAAAGTAGGACAATCCCCTCTCTGGCCCGGCCAGGGATGCTCAGTAATTGTGCTGAAATCAGCTGCAAGTGGGTAAAAGGTAATACTGGTAGGGGGATCTGCAACCACTGATCCACAGGCCACCAGCCCAAGAAACTCCTTGTTCCAAAAGAACAGAGAAACTGAGCATGTGGACTAATTAGCATAAAAAGCGAGAGAATCACTAACCAATAGAAGACAGAATACTAATTAATGAGAGAACTACGTAACTTGTAACCAATGAACACTAATTCCTCTGTGTACCAAAATGTATAAATAGTCAAAAGTTTTGCTAACTGACTTACATGTTTGGTGAGGCAATAGCCATGCACCTCTGAGCTGAATAAAGTAATGTCGGCTTTCTAACGGAACAAAATGAGTTAAAGAGCTCATTTCCCAGTTTTTGGTGAGGAGAGGGTCTAGCAGAGGCCACAAAGATGGTGAGGGTCTGGAGCATCTCTCTTATTAGAAGAGTGCCGTGGGAGGAGTGGGAGCTTCAGACGAGCTCTGTCCTAGCCTCAGATTTTGGCAGCAGTTTAAATGTAAGGACTCACTCTGGCCCACAAGTTCTAGTGATGGCAGATCAGGTCTATTTATTAAAATGAATTATTTATTAAACAGACAAGAGAGAAACAGACAAAAGATCTTAATCAGAATTACTTACTACACAGTATAAAACTAAAAACAACTAGCAGTAGATTACAGCATAACATTAAACAGTGCATGATATCAAGGTATCTCTATTAAAGGTAGCAAAAGAAATTGTATTAGGAGTCAAATGTAACTTCCACTGAAATGACAATAATATTCACAGATACCTCACTCAGCCTCCAGGGGGGTAACTGCAAAGCAGTGTTCCTTCTAAGGGGAGAAACTCCACACATTTCCAGGGAAATAGGTAGAAGATTTTTGCTTTGTGGAACTGTGGTGTGGCTTTTATAGTTGTAAAGTGAGGTGTCTGTCAGTCAGAAATCCAGCTTATCTTTCCAGCTTTCACTTGGACAGTGAGATGTTTATTGGCGGTTGGGAGATGCCAGACCAGTATTAACCCCATGGCCCCGAAATGACTCACTACAAGACAGCTTGTCCTGTTTGAGTTCTCTGACCAGTTAACAAATAACAAATAAGCTCCTGTGGGGAGTGAGGTGCCCTGCTACAAAGAGACTGCAGGAGCTGGGGCTGTTTAGTCTGGAGAAGAAACAACTGAGAGAGGATCTCTTTAATGCAGATAAATATCTTAAAGGGGGTGCCAAGAGGAGGGACCAGACTCTTTTCAGTGGTGCCCAGTGACAGGACAAGGAGCAATGGCCATAAACTAAAATACAAGAAGTTTCACTTCAACATGAAGAAGAACTTCCCATTGAGGATGGCAGAGTGCTGGAACAGCTGCCCAGGGAGGTAGTGGAGTCTTCCCCTCTGGAGAAATTCCAAATCCACCTGGAATGTGGGTTGCTGTGTCACCTGCTCAGGTTGACCCTGCCTTGGCAGGAGGGCAGGACTAGATGATCTCCAGAGGTCCCTTCCAACCCTAACAATTCTGTGATTCTGTGATTTTTTTTAAATTAAAGGTATTAATTCTTCTGTGCCAAGGCAAACCTGCCAAACCCCAGAGTGCTGGGCACAGATCAGAGTAGTGTGGGCAACACCCATCACCAGCAGCCCTTATATACACGTGTGCCAGGAGCAAGGGAAAAGCAGCCCAGGTCAAAAGTCCACAGGCAGCTCAGCTTAGGAAAAACAAGATTAAAAAAACTCAAAAAACTACAAGTGTAAATGAGAAGGAAACATACTTTGAGATTTGAGACTTACTGTTTTTATATTTGACAGTCAAATCAACAAAGACATCACACAGTTGTCTATGACAGAATTGTCTATAAATAAGAACAGCACTGGTCAGTACTGGTTTCAGAACAAGCATGTTCTCTGCTCACGCACAAAGCCCAACGTCATCCAAAGCTCTGCACCAAACTCGGCACCGTTTTGTCTTGGCTGCCTTTGCTAATTGCCACCAAGATTTAATTTAACACAAGAATGATGCTCCTATCTCGTGAGAACTGCGCCTCAGCACTGTTACTGAGATCCAGGCTATGGGAAGGCAATCCCAATCCAACAGCACCTGCTGCTAGCTGTAGGCTGTATGCTGCACTATGTACTTTTGTAACTTAATAGAATAGGTTACAATAGAAGTTCATCTTATCTGTGCCTGAGTGTTTCAACATGTAGGGCACTGACTCCAAAGCAGGAAACCCCTTTAGTGACCTAGCACCATGCATAAGAGCTGATGGTGTCCCACCATTCTCCCTCTCTCAGCCTCCCTTTCTTCCCAATGTGGTGGTGAGGGGGCACAGCAGCCGTCGGGCAAGGCTGGCTCTCTCCTACCCCAGTGGATGTGGTTTCTGCATAGCTTTTGATGGACCTTGGCTTCCCTGCACCTCAGCAGCCTGACCGATCTGCTTCTGGTCTCCCCAGCGAGACTGAGTTCCTGCCCCACCAGGAAGAGGCAGGAAGAGCAGAAATTTGCCATGGTGGCTGGAGTGGGGCAGTCATGTTATCCCCAGTATCTCTTCTGCCCTGCTTATATTATAGATGGCATTAGCCCTTCTCGTTTTCCCATGGTCATCCATGCCTGTCTGACCACAGCAGCCTCTGCGCCTGTTCTCACATTCACCATCACTACAGTACACCATGCCAACAGTTCAGGTGAAGAACCAGTTTCCTCATCCTCCAGTTCTGACCACCCCAGCCAGACCTTTAGCCTTATTTTTCAGCTTCTTTCTGCTCAGCTTCTTCCACCACCTCTACATAAGCAAAGGCAGGTGGCAGCTGCAACTTTGTCTAATATATAGCAGGAGTAACATCTGTGCTTTCTTTAGTATTCATTTCCACTGTTCATTCACTGTGTGATGCAGTTAGTGGGCGACACCTTAATGTTCACATTCTCTTAGGACTTTTTCTTTTAACAGTGAAAATAATGTCACCAGTTTACAAAAAGAGAGAAGCTGGGCTAGAAAGGAACATTTTCTTAAACAAGTGCAGCTGAAAATTTTAGAAGAAACCATCCCACCAAGACTTCGAGAATCACAACCAAACATTATGAATTGCTCCAAGTTGGCCATGTGATGCAAAATGAGATGGTGGGCTCAGTCTCTTACAACACCTATGTCCAAATAAAAGCCAATGCCTCACAGTATTGACAAAGGGGACTGACTGGGCATGAAGAACAAGACAGCCGCCCATGCCTTGGCATCTAACCCTTACAATATATAAACTAACCTGGCCTTTGGGATCTCTTCAGGTAATATACATCTCTAAAAAGAACATGGATTTTATTTACAGGGAAACACATAAAAGGTCTCTTTCTTGAAAAAGAAGGAATATGTCTTATAATCATTTTATTTTTCGCACTCCTTTGGTTTACTTTTACTCCTAAACATTACCCCAAAAGTAGTAAGAAAAAAAAATTAAAAAGAGGAAATGAAAAATTTACAAGCAAAAACATTACTTAAGCAAGCAATTGCACTGAGACAGCTGAGAGAAGAATGGCCAAGACACCAATCAGGAGTCTCAGTAGACAGACTTTTCTGTACAACTCCCATTCCACAAACATCTTGTGCTTGGGTGTGATTTGAATAGGACTACTCAGGTAGCAAGGAGTCTTATATATACACATGGAAATATGTCCATGTCCGTTTAGTCCAGGATATGCATATTAATTTCTTTCATTACAGCTTCCAAAAGCAGATCTCAGATGGAGGAAAAGTCTGACTCTGAGTAAAACCATATAAGCCTGACCACCAAGAGCTTCACTAGGTGGTTTTGCGTTCGTGTCTGATACTCAGGAAGAGCCCTTGGGACCAGCGAGTGGCTGGAGCAGCGGGAATACCCTCGCAGGCCCGCTGGGCAGGGAGAAGGAGGAGGGCGGGAGGAAGGCAGGAGAAGGACAGACAGGAGGAAGAGGGCAGGAAGGGGGAAGCAAGGGGGCAGCAAGGGAGAAGGAGGGCAGGCAGGAGAAAAGGCAGGAAGGGGACAGGAGAATGGCGGGCAGTGAGAAGGAAGGAAGAGAGGAGGAAGGCAGGCAGGAGGAGGAGGGCAGGTAGGTAGGTAAGAACGAAGGGTGGAGGAGGAGGGCAGGCAGGAGGAGGAGGGCAGGTAGGTAGGTAAGCCGGAAGCCCAGGAGGAGGAGGAGGGCAGGTAGGAGGAGGAGGAGGAGGGCAGCAGGCGGCCCGGGCCCGCCTCCCACGGCCCCTCCTCCCGGACGTGCTGGGACCCCAGCGGTTTCCTCGCGGCGCCGTGCCGAGCCGGGCGCTGCGGGCGGGTGCTGCCCGAAGGTGCCCCAGGAACGCGTGCCCGCCCCAGGAGCAGCGCAGAGCCCTCGGCGCGGCTCCCCCGGCTGCCGCTGGCCGTGAACCCCGGCTGTGCCGGAGGAGCCCCGCCGGGACCGGCCCGGGTCACCATGTCCCGCGGGGGCAGCCGCTGGCCGGTTCGCCTGCTGGTGATCACCTGCGTGATGGCCGGGCCGGTCCTGAGCCAGGAGTGTTCCGTGGAGAAGATGGAGAATTCCATCATCGATATAAACTTGTCCCTGCCTCGCGGCGTGCGGGGCGCGGAGCCGTTGCGCGTCCCCAGCGCGGGTGCGTGCGTCCGCGCCTGCTGCTCGGGGCACCGGCTCGCAGGTAACCTCGGCCTCCTTCTCCGCCACTGCCTGGGAGAATAATTCTGGAGTTTGGGCTCCCGGGGTGTTCAGCTGCTGGTGTTCTCCGTATTCAGCACAGAATTTACCCTCTCATTCAGGCTGCGCTTAGTTCCAGCTTGCGGCTGCTGCCTTCTTTTGCCAGTAGATATTAGATCTTAAAACAAGATCCCGTAGTGTTCAGGAAAATAGTAGCATCACAGAAACAGCGTTAGTTTTAAGTCTCAAAACCTCACAAATCCCGAACCCCGAAGGTGCATAAGCTGTATTTAGTAGATGCACTAAAAGTAACAGATATTTTGCATTGTATTTAATTTTAGCTAAGAATGAGAATGCTCATTTTCCTCTGAGACAGCTGGTTTCAGTCAAGCTCTTGGAGCACTAGGAGGCAGAGCAGCAAGTAGAAGTGACAGTGGTGAAGGTGACCCCCCAAAGCAGTAACTAGCCAAGCGATTCCTGGGATGTAATAAAGAAAAATGTCTAAATAATTTTCTTCCTTATTAGTATATCGTGGAGGTTTTCAGATTTATCAGGATTTGTAAGCAAGAAATTGTTGTATAAAGTGGTGCCAGTGTGGTGTGGGTGAGGGGAGGATGAGAGATTAGACTCATAATTTCCCCAACTTTATTTGTACAGGAAAAGGAAGGTGTGACCTTTCATATTTTGGCCCTGGGCCATTCTTCTGCAGTCCTTGGCTGTTTTTCCTGTATGTGTTAGTAGTTTTCCTCTTACTCGCATGAGAAAAAGTTAACGAACTAGATCTCATTACCGTACTGCTATAAAAGTTCTTATTGCTGAAAGAAGCATTTATTTTGTTTTGCAGGAGACAAGAAGTGTAATTTGCTTATTTTTTATGCTGCAAGAACAAGTACACATCCAAACTGCTACTTGTTTTACTGTCCTAGCACTGAGGCTTGTCCAATGAAACCTGCAACAGGACTTGTGAGCTACAGGTTAACTACAGGTAAATAATAGTGAGAGCCACCAGCCCCCACACAAGATGACTTTTGCACCTGTGAACTCTCAGTAGTGACCAGGAACTGCTTGGGGGTCGTGTTTTTAGTCGTGTTCTAAGCCGAGCATTATGATTTGAAAATATTGCTCTTTTTCCTTGTGGAAAATGGATTGGCAGGTGTGTGGTGAGCTCCTTTGTGGGCACAGCTTCCTGCTTGGGATAATCTCCCAACCGTTATAAAATTCTTTCACATTTGATTCAGAACTCCTCATAATTTGTCCTTACTTAAAACAAAAAGAAGCTGCTTCCATCTAGATATAGTCAAGAAGGAGAATTTCCTGTACATAATGCTGAAAAGTATCACCAAAACCAATGGAAATACCATGCTCTTGTAGCCAGCTGTGTATTTAAAGGACCCATGCTACACTGATGAATAATTGGCAGTGGTAATCATTACTTTCTGCTTTCAGTTAGGGAACCTGAAGTGAAGAAGCAAACTTTCTAAACTCAGAGCTTTATGGCATGTGGGCTACACACTCAGGAATTTCTTGCTCTCAGTCTTGCGCTGTGGGATTTTTAACAGCAAGGCCTACTTGTTGATTGACATTGACTTGCACCAGACCTGTTTGAACAGCTCAGATAAGAAACTGATAATTTTCTGTATGGCTTCTTGAGAGACCAAACTTTTGCTGAAAAAGAGAACTTTTCCAAGAGGAACTATGCCAGGAGCAGCAGAATGATATATAGAAAGATTACTCATATAACGTTACCAAGTATTTTAGTGCAAGCACAATCACACAGGAATTGTGCAAAAGCAATGTGCAACAAATGAACTGCATTTCTGTAAAATTATTACTATAATTACACTTCTCTCCAGCTCTTTCTCCCCTAGAAGAACATCGGGGTTTCCAACAAAGGAACAAGAAATGCAGTCATGCTTGTGCTTTTGTTCGGCATGTAGTGCAATGCTGAGTGAACAACTTAATTGCCTATACCGCCTCTTTTTCATTTTGCAGATTTTAGCTTCTGGGAACATTTAATTGTGGAAAGATTATGCTAGCTTGTTTAATGTTCCTAATAAGTTTTCAAAGGTAGCACCTGAACAGTGCCGTGTCTTGTTGGTTAGAAGAGTTTTGCTCTCTAGCTTCTTCGGCTTTCAGCAGAGAAGGGACCGTGATCTGCCTCAGAGGCTTCTGTTCCTTTTTGAACTGTTTCCTCCTGGATTGTGTCCAAACTGGCACATGTCGGTACCAACAAGTGTTTCAAACTTTGTTCTTTCATATGAGAAGCTGTATGTGGTTACACTGAAAACCAAGCTAAAAGGGGGAGAGATACTTTTTAAATTATTTATTTTGGTTCCAGTGCAGTTAACAAACCTTTTCCTTTCAATAATAAAAAGAGATGAGTGGGAGTCAGAACGACTTGAGTGCATGTTCCCTTTTAAATGTTCTGTGCAGCACCTGAATGGTTGTTATGAATATGTTATATATTCATTTCTATATTTTTATAAATACAATTATAAAATTATATGTATATAAAATATGAATTAACAATCAGACAGTCTCTCCAAGAGCTCACGCTCACCCAAATACTTTCTATAATACCTGTAAATCAGGTAAATACTGTAGAAAAAATACTGTAAAATCAGGTAGCTTTTAGGATTATCATTTGTATGGTATTTCTGCCATAGAAGACTGTTATGTGACTAGGCTTGAGGCTGACAGCTTTTATGACATAGAATTTAAATGTCACTGTGCATATATTAAAGAAAGGAAGTTTCACTAGTCATTGTCTCTTAGAGCCCCCTTATATAAATGTTTCTAAGAAATACAAATAGAGTATGCCTACATTACTCAAAAATAGATTTAATAATTGAATACCAGTATTTCTGTTTCCAGACATCCATGACCCAGAGGATAAATCCATCAAAACTGAGAACTTTTCTTCAAATGAGTATTCTTTGCCTTTGGATGCTGGAACCATTATTTCTCACAGCCAGAATATCCATCTGAATCGTACTGCCAGTTTGCAGCAATCTGTCTTTCATCAGGCGTCTGAACTCCTGAACCACATAGGCAAGCATTTAGACAACATGGAATTTCATACAGTTTTTCCTGAATCTCAAAGAGCAAAACAGTCTGAGAGCTTAGACCCCATCTCAGGGCAGAAAGTAATTAACCTGCCACCAAAGACGCCTTCTGCTGTTCCAGCTGGAAACCCCACTGCTCCATTCCCCAGCACCACTCGGGCGGGCGCCCCTGAAACCAGCAGTGCTTCTCTTACTCCTCTGCCTGCAAGTACTGCCCAGCTGGAGTCTCGTACAACCCCTCTGCATCCTGGTGCTGCTAAACCAACTACAGCTCCCCCCACCACAGCTGCCGCTCCGCCTGCTGCAGCCACTGGAGCTGAACCTGGTGTCCCTGTCACCACCATTGCTGTTACTCACGTTCCTCTTTCCAAGCCCACAAATTCTGCTTCTGCTTCTACAACCAAGCAGGTGACCACGAATTCCAGATCTGCTACCACCCCATCAGGGCTAAGAACTCCAGCCATGGCTCCTGAGCCAACAGTTGTCTCTTCCAATGATACCAGCCATGTGACCCTCCTTTCTTTTCCAGGTTCCATTCTGTCCAGTGATTCCCCCACATCTTCCCAAAATGACCTTCGGGGTTATGACCCATCTGACTCAGAAAGCTCCCTGTCAGAAGGTGTTCTGAGAGGGAAAGGTGTTTTTCAGCTGGGGGAGAAAAGCAGCCTTGTAGCAGCTTTGCTTTTTGGGGTGATATTCTTGTTACTAGTTATTGTGCTGACAGGGAAGAAAATACACGAATCTCTTCAGAAGAGGCATTACACCAGGCTGGATTACTTGATCAATGGAATGTATGCTGATGTCTGAATGAGAGAAGGAATAAAATTTTGAGGAGCATCTCTCACTTTTGAGAGGAGAACTCTGAAACTGAACAGTAGATATGGAAATCTCAGAAGAGGATGGATTCCTTTTTTGGGCTCTAATGGGAAAGCAGGAGACAGGCAATGTGTTTGGTAGGGAGAAGAAATGCTCTGTCTTTGCTGAACTATAATGTCTGTCATTTTTGATTTATTACTAAATCCTGAGAGTAAACACTTAAATCCAAGTTAAGCTAAGAAGATCTTATATTTAAGGAGAAAAAAATTTCATGAGCTTAATCTGTACTGTGACAAGATTAGTGGAATAGAAGTACACCTAATAAATTGAGTACCTGTGCAGCACATGGGTGTTTTCAGTGCTATTTGCAACAAATGCCAGAGTATTACACGATTGCCTGGCAATCCTATTTACCCTATTTGTAGCTTTAAAGGAATACTTAGTAATAGAGCTTTGCATCTAAATGGTTTTAGGTACAAACAGGAAAAAAATCTATTACATATGGCATAATTTAATTTTCCTTATCTAAATATAGTTGATGGTTATATATATATCTTTAAAGTTCTTCTTCTGCATACATCAGAGGTATCCTTAAAACCACATGCTGCAAATGTGAGTACTCTCAAAGCACACCCTCTTCACTGCTAGCGTCCCCTTCATGTGACTGATAGTAAGTATAGCTGCTTTTTAAACAACTCTATGATTTTATGTTTCCCTGACTCTTCAACAGGGAGCATCTACTGTGACACAACTTCTAGTTCACGTTATTTAAATTTCCCTTCACGTACATTCAGTCTAAACCTGGTTTTAGAATGAAAGACTAGATTTCAAAGTATTCATGTCAGGTGGCATAATCGACAACAAACGTCACGGCAGAGAAGGAGGGGTGCCTCATTGATGCAAGGAAACAATTCTATTACAAAATACGAAATTTGACTCACATCCAAGAGATTCTTAGATCTGTCAAGCTTAGTGTGGTGGGAAGCAGGCGTGATCCAAAAAATGGCCTCGAGGCAAGTTTTCTGAAAGCTCTAAATAACTAAATGCAGAAAATTCTCTGAAAATTCCATTATTCAGAGATCAAAGAAAAGTCAGTGTTCCTTGTGTCAAGAACTTGAATTCTTACTATATGGAGACTGCAAATCATTTTATATATACAAAACCAGCTGGTCTGCTACATTGTTTAAGTCTGACAATAGTTAAAAGCATTCTGGATAACCTCTTAAAAGTGAATAAAATTACAGAAGAAAAGTACCTCAAATTTATCATCTTGTTTGTTGTCTGCGCTTTGTTTAACCTCATTTTCTTTTCTTTCTTTTTTTTTTTTAATAGCTATTTTCAGAGGTTTCTGGTCAAGGAACATAACAAGGAAGAACATTTCTGGGAAATGAGTTCACAGAATGTTAAGTACTAGGCCTAGCTGTAAAAATGCAGATGCAGATCTGAGGTTGACCATAATTTTCTCTCATACGAACTGCAACCTTCATGAGAAGCTTTCTATGTTACTGGTGCCATCACAGCAGCTCAATGCAGGGGAGGTGCTGAGAAAAACTCCTGAATCCTCACTGTGCATTTCTGCTGCAATAAATAATTTGTTGGAGGGAAAGCTGGTTGGTATTAATTGATTTGGTTACAGTACAGTAGCAAAATACTCAGGAGAAACAAGCACAGGTATCTCAGAGTTGTTCAGAGCACAGGCCATGTATTCAGCTGGAGAGGGGCATTTTACAGGGACATTTAGTGATAGGACAAGGGGGAATAGCTTTAAACTAAAAGAGAGAAGGTTTGGGTTAGATGTTGAGGAGAAATTCTTCCCTGTTAGGGTGGTGAGGCCCCAGCAAAGGTTGCCCAGAGAAGCTGTGGCTGCCCCATCCCTGGAAGTGTTTAAGGCCAGGCTGGAAGGAGCTCTGAGCAACCTGGTCTAGTGGAAGGTGTCCCTGCCCACGGCCAAGAGTTGGAATGAGATGATCTTTAAGATCCCTTCCAACCCAAACCACTCTCTGATTCCACAGTGTGGCCCATTTCATTAGGAATTACCCTCCAGCCCAGTCAGCAGTGCATGCCCAGCACAGTGAATGGCAGAGGTAAAGCTGGGAGGTGCACAAGCACCGTGACTGATTTGGTGAGGATGCTGACCTCAGCGGCCTTTCACAACATTCGAGTAAAACAAACAACTTTAAATGTTGTTACATGAAAAATCTTCTTTTATGCTTGAGCAAAAAAAATAAGGTACTAGGCAGGTGTACTGAAACACTTTTTAAAAATTATTTTTCCCATCCATTTGTCATGTTAGATTAAGAACTAATGAGGAATTAGTTGATAGCTGACCAGTTTGGATCTTTCTGGAGAGGCCTTTACAAGCTGTGTTTGAACACTAGAGGGCAACAACAGTTTATTAAATAGAATTGACTTGTTTTGAGGATTTTTGATGATTTTAAAAAGTTTTAATTAGTTTATTTTTTTAACTTTCCAAACTATGGCTATTTTGTAAAAAAGGTTTTATAGGAAAGCTTTTTGTTTATTGGAAGGTTCTGAGTGAAGGATTATATACACCCATTTTTTAAACTTTTTACTGTATCATATAATGTAGAAGACAACAAAACTAAGCATATTCTCTATTTTAATAACATTGAATTGTGTTTTACTATTAGTCATTTATTGGCATTTCCAGTTAACAGAGAAGGAGAGAGATTTCCCATCATCATTCTTTTGACCACGATGCCTTATTATGTGCATTTTTTGAGCCTATTTATTTGCCTGGATAATGCTCTTGTATTATGAATCAAAAAGGAGTGAGACAAAGTAACTAAAAAAATCCATCCAGTTTGTTATGCTTTCCAACATTAAAACTTCTGTGCACTCTTCTATTTTTCCACTGCCATCTCCTGTGATCTTCACTGTGCACCACACATGGAACTGGATCATCAATCACCACGCTATGATGACAACCCACACGCTTGGGGTGGCTCTTTCTGAAGGTAGCCAGTTCTGCTATGGCAGGAGGCCAAAAGCTGATTGACTTTTTGTCACCTGGAAAGTGTAATAAAGTCTGTGGTTGCCTGTTTTCATGTTGTTGCTTAATAGTGCTGAGTAAACATAAGGTGTGTAAATATAGACTGTCATGAACAAAACTGTCTTGTATTGTACAGTAAGGCAAATAGCCCAAATTTTATAACCACTGCAAACAATCATAAAGAAATAAATTGTAGATCTGTTTGAGATGGATGAGAAGGGTGCAAAGTCCCTCCCTCAAAGGGCTGCAAACTCAGCATGCCATGTTCTTGCAAATAGTGCTTCAGTTCATTTTAACTCCTGTAGGAGTAGGAAATGCTTATACTCAGGATTAGTTCAAGTAAATTACTAACCAACTAACAAAATCCAACAAACAAACAAGGAAATAAAACCACCAAAAAAAAGATTTACATGAGAAGGCAGTTTCAAAACTGGATCTTGTTTTCCTGCCTCCTGCAAAACCATCTTAGTGGATTTAAATCTGATTACATGCTTTGATCCTACCATCCCACACTCCATGCCGATAAAAACGTGGAGTTAAAAGTGCCAGTACTGCAGTCAGCAGTTCCCTCGCAGTGTCTCATCATACAAAGAGCTATACTTTTGTAGAGTTTTTTCTGTCACCCTCCTGAAATGGGCCTAGACAGCTGTGCTCTCCCTGTGCATTACTCATCCTCTCATACAGGTAATATACTTCTCTACCTTCCTGTGCATTGATAGTTGTGGGATAGCTGCATCCCCTCATCCTTGAAAAGTCTTCCACATCCCTTCAGGAGTGTACATGCTGTTCCCAGATGCTTTCCCAGCGTCTTGATGGGTAGGTTCCTTGAAGGGCTAGGATACAGTGAACATTTTTCTTCCATCTTTAGAAAGCCTGCACTCAAACTCACAGCCTAAATTTGCTTTATTTCCTTTAGGTCTCTATACTTCTTGAGGATGTCAAAGTGCAAAGCATAAAACTGCTGCTCTTTGTCTCCTTTGTGTTTGGTATTATAAACAATGTATAAAAGTATTTTTAAGTTTCAGTACAACTATGCTGGATCACTGTTTCCTGTATTTTGGCTCACTTAATGAAAAAAAAAAAGGCCTGAGGGTCGTGGATTAACTTCTCTTCTGTTTTTCTCTTACTCCTCTTCTTCCATCCTATAAAATGTCATTTTCTTAAGCAGCAAGAGTTTAGAATATGCCATGTTCAATCTGTTCTGATCCCTTTTCTTTTTGGTTCACTTTGTTTTAATAGAAAATTGATGAAGAAAATTGAAAATTCCATCTTACCAATAACACCCAGGAGCAGTAATTAGATAATTTGCGCACTCTGTATTTTCTCAAAGAAATTTAACGAGCAGTAGACATCCAGAACAACTGGCTAAACCATAAGGATTGTTTTGAAACATTTGCTGATTTGAACAGTCATTCTGAAGACCACAAAGGTGTTTCATCACAATGTTATGACGGTAAGGATGGTTACATGAGGGAAAATAACTCCTTGTAAGCTACTTTGGTACCAGCTACCTCAGAATAGCAGCTGGATTCTGGCTGAAAGTTACCGGGAGCATCACCAGGGTTTCTTTGTGCTTCCACTTACACTGAAGAAAGGGTGTGATCAGTGGAGCTTAGACTTTGACACTGTGACTCTTGCAACAATTCTCAACAACACCTAAATGGAAAATTTGCACAAAGTTTAAACATACATTCTTGTGCTGCAAAGATGGAGGAAACTCCCTCATTATGACACAGATTTCCTAAGGGCTTGCCTGCTGTTTAATTGGTTTCTGAGTAAAGTTTTCTGTTCGCTTTTATGGAAGAGCCTTTTTTCCCTACCCTGAAACTCAAGTTCCTCCAACACTGAAATCTTTGTGTGTAAGGACTTGGATCCTACAAGCAAGGTTTATATTTGATCCTCCAAGTAAGGGTTCAGGTTAGTTTGGGTCCTCTGAGTAAGCTGTCAATGAGATGATCCCTTTACTTCAGTGGTCATGTGTTATGTGTCTTTGTCAGTGCAGCTCCCATTTTTGTCAGTGGGAGGTCTTCCAGCACATATTTATGACTGTAAGTCAAGTCTTCCCACTTAGAGGTTCATTAACTGTTCAAAACAATTGCCTAAATGATGACAGAACTTCTCAGCCCAGAGGTAAAATTTCTGAAAGAATCTGTAGAATATTTTCCCAACTGCTTCTGATTATTTAACTATGACAGTGTTGTCCTCCTTTTGTTCCAGGGCACTAAATAAGGAGCTCAAATGTTTTTCCACCATGTGATAACTCAGGCAGTACTTCTGGAAAGACTACAGATTTGGCACACACTGTATATTGCCTTTATGGAGTGCTCTGGTTTAGAAAGGGCAAAAAATAATTTGCTCGTGAGATAGAGTTTTAAACTCATGAGAACAGCTCCCTCTGTGCTCCTCACTGCTAAACAAGATACCCATGTGGCTCTCTGACATTGACAAAGGCATAAAGCAAGGGTACACCCCTTTCAAGCAAACATTACAAAGGATGGTAGAAGTTGAAAAGTGAAAGCCTGAATGCTGCAGTCTATCCACACGCTACATCCGGCAGAGTTGCTCCATATGGCAACTTTTCCAGAAATATGCCAGATGCTCATACCAAAGGGTGACTTTAAGTGTAGTTAAGTGCTGGGGTGTTTTTGCAGCCACCAAAAATGGATATCCTTGGTGATGGTAATGAAAATTATTTCAGGAGCATTGACAATAGCAAAAACAGCAATCAAAGAAGTGACTGTGTGCTGCAGGCAGGTCCAGTACAGCTTGCTTCCTCATGCCTGGAGCATCTCCTGACTTTCAAAACCATCAAGCATTTGGAACATAGAAGAAGGTTATCCTGGGCAACAAACAGAGTAAAAGCGGGAAGAAACAGCAAGTCACCGTACAAAAGAGATGCATGGGATTTGTGGGAGACTCTAGTTTTCCAATGTAATATAAATTAATTTATTTTTGCGTCTGTTCATGTGATTAATGAGACATTAATCAGTTTATCAGTGCATGGTAAATTCCAGTTTCAGAAAAAACAAAAAAGTTACAAATGTTTAAAACTTCCAAATCTAGCTTTTCAATGCCACCAGTGCCTACTCTTAGGGCAGTGGGGGCTGTGGTGGTTATGAGGGCTGTGGGGTCAGTGAGGGCTATAGTGGCTGTGAAGGGTGTCAGTTCCATTAGAGCTATAGGGTCTCTGAGAACTATAGGGTCTGTGAGGGGCAGCAAGGGCTATGGAGTGTTTGAGTGCTATGAGGGCTGTGAGGTCTATGAGGACTCTGGGGGTTTTGAGTGCTGTAAGGGCTGTGGGGTCTGTAGGGTGTGGTGGTATGGGGACTTTTAGG
This sequence comes from Callaeas wilsoni, assembly GCA_013398955.1. Lineage (NCBI taxonomy): Eukaryota > Metazoa > Chordata > Aves > Passeriformes > Callaeidae > Callaeas > Callaeas wilsoni. The sequence continues at coordinate 10,357 of VWPU01013825.1, read as the reverse complement.
ATTATGAGTGCTGTGAGGTCTCTGAGGGCTATGGGGGCTTTGAGGGCTATGGGGTCTGTGAGGGCTATGGGTGCTCTGAGGGCAATGAGGGCTATGGTTGTTATGGCAGCTGTAAGGGCTCTGGAGGCTGTGAGGGCTGTGGAGTTTGTGAGGGGTGTGACATCTGTAAGGGCTAGGGTCCTGCTTTTTTTTAGTCACCTCTTTTTTCTTTCTTTTTTTTTTTTTTTTTTTTTTTGTTTTGTTTTGTTTTTTTTTTTTTTGTTTGGTTTGGTTTGGTATTTTTGTTTTAGGTTTTGAGGATTTTTTTCCTCTGGTTGGCATTCCCTCTTCTCTTACTTTTTCTTTGCTTTTCATTTTCCTCCAGGGAGCCTGCAAACCTTGCCACCCAACAGTGGGCTTAGACAGCTAAAGCCAGCATCAGTTGGAATCAGCTCTTGGTTTAGCCAAAGCTGACTCATTTTACCCTCTTTTCTTGGAAAGGCTTTTTAGTTCTCCCAGATAATGCCAAGGAGTCTGCTGTAGTCTCTGGGGTTCACAGGGTGAAAGCAATAGCTGCCTACAGCAGAAATGTCAGTCAGAAGTTCGACAAGGCCAAGTGCAAGGTCCTGCACCTGGATTGGGTCAAGCCCCAGTGCCAGTACACACTGGGAAATGAATGGACTGAGAAGGACTTCAGGATATCAGTAGATGAAAAACTGGACAATGTGCATTGGCAGCCCAGAAGGCCACTCATATCCTGGACTGAACTCAAAGAAGCATGATCAGCTGGTCAAGAGAGGTGATTGTTCCCCTCTACACCACCTGCAGTACTGCATCCAGTTCTGGTGTTCTCAGCACAGGAAAGACATCGACCTGCTGGAGCGACGCCAGAGGTGGGCCACAGAAATGATCTGTGAGGAGCGAGTGAGAGAGCTGAGGCTGTTCAGCCTGGAGAAGGGAAAGTTCCTGTGTGACCTTACTGTGGCCTTAAAGGCGGCTTGGGAGAAAGACGGACAGAGGCTTTTTATCAGAGCCTGTAGTGACAGGACAAAGACCAATGGTTTTAAACAGAGAGGTTAGATTTAGATTGGGCATAAGGAAGAAATTTTTTATGATGACGGTGGAGAGGCCCTGGCACAGGTTGCCCAGAGAAGCTGTGGCTGCCCCATCCCTGGAAGCGTCCAAGACCAGGCTGGATGAGGCTTGGAGCAACCTGGGATAGTGGAAGATGTCCCTGTGGAAGGGTCTAGTGGAAGCTGCAAGGGGGTTGGACTAGATGACCTTTAACGGTCCCTTCTAACCCAAATCATTCTGTGATTCTGTAGTTCTGACTCCAACTGCAGGGTAGTATACAAAGGGGGAGCAACAACTGAACAACTGCTGTACACAATGCTCTGCAAACATTTTTGTCTCCTATCTTTAAGAAGTTTGGGTCTGTGGTTCCCACTGTTTTGGTTTTTTAATATGGTGACTGGAGGACCTTTTCCTATACTGAACAATTTACTCTGCAGTGTACCTTAGGCCACACGTATCCTAACTGTTCCCTCCTGTTAAAGTGCCAGGATTCTTAAACCACAGATGAAGATAGGACTCTAAATCATAGCTCTTTTCAACACTTAGAGCTTTGGTTATCTTAAAAGAAAAAAGTGTTTTGGGAAAATAGCACTTTAAATGTATTGTTCCAAGAAAAGATTAAACGGGGATTTTGCTCTGTGTAAGCCCTTTTCAAATTGTTGTAAAGGTATTAGATTTTTCACAATTGCAATAAGGAAAAAAAAAATTAGTAGAAGTTGCATTAACTGCAAAGCTATGACAATGAAAAAGGCATTGGAAGGAGCTTTATGAGTCAGGGCTATTGAGACACAATTCCCTGTCTTTTATGCAAAGATCCATGTGACCAAATACTGTCTTTGTGGGTTTTACTGCAGAGAGGCTAGAAAAAGGAAGGATGAGGAATGGATTTGGTATCCTCACTCTAATCACTGTTTCTTCTTGAGAGGAGAAAATATAATCTAATTATTCCAAAATAGAATATTATCATCTTTTAATAATATCTTTATAGCAGCCACTACTTTTTTAATAAATATATTTGGGGACTGGTTCTGACTTTCTCTGAGTTTTTCTTTGTCACTTATCTAGATTTAGCTGCCAGCTGTATTAGGAGAGCCTTTATTGAAATCTAGACTGTAAGGAAATTATTCAAAGAACTGATGAAAATGGAAAGGCAGTGACTTCAGCCCTTATATAATTGCCTCTTCCAGCCCCTCAGCACGTGAAGAATGAGTTACAGGCCATAAGCCATGGAAACCTTTATATATGCAGCCAGTGCAAGCTTAAGGACTCACGTGCATCCCTGCTGTAACAGGCAATGCCTTGTGATTAGTTCATTTAAAGATTTTATATCTTTTTTTAAAGGTAAGAATTTTGTTCCTTGAAGTTTACTCATGCAGGAGTGAGATCGTGCTCTAGGGCATTCCCAATAACTTTTATGATACTGAAATAAACTGGATATCTTTCATGCCATTTTTTCAGATCTTGAAACATTTCCCACAGGGAAACATAAAATTTGTCAAATCCAGTATGAGCAATAGCTCTGAATTGTCAGAGGCAACACTCTTCCTCTGAGAAACCCTGGCTAATGGTAGTTTAATGAAAATGCTACTAAGAATATGCCTTCAACTTTGTTTTTAATAATCAATTTATTTATCACTTAAGAGAATAATAAAGATTTGGGTTTTCCTTGAAATAATAATTTGTTCCAACATCTTGCATTTGTGTGGCCTTACCTTACAAATCACTTAGAAGAGGAGCACTTCAAAAACATCACAGACATTAAACCTAAAGATTAACCATTAGAGGGCAATCTTTCCTGCTTCGAGGAATTCAGCGTGCTTTTCTAGCCTATTTTGAGAACTTGGCTAACAGCTCATAAAAACAACACCCCTGAAGAGATACCATGGTTGATGCTCCACACTTGTATTCTTCAGGTGCTTAGTGTCTTTGCTGAAGTGCAGACTAATTTGTATATGAACATTTTTAAAAAGATATAAATATCAATATAAATATAATACGAACATGGCTATAAATATGAAATACAAATAGGAAATATAAATATGACTCTTCCTCGCAAAGTCTGAATGAAGAGAAATGAGTCTCTTTGCTTGCCATAAACTGCAGTCTATGGTAGAGAACTTTAGCCCAGAAGTGGCTACTGCAGGTGGCAAATGAGCTCTTCTCTACACACACTTGGTGTGTCACACCATGCACATCACATAAAGATTGAAAACTGTTGTAGGAAAGATTGGTAATTCTTGTGACACAGTGACTTACCTTTCTTGACCATAGGCGTAAATTCTAGTCACTAATCCCTGTGACTAAAAGAGTGCAAGAAAATTTACAACGCTTTACCAGTAACTAATTTTTAAACTTCAAAGGCTGCAGTGCAAAGCAGAATTGTTAAATATTATGCATATTGCAAAACGCTGAAGGGGCTTGAAAGGGGGTTGAAAAGGAAATATTCTTAAATTGTTGTTGCTTAAAAGGCACGCACGTTATGGTTAATAGAGCCCAGATGCTGACTGGTTTTGAAAAGCTGAGCAAGCTAAAACAAAATAGTGTTTTGGTGTCTCTCAGCCTGAAATGTGAGCTCTTTTAAAAGGATGTTTTCACTGTATCAACATAGCATTAAAGCACTTTACAAATTTTAGAACAGTAACTTTCTCAAATGACATTTTTGTAATATAGCTTTGAAATTTAGCCACGGCTAAATATTCATAGAGAGTCTTGGACTTGCCCTGTGGTCTGGTGGGCAGTGCCAAATTAAAATCAGAATCCTGCATCGTTCACACTAAAAAACATGACCGCTGAAGAAGCGTATCCTCAGGCAGTGCTGTTTTCAACTCCCTGGGAGATGGGAGAGGAGAAAAGAGGTAGTAGGTAGACAGCCTGACCTTGAATGCACCATCAGCAGGAGTCCAAACGCTCCTCCAAAGGCATAAAGAAAATGCCCAAGCCTTCCAGGTCATCTTATTTCATATTTCCCTGTGGGGATATTGCTGGATTTCTGTTACACTAGCTTGCCTGTATGGGCTGCTGAACTCAAGCACCTTCTCCTCTGTGAAGTTTTTGTTGTAAGGATTTTTTTTTAGCCACAAAGAAACGCAGTCCTCATCCTGGGCACCAGGCAGCCTCTTCTGGTAGAGAAGATGGGAAAGAAAGGATAGGTATTAAGGGCGGGGGGAGGGAGGGAGAAGGGGAGAGCTGGGGGGAGTAATAAAATAGTATTGAAATGCAAGGAGAAAAGACAACTCTGTATGATAAAAAAGGGGATTTGATGGGAAAATTGCGCCAGAATTAGTGGAAGTGCTAATTTTTGCTGTGGTTCGACTGTGGTGATAGTAGTGGCAGAAACAACTCAGGTTTGATGCCTGGAGAAAAGTGCTGGACTAAAGACATGACTCTCTGTTCATGGAAATCCGCTTGTAAGGTGCCTATATCCTGGGAAAAAGGTGCAGTTCCTACGGTATGGGAGGAAAAGTGAGAGGAAAACTATTGATGCTTGTGTTTGAACTTCAGAAGGAAAACATGATCACTGAGGGAGGTGATTCTGCTCTCATGAGACCCCACCTGGAGTCCTGCATCCTGCTCTGGGGTCTCCCACATAAGGAGAGATGTGGACCTGCTGGATCCAGAGGCAAGGCACAAAGATGAGCACAGGGCTGGAGCACCTCTGCCATGAAGACAGGCTGAGAGAGCTGGGGTTGTTTAGCCTGGAGAAGAGGAGCCTTCAAGCTTTCTAGTGCCTGAAAGGGGCTTACAGATGGAGAGGGGCTTTTCACAAGGGCATTAGTGATAGGACAAGAGAGAATGGCTTCCAACTAAAAGAGGGCAAATATTAGGAAGAAATTCTTTATTCTGATTCCAAGATCTAGTCCTCTATTCATTGAAGAAGGAACGCCATGGTGAATCCACTGCACTCTTGGAATAGGATAAACTGTGTCAGGCATTTCTATCACATTTATTAGAACTGGCTTTGTTTTGAGGAAGAGTTGGATGAAACATTTTTTCTTTATAAACTGTATGACCTAGGCAATGTGGCAAAATGATGATGATGTCACAACTTAGGGTGTCCTATTTTATTACGTGAAATAGTTGTAACAGGCATCATTGGATGGCAACATTACATCCCATTTCCCAAGCTCCTGTGCTGCAGACTTTCCTGCTGGGGGCACAAGGCCTTGAGCTTGAGTTTCAGTTAGAAACCCTGGGCCTTTTGAAATCAGTGAGAACTTTACCACTGTCTTTGGAGGGACCAGCATTTCAGCATGCTATGCCCATCAATTCTTGTTGGAGCATTCCGTGAGAAAGCTAATTATGATAGTGGCTTCTGTGATGTGGGCAGCCACAAATCCATTTGCTGACATCCATCTTCTTCTAACAGCTTTTGCTCATTAGGGACTTTGGTTCTGGTTCTACAGAAGATCCCACTGACTCCACTCAAACTCGGGGCACAGTTCAAAAGCAGAGTGACTTTGGCAGTCGCTGCTGGTTTCATGAGCTCCAGCTGCTGTCCCTTGCTGTCCTGGGGGCTGACACAACTGCTTGTGAAGCTGGGCCACCAACTAAACCAGAGAATTTACCCAAGTATAAAAATGATCCCGTGAAAGCTCCTGTGTCATTGAGCCACCATCCAAGTTCAGAGATAAGGGTCAAGCTGTCCAGGTTTCTCAGCCTCAGCCAGATTTGAGCCAGCAAACCAAGGTTTCTCTTTCTAAGGTGAATGAAAATAACTGCAACCAACAAGGAGAGCTTCTTAATAAAATAAAAGAGACATTCCCTCTCCACTTACTTTGACTTTAAGCTCAAATAAAGGAACATAATCATCTCAAAGAAATTATGTCTGTTGGAGGCTTTTTTGTATGTGCTAATCTTGTCTCCTATTTTACTTTGTAAAAGCCTCTGCTATGGAGTTAATTCTACATGTATGAATTAGAAGTAAAGCTGACAAACATTTAGGAGATAGACTTGGTCTTGAATCCTAAGCACTGATGAGGAAAAGGGTTCAAAAAAAGGCCATTTTTGGAGGGGGTAGTGATCAATGGCTCAGAGTCCTGATGTACCTCAGTGACAAGTGGTGTCCCTCAGCAGTCCACATTGGACCAGCGTTCTTTAAGTATCTTCATTAATAACACAGATGAAGGCATCGAGTGCACGCTGAGCAGGTTTGCAGATGACACCAAGCTGAGGGGCCAGTGGCACACCTGAAGGACAGGCCAATCCCAAGGGACAAGCCCCAGAAGTGGCCGACGGGAATGCCATGAGGTTCAACAAGACCATGTGCTGGTGCTGCACCCGGGTCAGGACAACCCCTGGGGATCAGTCCAGGCTGGGGATGAGCAGGTGGAGCAGCCCTGGGAGAAGGACTTGGGGTGCTGGTGGTGAGAGCTGGACATGCCCTGGCCACGCTCACTGGGACCCAGAACCCCCCTGTGCTGGGCTGAGCCCCCAGCGTGGGCAGCAGGGGAGGGGGGGTTCTGCCCCTCTGCCTCACTCGGAAGAGACCCCCCTGCAGAGCTGCCTCCAGCCCTGGGCTCCCAGCACAGGAAGGATATCAGCCTGTTGGAATGCGTCCAGAGAAGGCCAACAAGATGATTAAAGGGATGGAGCAGCTCTGCTGTGAGGAAAGGCTGGGAGAATTGGGATTGTTCAGCCTGAAAAAGAGNTCCAGGCTGGGGATGAGCAGGTGGAGCAGCCCTGGGAGAAGGACTTGGGGTGCTGGTGGTGAGAGCTGGACATGCCCTGGCCACGCTCACTGGGACCCAGAACCCCCCTGTGCTGGGCTGAGCCCCCAGCGTGGGCAGCAGGGGAGGGGGGGTTCTGCCCCTCTGCCTCACTCAGAAGAGACCCCCCTGCAGAGCTGCCTCCAGCCCTGGGCTCCCAGCACAGGAAGGATATCAGCCTGTTGGAATGCGTCCAGAGAAGGCCAACAAGATGATTAAAGGGATGGAGCAGCTCTGCTGTGAGGAAAGGCTGGGAGAATTGGGATTGTTCAGCCTGAAAAAGAGAAGGCTTAAGGGTGATTGTCCTGTTTCCACCCAGGAGGGTTAATTTTTGTAGTAGCCAGGAGAGGTCATGGCAAGGACATGGAGGCTATTCTATACACCTTCTGTCAGTGCTAGGAGTGAGGGGAAGGGAGTCTCTTCTGAGGAGAAGGGGTTCCTTCCAGTTGAGTAACCAAGTTGAATAGATAAGTGGGGAGGCTCAGGTTCTGAACCAGAGGGAACAATTTATTGTCTGTTGTTGGGGGTTCCCGCAGTGAGCAATAATGTTTCTTTTTTGTACTCTGACATTGCTATTGTGCTGTTACTGTTAGTTTTCCTATCTCAGCCCTGTTTCCAGTGAATTGTTCTTATCCCAACCCATGATCTTTGCCATTTGTGCCTTCAATTTTCCTCTCCATCCTGCTGCAGAGGGGAAAGGGGGTTGGGGGGAGTGAGTGATGGCACATGGTTTGGAGAGCCTTGGTGGGAGCACTAAATTAGGGAGCACCATTCCTAAACCCTGACAGTGATGTAATTGGGGCCTTCCAGTACCTGCAGGGAACCTACAAGAAAGATGGAGAGGGACTATTTACAAGAACATGTAGTGATAGGACAAGAGGGAATGGCTTCAAATTGAAACAGGGCAGATCTAGGTCAAATATTAGGAAAAAACTCTTCTCTGTGAGGATGGTGAGGCCCTGGCACAGGCTCCCCAGAGAAGCTGTGGCTGCCCCATCCCTGGAAGTGTCCAAGGCCAGGCTGGACTGGAGAGCAACCTGGTCTAGAGAAAGGTATTCCTGCCCATGCCAGAGGTTTGGAACTAGATGTTCTTTAAGGCCCCTCCCAATCCAAACCATTCTGTGATTCTATGATTTTAGGATACTTGGGCTGGAATAGACAGAGGAGGATTCTAGGCAGGCTGTGGGGAGGGGGCTAGGCTGAGGGAGGTGAAGCCAATCATCATTAACTGGCTCAGAGGAAATCCAAGCAGGAAAGGGTTTGAATTATAGAAAAATGGCAAGATGCACCAGTGTGAGGGGTGATAGCATGTAAGTGCTCAAAAGCTAAAAATAAAACCAGTCAGCTTGGACAGCAGGGAAGATGTCTTTAAGAGTCAGAGCAACCAGGCAGGGGATCAAGCTCCCAAGGGAGATAGTCAAGACACCAAGGTGTTTCCAGCAGAAACAGATAAGATGTGAGGGAAGGGCATGTGGAGAAATGTGGTTTTTTGATGCAGGAGTGTAGGCTTGAGGTTTTCCTCAGCTGTGCACTGTATGATTAAGTTACAAAGAATTCATTACAGATCTGCCATACTTCTCAAAAGGTTAATGACAGATTGTGCAACACCACAAGTAAGGAAAAAGTATAAGGAAACATTATGAGGGAAAAAAAACCCCAAACCCACCACAACTTCATTTTCCTTTTTGATTCCAATTAAACAGTGAAAATAAATATAAAGGTGTCCCTCCTTTCGCCTGCTTCTGCAAAATCTATCGGTGACAAACAAGGGTTGGGTGCAGGTTCTCTCTTCTCCAGGGTACATTTTTGTATGGCAAGTCTTCCCATCCATTATCCATGTGGATCTTGCTTGAGTTTGCTGATCCTCTCAACTGACAGCACAGTAACAGAAGAGGCTATTTCGCCCAGCAGACAGTCAAGGACAAAATTTTGTAATGCAGACCTGGCCTCGGGCAGATATTGCTGTTGAGTTGAATTGTTTATATTCTCAAAATCTTTTTTTGCAACCTTGAAGGTTGGAAATAGATATATAAAAAAATCTTCTGTTTTCTTCTATTTTTTTAATCTTTCTGCAGTAAAAGCTGAGTCTGATAATATCACATGACACCAGGAGCGCTTTAGAATCAGCCTACAATGCTCAGGCCTTTAATCTGACCCAGATGTTATCTCCTACTGTAATAACAAGAAAAGCTATGAAAATATATGTTGAACAGATATGAAGGTAAAAGTTAAATGTTTCTGTGAGTTTCTAATAATCCTGAAAATAATACCGATTTTGGAATGCAAGTGCCTCAAATGTTGCTCTAAGTTGTTCTGCTTCATATCATTATTCTACTCACCAGCTGTCACATTCCGTGAGGGAGGGAGAGTGTGATGTAGATGTCTAGACTTAATGAAAACGTTTAGACGCGTTGAAATCATGAAGTAGATTTTCTCATCTAGAGGAAATGCGAGAAAGCTGCGTTTTATATTGTTTACTAGGAACGAACAAAGAAGGTAAGGAGGGAAGTTTTTTTCAATTGAGCGTGTATTACAAAATCTTAACTTTTTAGCCTCTTCAGAAAGAAAAGGGTATGTTTACTTGAATGCAAGAGGGAAAAAGACTATGTTTAACCATAGCACATTGGCCACTCATTATTGGTAACACTGCTCTAAGCAGCACAAACCCAGCCCACCACATTTAGTTTAGCAAGCGGGATAATAACGCAGAGCAGCCCCCAAAAGCGCTGGGAAATAAATCACGCATCATTACATCAGTCGGGCAGCAATTCCTGCTGATAAGGGACGCCTGCTCCCTTTGCTCTGGGAAACGCCGGGATTTATTGCACTTCAGTCTGCACACTGCGGGGACGGACCATAACTTCATTTTGCCACCCTGCCTGCCTGCCGCCCGCCCCCCGGGCGATGCTCTGGCCTTACAGCCCATTCCAGGAGCAGGAGCAGGAGCAGGATCGGGATCGGAGCCTTTGTGATGCCGCTCGGACGCCGCCGCAGCTCTGTGGCAGAAAGTAGTCCCGTCCTCACGGGCCAGGGCTGAACCGCAGCGCAGGCGGCGGAGGGGGCGAGGGGAGGCAAAGTAGTCCCGCTGGAATGCGGCCGCCCCCCACCTCGCCCCGTCTCTGTGCTCGGGGGGTGCCGTAACCCCGCTCACCCTCCCTCCCTCAGGGAGCCCCGCCGGGCCGCGGTCCCCGTCGGGATTCCGCCGGCCGCGGGGCTGCCGGGGGTGTGCGCGATCCCGCCCGGGAGAGGGGAGCTGCGCGCCCCCGCCCCTCCGCTCTGGCCCTCCCCGACGGGAGCGGTGCCGGGGGGCGGGCGCTGCGCCGGGAGCCGGCCGGGCACGGCGCGGGAGGAGGAGGAGGAGGAGGAGGAGGAGTAGGAAGAGGTGGAGGAGGAGGATTGTATCCCTGCGCCTGTGCGCGCCCGGCGGAGGCGGAGGGGTGGATGGGGGAAGGACCGCGGCGGTGGCGGTGAGGCGGCGGCAGCAGCAGCCGGCATGGAGGGCAGCGCCCGCTCCCGCGGTGGCACGCCGGGGCCAGTGGCCTGCTAGGGACCGGCGAGGGGGGATCTCCGCGGCCGCCCTTCCCCGCCTCCCGCCCCCC
>VWPU01013823.1:0-436613 GCA_013398955.1 Callaeas wilsoni | reverse complement strand
AAAGGAAAGGAAAGGAGAAAGGATGGGATAAGTCAAGAGAACAGGGGAGACTGGCAGAGTGACAAGCACCTCTCCTCAGGATCATTTTCCACTTTTCCCAAATGCTCCATATGTTTCTCAACTTCAAAAAATCTTCAAATTGAGAGTCAAATGGTACATATTCTAAAAATTATGTTCATTTTCAAGATGCACCAAAAAAAAAAAAAGAGCCTGAAAATTCTAATAGATTAAAACCCTTGGGAAAAAAAGTTAAATTGCTTATATTTTTACTTTGGGTTTTCTAAACTATTCTCTGCCAGATTAGTATATGATACCTGCTAACAAATTTACCTGTAAAATAAGCCCCAGACCTACAGACCTATGAGGTAAATTCTGCAATAAAGTGATTGTAGGCCTCCACTTTAGTATCAACCTGCAAAGTAGCCGTGGTCAGCCAGCTGCACAAACCCCCAGGTCAGACCGGGGTTATGTCTGTCCCTCACACTGTGCCGAGTCCATCAAGGCCTGGGCAGTTAACACCTGGCTCTTGAGAGACGTTCCGCTCTCATGAGCTGGAAAGGTACTTCTATCGTAAAATGTAGCCGGCAAGCTTGGAAAGTATTGCCATTCTCATTTGACAGGTGGAGTAACAGATGTGGAGAGGTTAAGTGGTTTATTGAAGGACTTAGATAAAGTTGGTGGCAGAGCTGAGAGCATTTCAAGAAGACTAGACTTCATGACCTTGATCTAAGTGACACTCTTCAGAAGGCATGTCATTATTCACACCTGCTTTTTTGTATCATAGAGATACTTAATTCCAATTACAGGAAAGGAGAACTATAAGAAATGGTAAATTATGAGAACAAGGCTAAAATCATTAATAAAAGAGGGGGGAACATTTCGTGCTGAGAGACCACTATGTTGAGTAAATTGGGAGCATGAACACTACTAGTTCTGGCTTTTGCAAACAGAATTTATTAAATTAATAACTGGCACAAGCAATATTTTGCTGCATTTCCAGATATGGGCTTAGTTTCTCCAGGGCTCTCTTCCATGTATTCATGTTTTAAATCATATAAACTATGATTTCCTGAAAATAAAAATAGCTTTGTTGAACTTAGACTTTTAATAAAGTACATCAGATTACATGAGGCAGGAAAAGTGTTTCTTTGCATATAAAAGCTTTTGGCTAGTAACAAGACATTTTAAGACTTAAAATATATGCAACATCCCGAGCCTCCTCTCATGTTCACCAATTCAGCTCTGAATGGAGTGAATGCTTCTTGTCTCCACAATTAATTTTCTCCTCATACTGAAGTTTAAAACAACAATAAAACCCTAATTCTTTATCTGAATTCTTCTATCAGACAGAGGAGTCTTAGTGAAGGCAATCTAAGTATTCCCATACTAGGGGATAAAGAAGAAGAAGATGCCTTTTTAGCTTGTGAGGCAGATTGCCATTCTAGAGCTATCCACAGGTAATCTGTTAGCCAAAATTGCGGCTTCTAGAGGTGGACTACCAGGTCATGTAGGCAGCATTTAACTGCTGGGCTACCTGCACTCTCTTCAGAACAGGCACATGGTGAGTGCAAGCAGCACAAAGCTGGAGCGCTGTGACAGGCAGTGTCAGACACAAGTGGCTCAGCACTTTCAGACTAGTTAAATGAATGAGACAACTTGTCTGTATGAAGTCTGACATGGATGTGTGAGGGGCCAAGGCCTCAGCAATGTATTAGAGTTATTGCAATTATATTTTCAGGGAAAAACTAAAAGGGAAAGCTAAATCCTAAAAATATCTCCTGAGATCAAACATAAGCAATGTACTATACCATCTCTCTGAGTTTGTTTGCAGGCCTGAATCCAGAAGGATTGCTTGCATTGCATCTTGTCTGTTCACCACAATGTGTGTTTCAAGCAAGTTAGGGATTTTTTTTTTATTCTTGTTCTCTGGTTAACAGACATGGAGACCCTTTGCATCATCAAAGAATGGATGGTCATTCAGTCTAAGCCAGTCAAAAGTGCAAGCCAAGGAGATTATTCCCTTGCTGAAGAGGATACTGAGGAAAGGGACCTTCTTCCATGGGTACTTTCATTCATTCCTGCCAGTAGCTTTCTTTCTTTCATTTCTGCATTGCTGCAGGAGGTTTATAACTGTTGGCAATTGCAAACCCACTTCACCAAAGACAGCAGAGTAAAGTGACAACTGGGAAAGATGTGTAGGAGAAGCAGCAGCTAAGAACACAGCTTTCTGTAGCACCCTGCTGCCAGCCTGAGGAGACATTATAGAGCTATTCACAACATTTTCTGCAGTAGTTATTTTATCTGGAATAATAGAAGCACAAAATGAGAAAAAGCTTACAGAATTAGCAGCCTTGCAGTATTGGAATATTGTGACTAAATAAAGACAGCAATCACTAAAGTCGCTTCAGTTGTTTCTCTCCAGATAGCAGCATTGGCAGTGACTCAAAAATACAATATGAATTGCAGCAGAACCACTGATACAAAAGGGAATAAGAAAGAACAATGGAGATGTTTTTAATGAACCACTTGCTCTGTTAGAGGCAGTTTTAAAAGGTTATTTTTACGATTACTTTGTATTTATACACTGTTATTTGCAAATGTGCTCCTGCTAGTACATCCCACTGACTCAGTCTGAAAGGCATTTCTCTACTTTTTTTATACCCTCACAGGAGTTTGGAGCTGTTGAAGCCTCATGGAAATGGGTCTTTCTCTCTGTCAACCATGCATGCATGCACGTGGATTTGATCTAAATATTTATTAATTCTCTGTAGAGAATATATATACAACAATCAAACAGTCCCTGTATGGCTAGGGTCCAACAGTCTAACATTTCTGAGCAATACTGAAGTGAAATATTCTATGCATAGCTGTTCAATTTACATCTTTTATTGTACATCAGTGAATTCAGGTGGCCTAAGTCAGTTTTTAGGGCACTCTACTATATTTTGAGATCTCTATGTCATAATAGGTTTATCTGAAACGTAAACAAATATATATATAAAAGCAGTTTCCTTTTTTGTACCGACAAATGAGGATCCAGCACTAGTTGTCTTTTTCAAACATGAAAATAGAAAGAAGATAAATATCCTGTCTGGGTGGGATTGAAAAGATGTCTTGAGCATAGGCTGGGAAGGCAATGGTCCTGAGTTCTGGAAGAGATGGGAAGTCACTTTCAAACTTTGATGACAAAGTTACATATGTTAATCCATACTTAGGCATTATAATAGGGTATACATTACGTCAGGGCTGTTTAGACGAGACAGAAAGCCTAACACACTCTGGCCAAGTTCTGTCCATGGGTTGCTAAAGTCTGCTATGTGATGTGTTTACTCCAAATCTATAACAGTTCAGAAAGACAATTTCCACATAAGCAAGTAGTATGGTGCAGCAGAAGCAGTGCAGTAGAGCAAAGCACTCAATGCAGAGGACCCAATGTTTACACCACACACATTTTGGAAGTCTTGGAAGACAAATGCAGGTGTGAATTAATAGGAAATTCCTGAATCCACAGTACTTGAAAGAAAAGCTTATTATAAGTAAAAGAGACAATTAGAAAAGAATTGAGCTGCTCAAAGCAGGACCTGTCTATTGCCCTCTACAATATGAAAGGAAGTTGTAGCAAGGTGAGGGTTGGCCTCTTCTCCCAGGCAGCTAGAACAGGAGAAGAGGATAGAGTCTTAAGCTGCATCAGAGGAGGTTTAGGTTGGACATCAGGAAGGGTACCTTCACAGAAAGGGTACTTAGACATTGGAATGGGCTGCCCAGGGAGATGGTAGAGTCACTGGAGGTGTTTAAGTAAAGACTGGATGACACTTAGTGCCATGATCTATTTGACAGTGTGGTGTTTGGTCATGGGTTGGACTCAATGATCTCAGAGGTCTCTTCCAACCTAGCTGATACTGTGTAATTCTGTGATTTCTAGATATGTGAGAGCTTTCTTGTTTTGATTTTAAATATGACATAATAAGGGGTTTGGATGTTGGTTCAAAGCAAACAGTGAACAACAGCAGAACTAACAGCAATCATAGTAAATATCCTGAGAGTTTCCTTTACATTTTCAGCATGTTTCTGCTCCCCATTTTCAAAGCAGTTGACCACCTTGGGAAATGAATGAAGACATAGTCATTTCCTGCTTCTGCAGATTTTTTTGTTGTGCTAGTAAAAACTGTATATGCAGGGGTTATATGTGGGTGAACTCTAAATGGACAGAAAAGCCAGAGAAACTGGTTCAGACACATGCATATCAGTACTTAGAAAATTTGAACTGAAATTTGACATACCTGACTTTTTCTAACATTAGTATGGGACAAATAGACTGTGTCTTTACTGTGGGGTAAGTGCACTTTGTGGCACATCCCACATTCTGGACCACCAATGTGCTGAACATAGGACCTGTCAGAGCATATTGCAAGTCCCCAGTAGGCTGCTAGTCCTGCTTAGCTCTGTATAACATCCAAGGTAGAGCCAGGAACAAGCGGCAGGTGCACTGTGTTCCCACATCCCTGCCTGTCTCCCAACTCTATCCTGGCATCTGCCTCTCAATTCTATTCTGGCCTAAGTGCGCACTCCTAGATTGAGACACTGGAAAGACAGTCACAACCAAATCAGTAATATATGCTGAAATGCATGGAATTGATGGTGACAGGTAAAGATGAAATTCTCAGCACAGATGAGGCATTTTCTGAAACTGAATCTGTTCCATTCCTGGGCTACAAATTTGCATGTTTGATGCAGAGATAGTTTTGGGAAGGGAGGAAGGAATTTTATAGTTTCAAGAGGAGAGTTTGGGGTTGTGTGTGTGTATATGTTTGTATTTTTTTAAGTCTCTTTTGAGAGAAACGGTAGTAGGAAATCTGTAAAGGAAGACCAGAGCGTATTTAGTTACTCTGTTCGTGCACCAGATTGTCCAGACATAGTAAATGCAATACAACCCCATGTCTCTAATTTGATACTTTCAAAGTCTCCCACTCTCTTTTTGCCCAAGAATAGAAAACTATTCTGCTATTAAAGTTCCTTTAAAACTACCAAAGCTTAACCGAGTTCCCACTGAAGTAAATTTGAATTGTTGAATTGATTTAACTGGGAATAGAAGTAGGCCTTTAGGATATATCTTTCCAATCCTATTTATTTCCTTTAATTTCGTCACATTCTGTCATAATAAGTACATCTTAATTCTTGAGGAAGTGGCATGGGAGATAGATAAAGAATTTAATTTCCCAGGAAATCTCACATGATTTTCCAAATCTAGAATGGGTTGGGGGAAACAAACTTGAAAGAGCCCTCCAGATCTGTCCTGTAACCCAAATTAGTACATTCTTTTTGTTTAAACACCTATTAACATATGCCTAGATATTAAACTTGGTTTGCCCCTGAAAATAACTTATAAAGTATCTTGCAATACAAATCTGTAAACTTTTGCTAAAAGTTAGAAATTTTTTTGTCAAAAAATTCCAACCTTTTCTGAGTGGTATGAATCTGCTGGTGTAACATTACAGGGAAGGCTCTGGCAGCTATGTGGAACAGGTTTGAGCAGCACTGGTTGCCAGCAGCATGTCTTTGCTGTTGTTCCCACTTGTTTTCCACATTACTGAAGTTGCTGTAGCACTGGCAGCATGCAGGTTAAAAAATATCTTTAAACAAAAGCTTAGTGCTTGAAAGGATTTAAGTAGTTTTTAAACATGATCCCACATTGCATGGGTAAATTGGGCTATTTTCCAGCAAGATTGTGGTTTAAACAGAGATCTGGCTATCAGCACTTGAAGTGCCATGGGGACAGGGCCTCAAAATCAAACTACAATATATATAACCAGATGCTGACAAAACTGTGAACAGTGAGGGTGGGAGTTATGAAGCAGAACATCATTCCCAGTCTTACTCCCACAGTTCCCTTGCTTTTGGTGTCCTACACACCCTCTTGTACCCAATAAAGCTCATAACAGCTTGTGTGATACTCTGATGTTTTGAATTCCTTGCTCTTGGACAGGACAATGCAGTGCGTTAACAAGGAGGATGTCGCAGCTGGTTCTGGTTTTGCCCCACACGTAGGCTGCAACACGCTCGGTGAAGCAAGTGGTGGTTAACTAGTTTCCAATTGTGTGTTTGGACCAGCAGGGCTAGAGATACAGAAACCAAAAGGGAAGCAATCACGTGGCAGAGACAAAGCACCAGAGTACACACTGACTTTCCAAAATTACACATCCTTGCACCGTCCAGGACACAGTCCTATTTAGATATCATTGTCGTGTACAGCTCAGCTGTGGGTTGTTTGTGGAAAAGACCTTTTACAGTTTCAGTCAGGTATTCAGCACAGAAATCCTTGGAATGTTTTCCTAAATATATAAATGAGTGGGATATTTTATATAGTTGTTCCCTGCTGCTGTCCTCCATGTTTTCATTATAACTCTTCTTATTTAACTTTATTTTTGTTTGGTTTTGGTTTCTTATGCGCACTGTAATCAGTCTCTTTGTTGGGGATTTTTAAACTGGAACACAATTCATCAAGAGTTTGCTCAGACTATTTTTGGGAGGTTAAAAAAAGTATCATTGTACTATTTAGCAAAGGGTAGCCTGTAAAACTGCTGAACTTGGTCTGGTAGAATACCTGACTGGTATTCATACACTAGTGTGCTTTGTTTGCAGAATGAACCGTACTGGAATGAATAGCTGAAATCTACTCAGACACAATGAAAATTCTATTGCTTTTTAATTAGAGATGTTCCTGAAGTTGCTGCAAATTTCAATGGGAGTTCAATATCTAAAGCACCACCCAGATCTAATTTGGAACCTGAGTTACATTTACTATCCATTTAAAGCACAGATTGTCTTTAAGTTTGTTCACCCAATCTTATCATGCAGTGCCTGTTTTTCCTTTGCAATTACTCAGAGTCCACCAAGCTCTACTCAAATTGCTAATTAGCAGGAGCTGAATGCTTCTATTTAAAGGGGAAAATCAGGTGTGCATTCCTTCGCTTTTTTTTTTCACAGAAACTTAATTGTGTGAGTTAGTGCGGTTGTTTCATTACTTTCACCTCAAGTGTTTCCTTTAAACAGTTCCAGAACAAGATGAAGGTAGGACTTGTGTGAGATAAGTTGTGAAGTCTGAATGTTCCAAGATTTCTCTGAGTGAATGGAAGGGAAGATGTTTCTCAGCACTGCAATCACCTCCTGCTGTGCTACTGTTGATGTCCCACAAAAAAAGGAGGTTCCAGGAATACTTGCAATACAACAGAGAGCAATAAATGTCAGTTAAAACAACTTTCCTGCCATTTAAAGTGTTGGTTATCATAATAAAACGTATTCAAAGTCTTGTCTCACTGAATGAACACCTGATACAAATACCACTGCAATAGGAAGGAAGCTTTGGTCATCTCACTCTCATTACACCAGTACCAATCTACTGCACTGCACCTGCTGTCGGCTGCAGGTAGAACCCTGAAGGCACAGCAGCAAACTGCTTCCACTGAGTGCTCGTACTTCTGAAACCCACTTCTTCCGACACTTCTCAGGAAGGCATAATTGATTATCTTTTAGTTTGCAACTTGCCAATTAATTCAAACAGCTGAACATTTTTCCCAGCACAATTTCCAAGGCATTAAATCCCCTTAGTTTATAAATATGTTTGTACTTTTGTTTTTCGAAATTGAAAGATTGTACTTAATTCAAGTTAAGTATCATGATGCTCTGATATGTTAGACAGAAATGTTGCTACCGAGAGCTCAGCAGTTACATCTGAGGAGAGCTTCCCATGTATTGCATGGTTTCCTGACAAAAGGAAATAAATTAACTATATAGTAAAGGGTAAGAAAATGGTTGATTAAATGCTGCCTTCTCAACTGTGTGCCATAGGGGAAAAAAGGCAAGTCACACAACACACAGAGGAAATAGAGTTTAACAGAATATTTGGATTACAGTGTGATTAGATGGCAGATTTTATTGCCACTGTATATTGCTAAAGGCATGAAGCTGGAGAAAATGTTATTCTGGCTGCCTATGGCAGGTGTGATTTTCATCATGTCAGTTGGGTAATTGGGTAGACCCATTTTCTAGGCCAATTCTCCCAAATGCATAAATGTGAAAATAAGAGATTTCTCTACACCTACTTTGCTCTTACTCTATTTGCTCTCTTTCTCAGTTTTGTGCTGGAATTTTCTTTCCCTTAGTTTTTTGGGGGTTTTTTGTATATGTGTAAGTAAGGCGCTTCTTACTTTAGTTCAAATCATACATGTTCTACCTATCTGTGTGTTTATCATAAAAAGGTGAAGTCCCAGATTTGTAGACTCTACAAGTTTGAGTAAAAGAGATAGCCCAAAAGATAAGGGGAATACTGTCCAGGAGATGGAATACAACAGAATCTTGTTTGCCTTTATTAGACTGTGGAGAAATTACACAGTAGGGACTTCCTGAATGTCTCCTCTGCAAGAAATACTTTAGTCCTTTGACTTTTTACCACACACCAGGGAATCAATCGCAGGATAGAAAGTCTAAGAAACTAGAATATATGGGTTACAGAGTTCATGGAACTTCATACTGTTCTCTTATTGATAGTCCATCTTAGTTGTATTTCAACCTACATGCTTATATTTTTCTTCTTTTGTAGTTTTGGCATAGACTGAGATATCTCTTCCCATTGGAAATCTGAGACTAGCATTCAGAATGGATACTAACATCCATTTCAACTTCAAGAAAACATTCTCCTACACCATTGTCAATGTTATTTGCTACATAAGTGGGCTTGTTCACTTCAGGAATGAAAAGGGAAGGTGTTTGGGCGCAGGCCTGTGCAGACACCCATGCCCTGTTGTGGCAAATTCTGTCTGTCTGGCAGCGCAGCTGGACGTGCAAAACTGCAGCTTTGCCAAGAATGAATCAGTGAGGCTGATGGCAAGATGATAAAGAACCTCTGTAACCATACACATACATTTTCTGGGGTGTGAATAGCAGCTGAATTTAATTTTTGAAGTGACTTCTTATATATATTCTGCCTCTGGCTTGACCTGAGAGTTTTCTGAAAGACTCCAAACTCTGCTAGCAGTTAGCGGGATTCTTGTTCTAGGAAAAACTCAGTATGGTTTTACAAGCACATCAAGTAGCTCTTCTGTGAGCCCCACTTCCCTTGACCAGTACTATGGACATGAAATAAACACCTGTACTCATCACTGTCTGGCACCCCAGTTGCAAGTTCAAAGCATATGCTTCAGGCTTAGAGTCACTGTTCAGATGCTGAGGGTGGTTATTTTCTTCTCGTGAATATGAATATCCTGTTCAAAACAAATGTTGGCAATGTGTGGTGGCCTAGGACTGAAAACAATTCCAAATCAATCTAGCAAGTTGTCAAGAGATCAAAAATACCAACAGTGTATGAGCTGACACAACTTGCTGCCAGTTACATAAACCAGGAAGGCATCTTAGAGTGATTGATGGCACAGCAAATACTACTGCAAGAAGGCTTTTAGAGTTAACCTATCATTTTTAGGTTACCTGTCCATTAGCTCAGTAAGATTCTGTTCACTTGCTTAACATTAAATAATTAAATTTAACTAGCTACAACAAACAATGTAGGATAAGAAAAACAAAATCAAAGGAAAAGATACACTGTATAAGGTGGAACTGAACATGAAAGCCCCTGGTATAAAGAAAAAGTACCCAAAAGTCCTACAGCCCTCTGTTAGGACCTGAAATTTTTTACAAGGTGACAAAGCTGATCTTGCTGAAGACAGTGGTATGTCTTCCACTAACTCATTCAAGTTTTAGGGTTAGGATCAGACTGAGGTATTTCCCTGTGTTTAGGAATCAGGGAACATTTAATGGATATAACAGAATTCACCTTAGAAGCACAAAATACGCCTGACACTGAATACACCATCCTATTTTATCTTTAAGAAGTCAGAAATTAAATTATTCTGAATGTATAGGGAATGCTGGTTTTCTTTTGATATTCCTTTCGTTTTGGTGCTGGGGCAAAATAGGTTTGAACAGCTTGAAGTAACAAAAAGCAATGGAGGTTTATACTGTTATTAGATGAAGGCTTACGAACTTGTCATTAATCCTCAGTTACACTAAGTTGGTTCTATCGCAAGGTCAGGCAGCTTAATAGGAGTTAGAATGTGAGTACACCTGGTTTGCAGCTCAGAACAGGGTTGATGCAGTTGCATTGAAAAAAAAAAACAAACGTGTATAAATCTTTAGTGGAAATGGCAATTAAAAAAGAAAAAAAATGTAGTAGGAAAATTAACTCAAAGAACTAAACCCATGTTAGCTTTCAAAAAGTGCTGGCTGGATGCTAAAAAGTCAGATGACTTTTCCCCAGACAAATAAAAGTTTCCTAGGAAAATACTTGAACCTAGCTAGCAGCACTAATGAGATAAGTCTGTAAAACTGTCTGTGCCACGAGCAAGGTACTAGGAATATTAACAGCAACAGTAAGAAAAATTAGATGTCACAAAGGATTCCAGAGTGTTTCCTCCCATTCCCAGACCATTCTACCTGTTTTCATAGGAGCATGTTGCAAAGCCTGTAAAATGCATAGCCTGCTTTTTACTGTGTGTAATGGAATGCCCCCAGTCTCTGGTAAAACCAGCAAAACTATATTTTCATAAACAGGAAACCAAAGTTAATCCCTAGAGCTTCTGAAATAATAATGATCTTTAAAAGTGTGGAGTTATTTATAATTTGTATCACAATAGCAAGTAGAGAAGCCAAACAAATTGCGAGTTGCTTAATACTGGGCAATGTGCAAACATAACACAAACATCACAGAAATATGCAACCTAAACAGACCAGACAGCCAGAGGGTGAGAGAGGAAACAAAGATGCATGCTAAATAATTCCAAATTTCCAAAGCCAGAATAAAAACCAAAGGAAGTTATAGAAAACACATTAGAAATCTAATTATCATCAGAGTTCTTGCAAGTGTAAAAAAATGCTATTGTTTGTGGAGTTTCGTTTCTGTCAGAAAAAATGGACGATGAATTGAAGGCATGCAGATATTCCATTGCAGGCTCACAATGAAGCAACAATATCACTGCAGCTACTTAGCAAAGTTCCTTTCTGAGAGAAACAGTACTGTTATCTGAGAAAATCCCATTGCATTTTCATTTGGTGAGTTTCTTTTGTTTAAAGATCTTCGTTTTATTACGCAGAAAAACTCTGAGCCACTTTGCCAAGTTCAGGTCTTTACATGTTGAGTGAGAAGTTACTGAGCCAAGAGGACACACATTCTTTTCCATTCTCCCCACAATTTTTTGGTGAGTGGTAAATCTGCCTCATACTACTTGGTGAAAGAGCACCTCATCTTGTGTTTCAGGTCTCTGGATCTAATTCAGAAAAAGATATATACTACCTATAAAGTCTTAAGGGAGCATGCATGATGCATCAGCTTCCACATGGGCAGTTATCAAGCAGAGTTCCCCCGGCTTCTCTCTCCCTTTGCAGTTTAAAGGTACCAACTGCATTCTAGAGATCAAGCAGGCGATGGGGAATACAGTATTGTCATAGAATCACCCCAAGACACCTGGCTTGTTCACAGAGAAGAACCAATTAGAGGAAACAGTGGAAAGTGAATATCCCCTGCAGCTTCCTCTTTTACCCTAGAAGAAGACAAGCAAGGAGTTAGCCTTTCTGCTCCACCCCCACCACTCTCAATCACTGGGCTGAGCTCCCCTTAAAACTGGCAGCTGTGATTGGACTCTCCTTCTGCATTGGCCATGAACAGACCCTTGCAATCGACTGAACAATCAGAGCATAACACATTGCCTCTTGTTAGCTGAGCCACATTAACGGACCGTATTCCTGGTTCCTTGCCTCTGGCAGCTGCAAAACAATACACGTTTGCCTAGGCTGCTATCATGAATCACAGAATCATCAATCATTTAGTTTGGAAAAGACCTCCAAGGTCATGGAGCCCAACCTTTGACTGAGGTTGGACCACCTTGTCAACTACACCATGGCACTGTATGCCACTCCCAGTTGTTTCCTGAACATCTCCAGCGATGGTGACTCTACCACCTCCCTGAGCAGTACATTCCAATGTTTAACATCCCTTTCCATGAAAAAATTCCATATGAAGGTATGAAGGTAGACAGTTGCCACAGGTGAGAAATACAGTATGGTCAGCTAATGCAACTCAGTGAGTAGCTGTCTTGACCATTTTAATTGCTGGTATAACTTCACTGACATGTATATGGCTATGCCAGAAATACAGGAATCCCGTGGTGTTCATGAGTGTTATACCGACGCACTACTATTTAGTCACAATTAGCGTGTGCATTTTATTGCTCATTCGAAAAAGCAGACAGCACATTTTAAAATTTGGAATTATAAGCTAATTTTCCCCTTTTAAAATCAGTCTTTTCTTTTTCACAGACACCATCAATCCCAGTAATGACAGATTTTTTAATCTGTTTTGTTTGGTATGTTAACTAGCAAACATTCTGGACCACAAAGTGGGAAGAATGTCATTCACTATGAAAAGTTCATATAAATATTGAGTTATTTCTGCCTGACCATTTCTTTCATGCTTTGGCATGAGGCCCAGAGGACGGCAGGAGAGGAAGAGGATTTTGAAAGAGAAAGTTCCTGCCTATCTTCGGATATGGCAGAAGTAATTAGTAAAAGTAGTCAGTAATATGGGCAAAACTGTCACTGAAGAAAGAAATTAGGAGAATTGTCAGTATTTAGTCAGAACGACACAAGAGACATACTTGGAAAGTGATAAAGGCACCATGACTCCACTTTGGAGGAACTAACCATAATAAAGCAGAATAAAAACTGTTGGTCAGAGCATGTATGTCCAACACAGTTCAATCTTTTGAAGGCTTAATTGAGTTTATTTGCAAGCATGGCTGGCTCTATACACAGTTTGTTCTCACACACAACATGATCAGGACTTTGTTAGTAACGATGGCAGCTGAATACTTACCATTGGTGCCAGAAGAAGCCTAGCACATAACTGTCCTCTGACAAGCATTTGGCATATGCTTTCACAATGCAGATGAATCTTCTGACTCTGCTGCTGCACCTGGTTTGAAGAGGTTGGCTTCTTACAGGTTTATGCTGCTGGCTACACAATGTCACTTTGGGCACACCAGTGTCTGTTGAGACACATGACAGTGGAGAGGCCTGGAACTCTGAAGTGGTACCAGAAGCATCTAACACAAATGACTGTGGATGCACTTGATGTATCTTTGCTCCCTGAGAGGAACTGCTGTGGGCAACAGTTGAAACTGTGTGTTATCACAGTGCTTGATGAAAATGTCACAACTCTTTAAAATATAATGGTACTACTAATGTGGACAGTCCTTCAGGATATCATTACTGTGCTGGCTGCTTTGGCCAAAGATTTTTATGATGTTTTTGCAATTCACCTGCTCCTGCATGAAATGTAGCCAACAAAAACTAGAAGTTGCATCACACACCTTAAATGTATAATATTAAAACAACACGTTGCATGGTGTTCCCCTTGTTTGTTCATATGCTTACAAAAAAGAATATTTCCGCTGATGTTTTATGTGTAAATATGCTTACTCTCAACATTTCCATTGAAGTACACATTATTTTATGCTCAAATTCAACAAAATTTCTTTTAGCATGACTTTTTCAACATTGCTTTGCTCCTTCTCACAATAGTTTTTCACAAGTGGAGTCCTGAGAAACAGAGCTTGAGAAAGAAAATGAACTTGTGGTTTTAGACTAACTGGATCTGCACCAAAACTCTGGATTAAGTTTCTGGTTTTACCACATACTATATATCTATGACCTGAGGCAAGGTATACTGTCTCTTTATGCTTCAATTTCTCAACTTGAAAGCAGGGATAGTAATAGTTTCTCTGCATCACAGGGTTCTTGTGAAGTAAAATCCATGAACAGTAATGATAATCTTCAGCAGAACAGAAATAACAATTGCAGCTGTTCTTTGCATATATAAACTAAGGCAAAGTGCCATGTCGTGCACTTGGGTCTCAGCAAACCCATGCAGCACCACAGGCTGGGAGGAGGGGCTTGAGAGCTGCTCGGCAAAAAGGGACTTGGGGGTGCTTGTTTAGAGCTGGCTCAGTGTGAGCCAGTGTGTGCCCAGGTGGCCAAGAAGGCCAAAGGCACTTGGCCTGAACCAAGAATAATGTGGCCAGCAGGACCAGGAAGCGATCATCCTCCTGTACTTGGCATTGCTGCGGCTGCACCGCAAGTCTGGTTCTGGGCTGCTCGCCTTAAAAAGGACATTGAGGTGCTGGAGCAAAGGGCAAACAAAGGTTTGCCTTTGAGGTGCTGCAGCAAAGGGCAACAACGCTCACGAAGGTCTAGAAAATGTATCTTATGAGGAGTTGATGAGGTAGCTGGGTTTCTTTAGATACCAGAAGAGGAGGCTCAGGGGGAACCTCATCACTCTACAACTCCTTGAGAGGAAGCTGTAGTGAGGTGGGGGTCAATCCCTTCTACTGTGCCTGCAGTGAGAGGACCAGAGGAAATGGCCTTCAGATGAGACAGGAGAATCAGATTAGATACTAGAAAAATTTTTTTCACTGTTAGGGCATGTAAGGCATTGGAATAGGTTGTCCTGGTAGGTGGTGGGTGGTCGAGGTGTTGAAGAGGCATCTGGATTTGGTGCTGGGTAATGTGGGTTAGTGGTTTAGGGGTTACAGTGGTAGTGCTAGGTTGATGGTTGAACTTGACAATCTTGGAGGTCTCTGCCAACCTTGATGATTCTATGGTTCTAAATAAGGGTGTTCATAATCTAAACACACAGAGCAGAAACACCATCTGCAGGGCACTGAGCTGAAACTGGTTTGCAGTGGCTGGATCTTCAAGAGAAGATCAGCGTCAGGGCATGCCTGATGGAGGCACTTCTCACGCTATGTCCTTCTGAACGCAAACTAGACATAAATATATCGGTGGACACAACGCCATCTTAGAAAAATCTCCAGAACTGTAAAAACACAGCCTGGAAAAATAATAAACCACAAACATGTTGACAGTCAAAAAATGTATATTGCCACATTTTTCACTTTAACTCATGCCACTGAACCACAGATGATGTCCAAAACCAGAAAAGTCGCGCACAAGTGAGATGGTAACCTAAGACTCTCTGTGAAGAACCACAGTTTGACAGCACCACTGGGTATAGCTGCCAGCCATACTTCTGCATTCAGCAAGGAATAGCTAATATTGCACGTTCATCGTGTGTCATATTTGAGTCATGCTTGCCACCTTCAGCATTTTCCCCTTATTTTTTATTTTAAAAGGACAATGTATGATCTGTTGGAATGGAGCGGAGATAGCTCCCTTCGAGAGTTGCAGTGGCACCATACCTATTTTGAATCAGTAAACCAGCTAAAGGTGTGGAGCACTCATGATGAGTCACCACCTCCCTGTCCGCAACTGAAGTGACAGCCGGGGGAACGAGGGATGTAGAACGCGGAAATTTTACCGACACGCAGAGTGGGCTTGCTGCTGTCAACAGCTGGGGATCAGAAGACAAATGCCCTTCTCATTTCCTTGTCCGACCACAAGCACACCAGACTTCGTGACCTGCTTTCCGCTACTCCTTAAGACCGTGGCGATGCCAGCACATTTTGGCTAGGGAACGGTCAGCGCGGCGGTCCTGCTGCGGTGGGCAGCGACCGCCGGGCGGTGGGCGCGGAGCGCAGCGGGCCGGGCAGGAAGCGCTGCGGCGCTGGCGGAGGTTCGAGCGCGGGGAGGCGGCGGAGGAGGAGCGGGCGGCACAGCGATAGCGCTGACGGGCAGCGGCAGCCGCTCTTTGTCCCCTCCCCTCCCCGGCGAGCCCAGCCCTGCCGGCAGCGCGGAGCGGAGCGGGGTGGCCTGGGGATTCCCCCCCCGCGCCGCCGAGGTCGCCATCTTCACCCCCGAGCTCGCCTCGGACGCTGCCGGCGGGGCTCCCGGGGAGCCACCGGGAGCCTGCGCCGCGCCCGCCCGCTGCATGTGACCGGCGGGCGGTAGCGGCCTCCTCCGCAGATCTCGGCTGCGTCCTCCTCCGCCCCCGGCGCGGCGGAGAGGGGGCGCGGGGCGCCCGGCAGCGGGAGACGGAGGTGCCGGGGCGCGGCGGGCACACAAAGGAGCGGGCGCCGCCGTGGGCAGCGGTGAGTAGCGGGGCAGGGGTGCGGGGATCTCCGCTGTCGCCACCCTGCCCTGTACCTGCCGGCGGTGGGCTGCGGCCACTCCCTTTTCCGGGGGCCCGGAGGGAGCGATGAGGGGTGTTGTGTTGCGCCGCCGCCTGGGACCGACCGCCGGTGTTCCCCGCACCGCCAACCCCACGGCCGGGGAGCGGCGAGCGAGGGCCGAGCGAGGTGCCCGGGGGCGGCGGGGCCGGTGCTGGGCGGGGCGGTGCGGGGGAGGCTCCGGCCGCGCCGCCTCGGGAGCGGGCAGTGCCGCGGGCGCGGCGGGTGATGCTCAGCCGTAATCCCGCTTGACGCTCGGACAAAGAGGAGCGAGCAAGAAATTTCGTGGTGGGCGATTAAAAAAAAAAAAAAATGAAGAAGGGTTTGGGTTTCCTAGGCTTTGTGGTTTTTGTTTTTTGAATTTTTTGGTCTGTTGTGAGGCTTTTGGGGGTGGGTTGGGGGGTTTCTTGGTTCTCTTTTTTGTGCCGTGCGCCCCCGCCCCCTCGCCCGAGCGTGTGGCGGGCGGGCAGGTGCTGCGGTGGGCAGGTGGGCGGGAGCGGCGGGGCAGCGGGGCCTGGGCTCGGGCTGTGCCCGGCACAGGGCGTGGTGCCGTGGAGGGGACGCCGCGACGCCTCCGTGCCCGCCACCCGTGTCCCCGAGCCCCGTGGGGAGCCCCGCGATGCCGCGGGAGGGGAGGTAAGGCCCGCCCGAGAGGGGAAAGAGGGCGCTGGGGTACAGCAGCTGTGACTTTCGTGCGCATCTAGAGAGCTAAATTAGCATTTAACAGTGGTTATTTGAAATGTGGCGCTTGTCTGCTGGGGTGAGCGTGTGATTTTCAGACAGTTACTCCATGTGTGCGACCCTGTGTGCTTACCAGAATTGTAACTCTTCCCCAGGCCAGGAGAACGTGAGGCCCTGTGACATTAAACTCTGAAGCTGGATATGCATTAAACTGTAAGTTTTCCAGTTTTATTTCTGAACTTGGATTGATGAATGGGGTGATTATTTAATGTCTGCGAGGCAAAAACTTGAGAAGTAATTTAAGTGAGACCCTAGGCAGACTTGCCCGATGCCTGTGGCATATATGTGTCCCTCCTGGACTGCAATAACTGGTTAAAAAATAGAAAAGTAAAAAAAAATCTGGGCGAAAGGGATGCCTTAAGCTCACACTTTAGGTATGGTTTTGGTGATGAGTCTTACTTAATCCTCCACGGCTGACAGTCATCTTTTAGACTTAAATCAATGTATAGGAAAGACCTGTAAGTGTAATACTAGTGTGTTTCCCTATATTTGGCTGAAATAAGTGAGATTAGATACTGCTTTTTCCTCACTTGTGAGACGTATTTAGTCAAGTATTTTACTTAGGGGATCTGATTAATAGCAGCTCATTGAAGGTACAGATATATTTCTGAGTTGTTTTTTACAGTGTTAAAATATAGATGCATTTTTGAAAGATGTAATTAAATATTAAATTTCTACTGTAATAGTGGGTTTTTTTGAAGGGTGAAAGGGACTCTTGTAGATTAAATTACAGAAAGTGATCAAGCAAATGACTACAACCACTAATGAAATAAGTAGCAGATCAAATAAGCAATGAGATAATTCAGTGTACAAATTTAGTATATACATAAACTTCATTGGATGTCAATAGCTACATCTCTGCTCCTTTAAATTTGGGTTCTCCCATTAGCTTGAGTGAGAAGCTGGAACCTGGATATAGCTGTTTGGGCATCTGAAGTGATTTTGCCAACAGGTATCAATTATTCAGCGTTCAAGACACTTCCTGGTGAAGTTTCTCTATATTTAGGCTAGAGTTGTATAGCTTACAAATTATGTCATGCAGTCCATATAATATTATATGGCGTTTATGCACCAGAGGAACGAAGAACTCTGAAACTGTTGTTATATGTAGCTTGCCCAGAAGCATTACAGTTAAATTATCGTTTATTCAAAGGCTCTTTTGCAAAAAAAAAATTGTGAATTTACTTATGCTGTCGTATAACCATACAAAATAAATTTCTTTTGAAGCCTAGTAGTAATTCTGATGTTATGAGGGTTTTGGAAGTTCTGTGGTGGCTTGGTGTGCAGTGTGGTGATCTGTGGGAAATCTTGAGGACATGGTGGCTGGTCACAATTAGGAAGAAACAGTTAGGAATGTTTCAAATATGCCATCATGTAAAAAAAAAAGTTGAGTTAATTTAGAAGTAGGAAAAGGAGATGAGAAATTGAGAGTGTGTTCCAGCTTTCTTTCTGAATATTTTACTGTGTCTTTTTTAACCTATATATCAGAGCTTTCATTACGGTGATAAAATATTAACCCTAAAGTGGTTTCAAAAAAACAGATCATATGCCATGGAGTTGTTACAGTAAACAAGAAGGATTAAATGTCTCATTTCATCTTTCCCCAACAAGAAGTGTAATTGACACTGTCCTGCTTTTCTAGGAGTAGTGGTTGTTGGTGGTGAAGTAGCGCTGATCAACAGTTGTTGCTGTAATTGATTGTACACAGGGGAGGAGTCCATGGAACACCCATTAACTTGAGTAAGCTTGCACAAACCCTTAAGATGGTTGTGCCAGACCTTTTGACCCTGAGGTGGGGTGTGAAGGGGCTTCTTTTTTTTTGCCTCTTCAATCTCTCCTCACTAGAATTATAGTGCACTATTAGAAAAATACTTTTTCCTTTACACCACTGACAAGGAAAATGTATTTCATTCTGTGATATATCATTGAGGTGGCAGTTTCTTGAAGTTTAAGGGTGTTTTTTCAAACTATTAGAAATAGCACTGAGTTACTTGCTTTGCTTAATGTGATTTATAGACCTACCTTTAGGCATGAAACATAATGTGAAATTAAATTACTCAATAATGGAAAAAAAGAACCCCAGTGTTGAAGTACTCCCTGGAGATACTGCTCCTGTTGAATTTTTTTGTTGTCGTTACTTTCATTTTCAGTGAACTTAGCTTGACAAATTAAATGTAAACTTAGCATACCATATTGCTGAGGAAAATCTTGTACCAGTCTGTTTTGCATACTCTGTTAGCTCTGGACAGAAACCCACTGGGTTCTGGTCAGTGTCATTGAGTGCTTGGATAGAATTCAAATATGACTAATTTTCACTTTTGAGTGATATACTTTGACTATTCAAATTAGTTTTCAGCAACTCATTTGCAGCTCTTGATTACATGTGACAACCTGAGTCCAGGTAGTGAATAGCAGTTTATCATGTAATTCATTAGTGCAACACATGTTTTTACTAGATACGATTCTCGCAAGTGTTATAGACTGTTGCCTTACGTAAACATATGTAAACACTTATCTTTGGTCACCGCCTTACCCCTGGGTGTGTGTTTCTCATTCTACGCCTTTGTTTGTGTGTAGATAGAGAAAGTGGATGAAGGCTAGTGTGGCCCTTGTTCCTCATGTCATATTCATTAAAATGTGTTTGTTACTGACCACCAAATCTGTTTAATATTAGCCATCTCGTGTCTCCTAATTTTAATAACTGGCCTGTATAGCGAATAAAAGAGTTTTAAAGGAACTTACTGTGTTGTGAAAGTGTTAGTCACTGTTTTCATACTTCATAAGTGAGAGAATCGCTTTCTTATATATGCCGAAGGACTGTAGAGAGTTGACTGCTGAAGCATGAATGCCTATCTTCCAATCCAATTTTATCAGTGCTCAAAGTATGCTTAGCAGGGTTAACATGAAGGAGTTATTTTAATATTATAGCTACTGTATTACTTTTGTGTTAAAAAGTACTGAAGCAAAGTGTATAGGATGACTGCACAAATAAATTATTTTAAGTTTTTTAGTAGACTAGATGTAGATGTGCTAGAAAAGTGAGGACATGGTGTTCCTTCCTGTAACCAAGCCTGGGAGGAAAATAAAGGAGAGAGGGGAAGGAGGAATGCTGCTCTGAAGGATGCTGGTCCTGAGATGGATGGATTGGATTAACTTGTCTTTAAAGAACATCAGTTGATCTGAAGAGAGGCTTTTGAGTATTCCCAGTCACTTAAAGGTTTCGTGTTATTTTGGTGAAGCAAGTCTGTCTTGCATGATGAGTGTCTCATTTTGTTGTATGATTAGCAATGATAAGAAATGATGATGAATTCCAGGAAGAAGCAACCTGAAGCAATTGGAAGTGGGTAAGAGAGCAATCAAACAGCTGCACTGAACATGTTTAAGTAGGGGCTTCACATAAGGGGCAGATGGAAGAGGAAGTTTAGCAGCAAGAAAGCTGCCTGTTAGAAGCAAAGCAAATGTAGGAAAATTAGGCTGGTAAGTGTCCTACGAGAGGGTCTTGGCTCAATGCCCAGTACATTGATGGTAACTCTGCCTGAGGACTCATTTGGTCTTTCTCACATTGAATGTTTTGTGTGTGCTTAGAAGTGGATGTGTGTGATGAAGCTACTAGACCAAGGGTAGTCATAAGAGGAACAGTAGTTTCTGTTGACTGCTTCGTCTCAACTCCAAGGGGAAGAGGATTTGTCTTGTCCATGTAGAAGTCAAAGTTAAGGGAGTGCAGACCTACTTCAAAGCAGTATTACATATTCTTTGTCAGTGTCACATTAACAGAACAGCTTAGGAAGGAGATGTAAGGAGGAAGACGTAAGGTGTCAATGCAATTGTCAGCAGGCTTTGCAGGCTTCTTCTTGGAAACATAACTGAACTGTATTAACTTCCTCTTCTAATTTATTTAGTTTTCTGTCCAGTCAGATTTGCAATATTTATGGTGAGATGTCAGAGGGAGAACTACTGGTGTGACTCTTGGGAATGTCCTGTGCAGGGCTGAGAGCTGGATTTGATTATCCTTGGGGGTCCCTTCCAACTCAGCATATTCTGTAATTCTGTGGTACCTTCTGTCTGCCTGTGCAGTAGTGCATGAATGGTGCACAGGAGAAAGCAAGCTGCTGATAATTGCACTGCTGAAGAGCTAGGAACTGCTATACAGATTGCCTCTGTGTTATAGCTAAACTATGTTCAACAAACAACTGAAATGGGTCTCTGTGAGTTGTGTTCAATGGTTTACTTATTTGGCTGATGTTGAAAGTAAGGATCATATTATAGGCTGACATCTAGTAATGTCAAAGGTCTATTGAGTTGCAGTTATCTGAGCCCTTGATCTGATACCGTAGTTGTTGGAAAACAGTTACCTCAGTTCTTCACTGGACAGAGTTTGAATCCTTTCCCTACCATACAAAAATTGTGACAGAGGTGTGCTGGTTTGTGATGAGGTTTGTTTGCATTGCATGAACCAGTGCCTCTGTGTTGGGGAAGAGGTGCTGGAGGAGAAATTGCAGTTCATCTTTATATAAAAGGAGAAACTTTGATCTCAACAGTAAGGGGCTTGTAATGCTGAGAGAGTATTACACATGGATATGACCTCTCTGATCTGATAATTTTTCACATCTAAACAGTTGGAGTGCTTAGAGTTGTGCTTTAGGCAAGCAGGGATAAAATATTGTAACTATCTGTAGCCATTTAGGCTAAAAGAGAGAGCTGTTTGTTTTATCAATATATAAACAGTACAAGGGCAAAACTATGCATGAACAAAGTAACTGATTACAGACTGCATCATGGTTCGCTGAGTATTTTGGTATCTTGTACTTTTTTACAAATGATGTACAACTCAACCTGTTTTTTTCTGACTGTATGTACCTTCAGCTTTATCAGTTGTTACAGTGAGTTAAAAAATATTTCCTTAGGAAAACTTTCTTTTCACAGAATAAAAAGTGTGTTGTCACCAAGGCCTGCCCAGTTAAAATCCCAATGGTCCTCATAGAAAAAACAGATGTCTTCCTTTAGACTGAGGTTTGTGAATTCTGTCTTGAATTTAGTACCTTTTCTGTCTTAAAGTTCTGGCTTATCTTTTGATATACTTTTCTCATGCTTCATTTTTGGAATGGGAGCTTTAATCATCTTTCTTGTAATCACTCACTGAATTTGGAGACCAACTGTTTAAATCTTGTGCAAAAATAGGACTTTTCTAATTTGCAGCTGGCTTCCTTGTCAAAACAGTCACACTACTTAATACTGAAATATTATATGCAGAAAGTGTCTTGTTACATTTATTGGTTGCTTTTATCTTACAGCTCATATTCAATAATTCTTGTGCTGTGTGATAACATCTCTTTTAATTGGCCCCATGTGATGCAGCTATTAGCATCAAACACCAGTTGCTAGAGGAATTCCACCTACTCCCTTAAAGCTTCCTGAGAACAGTTTTTCACTTGAGCTCAACTACCTATCTCTTCTCTTAAGCCTTCAAGTGGATGGTATCTTGCCCTGATTGTTTTGCACTGAAGTTCTTCTCTAATAAGTTGACTTTTAAAAGGTTTGTTCTGCCTTGATACAGTTTTAAAAAAATTAAATTGATGTCAGAATGTAGTTTCAAGTTGAGCAGTCCTGTTCATTTGAACTGTATAAACAGATTTTGTGATACAGTAGAAGCTGTTTCCTCCAGCCAAAAGTATGTGTAAGTATTTCAGAAACAGGAGTTTACCTGTTTTATTTGGTGTAGACATAGTGAAAAAGTCAGTGTAGAGTGGACTGGAAGAAAGGCTTAAAAATGTGTATTTTTAGTAACATCTAATTTTTAAGGGGAGGAAGAAGGGAGCAGGGAGTAGTCTTCACCAGTTGTGTTATTTTTGGTACTTCATGCACTCCTTGCTCATCAGATTTTTTTGGTTTTGTCCTCAAGCATATGTGAGGAATAATTTGCAGAGCTAATAGAAAACTAAGCTTTTATGCATTCCTTTATTGTATTTCTTTTTGGTTGGTTGCTTTTGTCCTCTCAAAAATTCATCTTGCACAAATGTTTAGGTGATGTGCTCACAGTGGGAGCATGTCACTGGTACAGCCAGGGTTTGCTATGTAATCAAGTCTTTATTTCAGTGTTGAAATAGGAACTTTTTTTGAAGGATAAGTCTTGATGTGTTCAGCTCTGCTATTTCTAATAATTGTACTTTATTTTCTTCTAAGTGGTCTTGTAAATGGCAAAGCCTTGTGATACTCTTCAAAAATCTTAGTTCGACTTGAGACTGCATTGAGGTGAGTTTGAAGGGGCAGTATGTCAGTACAGACAGTTTCAGTCTGTTGTGAAACACATGGACAATCCTGCAGAGTCTACCGTATCCAAGCTTCCTGTAAGCTTTTTCTGTAGAAGAACCTGTAAATCCCTGCACTGGTGCCTTTACTTTCCATGCATGATTGTTAGGTGGCGTTTCACTTCGCACAGGCCTTTCCCAGAAGTCAGCAGGAGTGGTGACTCCTTACAGCCCTAAGCGTTGCAGGTCAAACCCTGGCTGTGATTAAGTTAGCGGTGAAGCTTTCATTGAGGTCCTGAATTCATTACAATTTTGTCTGCAAAGCAAGTTAGCTGCTTCTCTGCAAGAACGCGTTTGCGAGGGTGATACTGACGACCAACCAGCAGTTAGCAGTTGTGGTGGAGTCTTGCTCCTTGTGTTTCTTCAGTAGAACTGCAGTTAGTTGTATCCAGAGGTGCTTACAAACCAAAGTGTGAGCATTATCAGTTTATATACAGGAAAATACAGTTTCTGGAGGTTGTGGTGGATTTGTTTTTTAATGTATTTATTATTTGGTTGGGGCACAATTGTCACCTTTGCTCTCAGTCCTTTTTCCTCGGTGTTGTCAGGATATGCATGTATTCACAGTAAGATGATCCTTATTTCTTAAGATTTTTCTTGTTATTACTTAGTTCAGTTGAAAAGTATAATAAATAAAATGAAACTGCATCAAGAGTGATCCCACTTGGGAGAAGCTCACAGCAGGCGCAGACCTGTGGTGGTCCAAACAAGCGTGCATTTTAGTGAAATAGTACATAAATTAAGAGTTCCATTAAAGAAAATATGTTGTTCTGAAAGTGACACTTCCACAGATCACAAAGGTACTCAAATATTGACAAAAGTAATGAGCGATTCTAGGTTATGCTTTTTATACTGTGTATATGCTATCTCTTTTTTCAAATTCTTAAACTTTATTCTTTTTCTTTCAAGGACAGCAAGTGTACTATGAAAGCTTTGTTGCTTTGTTTCTACTGATTGAGATCATATTCAGATATTTTTGTCAGTGTTCTTCTGTACAGACAATTTTATTGAACTATTTGAAACTTACTGTCTTTTAAAATGTAACTTGTGTTTGCATCTATTCAAAGATGCTGAGGGCATTTCAAATGCTGTACTGTTCTGAAGTCCCAGGCAGCAAATTTTGCAAATTACCATGGTAATGTGCGTGTGTGCACGTGGGAGGAAGGCTAAAGTTGGAATCTACATTAACAGAATCTGTTAATATTACATATGCTCAGTGGCACTAGCACTGCTTGTTCTTTCACATGCGTATTCTTTGACTGCATGTTCTTTGCTTAATTAAAAACAAAGTAATATGATGGAATTAAAAGCCCCTATTGTCCGATTTTTAATCATTTTTTGGTGTGTTTCTGAAACAAATCTCCTGAAATGATCAGATATGGGTAATTGTGGAATCTTCTTTCCGTTCAGAAAACGGCATATGATAATCTTGTAAACTAGCAAAGAAGCTCCACAATTTCTTCATTCCGTCTCTGAGAATTTATGGATAGTCTTAAAAGTCAATGTGTTACAGCTAGAGATACCTACCAAGAATACTTACTACTGATAGTGCATGTCCTCATGATTTCTGCCAAAATGTTGTGAATGTTTAAGGTGCTTGATTTTGGGTAAGCCTATTTGGATTCTTTTGTACTTGTGATTGTTTTCTCAGACACAGAATTCGTTCTGAAGTATCATAAATGCCAGTTTAGGTGGGTTTTTTTTTATAAAGAAGAACTGTGTTCTGTTCTGAAACCGGTTCTTAATTGCCCTTAGTCAGTGCTGACGACAAACAAACTTCTAAATGCCTATGAATTTGTAGGAAAAGTGGACAGAGACTTTTCTTGTCTCTTTATTACTGTAGTCTAAATAAACTTGAAAAAATTGGAGACTTGGATGAAGAATGATTTGTCATCCCCCTTCTTGGATGAAAAATGATTTGTTTTGGTAGTCTCAAATCTCAAAGTAGGAGAACAATGAAGACTGTGAAGATCTAGAGGGGAAGCCATACAAGGAGTAGCCAAGGTCACTTAATTTGCTGAGCCTAGAGGAGACGGAGGAGAGACAGAGACCTCACTGCAGGCTACAACTTCCTTGTGGGGGAAAGAGGAGTGGCAGGCATTGATCTCTATGACGACCAGTGACAGGACCTGAGGGAATGGTACGAAGCTGCTGTGCTAGGAGAGGTTTAAGTTGGAGATTAGGAAAAGGTTTTTTACCCAGAGTGTGGTTGGTTCCTGGAAAAGGCTCCCTGAGGAAATGGTCACAGCACCAAGCCTGACAGAGTCCAGAGGTCTTTGGACAGTGCTTTTGGGCACATGGTGTGACTCTTGGTGCTTGCCTGTGCAGGGCCAGGAGTTGGACTCGATGATCCTTGTGGTTCCCTTTCAATTCACCATATTGTATGATTCTATGAAATTTTAATGACTTGCAATAACTTACTAGTTTAAAAATACTGACCCACTGCTGTTGAGAATTATAGGCATTGATATGGGTTCAAAATGCAGACCAAGTCATTATGACTTGTGTTAAATGGCCTGAGAAAGTGAATTTCTTAACTCTGCATTGCATAGATAAACCTTACAGCAAAACGACCAAGAAGGATGGGGAGTTGAGCTGCTCTCGCTGTAGTGAGAGCATCAGAGTTCAGATGAGTCAGGAGGTTCATCAGAGCTGCCTTTGCCACCAGCAGAGCAGAGCTATTAGCCTGGCATGACATGACTGTTCAGACTGTCCTGAACTTGGGAGGTCATCTGGAGATCTGAGCCATCTGTGTGTGCGTTCACGTTACTTGGTGCATTTTGTTTTTACAATGCTATTCACTTGTTGTACGCAATCTGTTGTAGTAATAACACTTATTACTGTGATATTTTTCCTTCAAAATGCCAGGCCTCCTTTTGAGACTGCAAGTGTGGGAAGTGATGACTTTGACAGTCTTTGCCTAAGGAAAACAAGCTGTTTCTTTAAAGATGTTTTTGCGAGGGCTGAACATCACTGTATACGCCGTGTAGTCATTTGTATGTCTAGTGACTTGCTAGGTCCTTTTTTGCTTTTTGAGGAGGGAGATAGTTGCTGTCCACTAGACTATCTCTCTTTCTAGTTCTTTAAAAGACAAAACTTGAGGGTCAGTAGTACTTCAGACAGTGAGCTGCTGTAGTTTGGGTGGGATTTTTTTCATTCCATCGTTCCCTTGACCTGTCTACGTCTGTTATGTACAGGATCTGTAGTAGCACACAGGTTGATTGCTTTAAATCACCTAGGTGACAGACAGCTAAGGGATTTTTCATATTAGATTTTGAAGAAAAAATTTAAGTAAACTGCATCCTTTATCTAATGAATCAGTGAAGGTATTCATGTCAGGTTTTCAAAGTCTGTATTGGCAGGTGTGAAAACAGAGTACCTGCTCTGAAAAGCATGCCACTAAATGCACCTTCGTCCCACTCCTTAGAAAAAAAGAAAAGCCTTTATGGTAGTAAAAGAATCTGAGAAGGAAATATTAGTACACAGATACTTTTTTTTACTGAGTTTCTCCATACTAAAAATTCAGTGTGTCTAATTAAAGTGAAATACAATGTTTCACCCTTTCTGTAGCTGAATTTCTGCAATTTCTGCTTCTGATCCCAAGGTATCTTTCAGTCTTCTCCCTCGTGTGTTCATACAGTGTTATGTGTTCATCTTCTAAAGTAGACATGTGTGTCTCTGATAAGCCAGGGAATTTCATTAGAAAGAGAAAAAATAGGAAAGTGTGATGCCAGTACAGATAAACATGACCTGGACACCAGTCTTCTGGGTGCGTGACTCCTGCTAGTTTCTGGGAGAATTACTTGCCTTTTTCTTCTGACTTGGGGAGGTTTCTAGAGGCCAACCAAGGTAAATGCAAACATTATAAAGACTTGAATTGTCTTGACGTTGGTGTCTTCTAAGGATCTCTTTGAGAACAATATTTGGGATGAGGAAAAGGCATTCAGAGGTAAGTTAAAGTAGACTACTGTTCCAAGTCCTCTTGTAGGCTAAGTTGGTGAATAGAAGTATATTTCTCCTAAAAACGTGTCTTAAGTGTAAATTTGATCTCTAGTTTGTCCTCTATGGAACTCTAATTTTGAGATTTATATCCCTGTGATAGGAATGGGAGAAACTAGAATGAACCTTCATGATTTTTTTTCAACTTATCTTTAATATTATATACATTATGGCTCTTTTGGTGCCAAAAATGCACAGCTCTAAACTCACTGACATTTCACTGACTCCATTCATTATGGTTCTGTGAAATGAATTGCTGTACCAGTTACAAGCTTCATAGTGGAATAATAAAATATGCACTACAGGCTGACTGTAATTTTTTGTATTTATGTGATTTTGACTAGAATAGAAAGATGATTGTACATCTGTGTGTATATACGGTATATGTCTGCGGAGATGAAAATTACTTAGGTGCAAGATGAATCATTGGTATTTTTTCCATTTCTGTTTTTAATAGCTTTCAAAAGGATGAAAAAGTTTGATGTTCTCATGAAGACAGTGAAACCCAATACAAAGTTTAGATTATTGTTTTCTAATGGATAAACCAGTGAAACTCCTAAAGTTCACTGTTTTTTTTCTTCCAGTGGACAGGACTGAATGTTTGCAGGCTATTTAACTGTTCATATATAGTAAATTCACGGCCCCTTCAGCTTAGAAAATACTTTTCTTTATGGTGCAAATACATTTTTAAAGTTTATATGTGTAATGTTTTCAAGTATCAAATTTCAACCTGTTTTGTGTAATTAGAAAACAACTCAGAAAATATTGGAGCTACACTAATGATTTTGCTGTCTGAATTTGATACTTAGGAATAACAATATTAATTTTCTCAAGTCTGTTGATCCTTATGATGCTTTTGTAGCTGTTCCACTAAAACATACTTCTTTGGCGTTTAGGTTCTCTAAAATAATGTGTCTCTCTTCAGGAGAAGCACTGTACTAATAGATATGTTTTACTTTTCTA
The DNA here is from genome assembly GCA_013398955.1 of Callaeas wilsoni. NCBI lineage: Eukaryota > Metazoa > Chordata > Aves > Passeriformes > Callaeidae > Callaeas > Callaeas wilsoni. The sequence continues at coordinate 408,439 of VWPU01013823.1, read as the reverse complement.
AGGGAACCCATATCTCATTTACCCTATTGATTTGTTTTTTGTCATCTTTGTTTTCATACACAGGTTTTATAGTGAACTCCTCATAAAAGGCTAATGTGACTTATAAGCTGGGATGGACTAAGTAAAATAAGAAATCATCTGAGGAGATACTATCAGAATGACAATGAAATCACCTGTTAATGTGACAACATTAGTGATTTCCTGTAACTGGTTAAATCAGTAATGTAATTATTATTTAGAAATACAGGCTTGAAAACAAGGCTTCAGACAAGCAGAGAGCTTCAAATGGTACCACTTAAACAAATGCTTGTTATAACTGGCTTTTTTAATGAATGCAATGTGGGCAGTAAGCTGTCCAGAGTTAATAGAAAGTTGGCACAGCTTGATTAGTAGTGTGCCTTGGCAGTACCTGCAAACAACTACTTTTTCCACTCTACTGTTATTTAATAGCTTTTCAAGCCAAAAGTCTATCATTTATAGAAATGATTTTGTTAATTAAATTGTCCACTAGGATATAGGTTTGATCCACAGGCTTCATACATCTGGGATTCTAAATAGCTGTGACATGATGACTTAAAACCACTGGTCCAGATCATCTCATTTAGGACTGACTTTTAAAAATGTTATTGTACTGATGCCTTAGGATTTTAGCTTTTATATTTTCATCTATTTGTAATCCTGCAATTCTTTAGTGTATAACTCTGAACTCCATATAGAGTGTTGGCAATTGCTTTTCCCATTTTTATTTGACACAACAATTCCTCTCTAAGCCTGAGAATCAAGGACACCTCACTGTCTCAGGCCCCAAGAAATGTAAACAAAAGTGGGGAGTTGGGAGGGAGCAAACTAAGAGAATGGGACTCTCTTACCTGAAGCTGTAATTGGACAATTAACCTCTGATATGCAAATGGACAAAACTTGTATCTGTCCAAAAACCGTGTGACTGTGTCCATCCTGGGTGCAGTCTCTGTGAGACTCCTGCACTGCCCAAGGTGTGCCCTGTGAAGGCCTTTCCATAAATACCTACCCTTTATCCTTTCGCTCTGTCTAGCCTCGGTTCCAGGTCAGCCTCTACAGGGCATCAGTACAAGGGTGGCTTTTCCATGTTCTGTCCTGCTGTTCTTACGGCATGACCCTAGATTTCTAATGCTGAAGTTTAGGAAAATCTTGAAGTCTATTTTTCTTTAAGGAGAGAGGTGGAGGAAGACATTTGGCTTAGAGATTGAGAGATTGTAAATATTCTTATATCTACTGTTACCTCATTTGTATAAATGTTATTACATATTTAAATTTTTTATACAGAATTGGTCTCTACATGCTTAGGATGTTGTGTGCTATTAGTGTGTTTGCTTTGCTAATTTCTCATAATGCAGTTTTCTCTCAGTGAAATTTACTAATATGAATCTCCACTTTGCTTTCATTTGCGTTGCATGTGAGTGAGAAGGTCTGTGTTTAACTGCCATTGAATTAGTTGTTTCTGCTATCTATGTATCAGATATTGTCCACAGAGTCTTTAACTAGAAGGAAGGTAACTTTTAATGATAATTCTGCTACAAAATTGACACCTTCTCTAAAAAGACATGCTTGCCTTGCTGGCTTTAAGAATTTTATTTGCTTTCATGTTGGACTATCATAGCTCTTGATATGTAAGGCTCTGCAGACAATTTTCCCCCTTTCCCCTTTTCCTTCACAACATTTTTCTTTTCATTTACCATGTTTCTGTATTTATAGTCTGTTTTACCTGCTCTTGTCTGCCTTAGCTCTTTGTTTCTAATCCATAATTTTTCTGACAATCTTTCCTGAAAACCACATGAGTAAAGATAAAACCCACTTAATTTTAGTTTTTTAAATCTGTCTTATGTCAGTCAGAGAAGGAAGACAAGACTTGATTCCCTACTTTGTGAGCGTGGAAGGGCTGAGATATGATAAAAAAGCCCCCAGTAAAAGTCAGCGAGCAAATGCCTTGCCATATAGCATGAAGGTTAAAAGATTGGGGATCCCAAGTGTAGTAGGGACGTGGAGCTTTTTGTTTGTGGGTTTATTTTGCTCTGTTTTGGTTTGTTTTGGTTATTTTCATAAAATCTACAAAACATTACCCTGTGTAGCATAGGAAATGTACAAAATTTCATTTACTACCTAATTTACCTTATTTGTATATGCAAATTTGAAGTGTGAACTGGATTGTTTGGTATTTGCAGCTTTCCTCACGGCTTCTGTCTATTTTGAAGCCCATTTCTGGTATATATATCAATGTTGTTATGACTGTCATTGCAGGTGGATGCTCTGTGAATACCAGGGTGTTCTGGTTTGTTTGGGTTGGGTTTTTTTAAATAGAGGTTTAACAGCACTAAATACTCTGCTGCTACTTGAAGTAGCGGTGATTCTTCTTGTCACTCAGAGCCAGCTCTTATTAATGTGTTTCCTTTCTGTTATTGCCTGCAGTACTTGTAATCCATCCTTCCTTTTACTGAGAGCTGCTGAACTTGGTAACAGATGTCATGGACATAATTAAATAACAAACTTGTTTGCTAAACCTCACACACGTCATGACATTTAACTGCCAAGTTACACATTTTTATTGGGAAGTAGTACAAAACAGTTATTCCCTGAACTACCTGGTATTACCAGTAATTTGAAATCTGATCACTAAGAAAGATTACCTAGCTAATCTTGCAAAAATAATGTTGGACTATACGTATAATTCCTACACACCCTTTTCTAATATAAAAGTCTAACCTTAGCAAAGGAAGCAGCCAAAACTAAGAAGGTACTGCTTTTGTAGCCATGCTCCTTATTTACTTCATTTAACTATGTCAAACATATGTATATATATAAATTTATTTATATATTTGAAACAGTGTGTAAACGTACCGGGATATAAGAATTAAGAGGACCTGAGAGTGCACAAGCCAATGAAAGTTTCTTTCAGCACTACTCATTTCAGCTCAGTCATTCTGACACCTGTGGTGCTTTGCAAAGGAGAAGCCTTGGAGGAATTCGTGACTCTCCCTCTTGGTAGCTGTTTTCTTCCTGGAACCGTGAAGTTACATTGCTCTTCACTGTGAATAATTTGCATTAGGTGCTATAACAGATAGTAACTTAATGCTGTTTTTTCCCTTTTTCCTCCCTCTCTAGAATTGGGGATATCTTCACTGAATAACTTGCTGCTTAAAGAAAGTAACAGAAGTTGGGAAATTCAGGTAGGCAATACTTTCAGTTTACTTTTCACTTTAAATGTTGATGCAAATATGGATGACAGATCTATAAATATTCATTGTGGTTCCAAAACCATCAAAGTGTGATACAGATTTTTACCTTACTAAGACTGAATCTTGTTTCATGGTGCCTCTTGTGAACTCTAAGCAGCCCCTGATAAGAAGTCCAACAGACTTATGATATTCAAGTGTTCTTTGTGCTTATAATAAAAATATATTAATGTTCATATGTAATATAATAGGAGGTCCAGGCACTTTGTAATGCTCAATAAATTTAACAAACTGTTTTTGACAGTGTTGTCTTGTTGCCCCAACAGACTCTGGTATTCATGGTATGTGTAGCCACATACACTTAAATTTCTTTTCCCAATTTTCTTACCAAGGAAAATTGTTGATGGATTTGCTAATTGCATCCATTTCACATTTCACTTCCTTTGTTTCAACTAAGGCTTCTAAATAGATCTCCAATACCTAGTTTTTATATAAGATGACAAAATATTTTTAGTGTTCTTTGTGTAATAACTTCCATGGTTTAATAACTCAGTTTGCAATTCCATATAATGTGCTGTTGTTTGTCCTGGTTTGCTCTGATTTTAAGGACCCATCCAGCTTTACTTCACTACTTTCCTGTTTTTCCTTCAAGTACACATGCTTTGGTATGGTGTTAAATAATGTGTAGGAATGGCCAATAGTTTTAATTACCTGAATTTGCCTCCACCAGAATTCTTAGATAGATCTATTCCTGTTTGACTTCAGTCATTGACAATGATTGTAGCACATTTATGTAGAGTTAATTGCTGTGGATTCCACAAATACCAATTGAACAGTTAAACCCTGAAACTATTGCTGATTTCTTATGAGCTCAGTTCTACATGGCAGTTTTAATTTTAGAAGGTTGTAGATTCTCCTTTAATATTTTTCTTTACTGTTTTCATATTTTACTGTCTAAAAATCCAAGTGAACTGTGGAAAAGGATTCTGTAGGGTGTCAGTACCTTAGGAAATGTACATAAAAATCTCTTACACATGCCGTTTCCTCAGAAAGAGATGTAACTTGTGGAACACATTGCAAAAATTATCCACATAGTGTCTTGCCGGCTTTGTTGTCAATTTCTTTTTGAGGAACTAAGTATCTTTCTATTTTACCTTACTCCATTCTTCTGATCACCATTCATGTAGTATGTAATTCAAGTAGCAGTAAAAATTGATGCTTTACCCTAAAAACACTCAGAGTGTGTTGAATTCTGTTTAAATACGGGTAAAATTATGTTTTACATTTTAAAATACTGGTTAGTATAACATTTTCTGTTTCATTCTTTCTGCCTCCCTTCCCCCATGTTCCTTTGACAACTCTGAAGTGTTTTCAGTATGACTGACGATACCAGACGTGTTTGGGCTTATCCTTCATGTTGTGCCCTTCCTCTCTATTATCACCTGATCTTTTTAGCTCTGATTTCACTATTACTTGTGAAATGTTTCAGCCAGAGAGTCTGGGGAAGAAAGTCTGCACAGGAATTTACCCTGGAAAAGCATGTGACAGAAAGGCAGTTGTATTATTGGCATGAGAAACTGAAGTGTAAATGGAATCACATATTGGGAGCAGGAGCTGCAGTCTCTGTTGCTGACCCTGCAGCTCCTCCTCTGGCCTGCTGCTTGCTGCTGGGGCTCAGGAGCATCCCCAGATGTTTTATATGCGCACCCTGTGAAAAAAATGTTTCATTGCAGAATGAGAATGGCCTGTACAGATGGAGAATCTCCTTCCTTTGGACTCTGTCAGGAAAGAGGAGAGAGAAAGAAATAGTAGCCCAATCAGGTACTTTTAAAGTAATTTTTAAAACTGCCGACCCCACAAAAATTCACAGCCGGAAAAATCCCATCCTGTGAGGGTGGATGGAAGGGGGAAGAAGGAAGGCAGGCAGTTAGGTAGCATGTGTAGAGGTGATAAGGGTGGGTAAAAGATGATGTCTGTTTGAAGAAGACTCAGAGGAAAAGAAGAGGGATATTTAAAACCAGAGGGAAGCAGGGGCTGTACTTTAAGCAAGGGCTGTACTGTAAGCAGCAGTAGGAAGGCACAGGCATGGAGGAGAATTGGTGCAGGAGGACAAGTGGGGAAGAAACAGGACTTGTGGAGCAGTGGTTCAGTGCATGGTAATCCCCATTGGAGCAGGAGCAGACAGGAAACAAAGAGAACTCCACAGTGCAAAAATATGTTTCATGCTTGTGAATATGTTTCATTCTTGTGCCAGAAACAAGTCAAGTGCTATGGGTGTTCCCAACCTGTTGGCTGGCCTTTCTGTATGAGCTCCAGGAGTGTCTGCAGGAAGCTTCAATCATAGATCAGGAAGTACAGCCTTCCTGACTTGCCTTACTGGCAGCTATGAAGTTGGTGAGAGTAAAATCTCCATAATCTCCATAAACACCTTATGATATGGCCTATTCCAGATTTAAAAAAAATAAAAAAAGCCTTAGATCCTAGTATTTTACTTCATTTATCCTAAGTTTTTGAGGTTCACAAATTGAAAGATTGTAAGATAGTGATGGACAGTGCTCTAGGGCCATTTCCTGGTGCCTCTTTGCCTAGAACTCTGCAACTTTTCCTTTCTCTTCCTCACTGCGGTTGTGTGGGTGGACTTACATCTTTGTTCACATGCCAAGGTTTTTTGTCGCATGACTCTGACCATGTGCTTTGTGGATGTACTTCCAGTCATGTGAAGTAGAAGCATTTAGGCTTGTGGCTCTTCTTCATAGTTAGTATAAGTTAGTATATTCCTCATTGGGCCTCACGGTGCTCTTAAACATACACTTTCCAACTCTTTGGACAAAACTGAGTAAAATCTGAAAAAAAAACCAAAAATGTGTTTTTCTCAACTTTTCCATTCTTGTATTGCTAATTCACTGAAATTCTAGAATACTGGGGTGGGGGAAAAGATGAAAAAAAATTATCTCTTGTGAAGGTAGTGTCAAAACCCTAAATTACTTGAGTTTGGCAAGGAAGCCATTGTTCCATTCGTGTCTAGCACTAAAAGCTGGTGCAACACTCCTGCATTATTCTTTGCATCCGGAAGTCGTACCCTAAAATGTTGATGGACTGTTCATATGTTGTGTGCACATCTTGATGCCACCATAGAAAAACCACACATCTTCAAAATATCAATTATATCTTTTATGTTTCCTTGCTTTTGTAGTGTATGATTTTAAAATTTGGCTCACAGGCTGGCTTTTCTGCACAAGATTTTAATGGGTTATAGTTTCCTGCGAAAGGAAATGTTTAGACTTCATCCACCACACTTCCATTAATTCTATACTATTCTAATTATCAGTTTAACAATTGACTCATTAATTTGACGCGATGCCATAAAGAGAAATTTTAGTTCATTTATGTAATTGAAATTCAGTTCAGTGCTTTTTACTTTAAGGGCAAATGAAAAAAATTCACATAAGATGTTGGATTTCAACATTTTGTTTCATGAAGGACTTTTGTTTTTCAGTGTAGCTTAACTGCTTTAACTTCTGAATTCGTATCATATTTATCCTGCAGAGTAACTAAAGTAACACAGGTAGAAAAATGTCCTTCTCTTACCTCATTTGAGATGCCTATTCGTGCAACACATTTCATTACTGCTGACTCTTGTACTATCTGTATTTGTATCTGACTGTCCTCCACTTCCTGCATTGTTAGACTTGGGTCAAATCACTGGGGTGCAGCTGAATTATGTGACTGATTCAGCTTCTCACATAAGTGTTCAGAAATGGTTTGGTTTGTTTCCCTGAAGCATTTTATTTGCATTTCGAGGTAGAACACAGCTGATCCAGCTGAACTAGATTAATGTGAAAGTCCACAGTCCAACTTTGCTCTCACTTTTCACAGTACGTGAAACATGAAGCACAAACTCTCTGAAGCTTTGTGGCATTGGAAACCATAAAACAGAGGAAAGCTAGGAATCAAAGTCTGTCAGTAAGAGAATTGCAGTAATGGAAGCCAAATTTCATTATGCCTGTCTGTATGAAGAGAATAGTGAACAAAAAGTAGGATAGAAAAGTGTGTAGGGAATATTAGTCAATGTCTGAATTAGATATGTAAACTGGTTTGTCCGCCTCTGTGCTGTAATGGGGAAGAGAAAGAAAACACAAGACCCACAAAGGAATTATGCTGGAAAATACACCTGCATGATGTCCAGTTTCTGTAATTTGAAATACTGAATATACACCTGAGAGAGCGTTCATTTTTGGAGTTTTATATTTAGACTTCTAATTAGCTATAGAATCCACTTTATATTACAGATCAGGTGGTTCTCTTCTATAAGACTTTTTTTTTCCTTTCTGAAAGTTGTATGCTATAATATTTTTCTTAAATTTGCTAATCTTATGTACAGTGTGAAATAAGACTTCCTGAAAAACTTGTTTCCTGCTCTTTTAGACTGTACTTTGCAATCAATATTTTTTTAAAATATGCGATTTTATACGAGAAAAAAATCTGCCATTTTGTAGTGAAGGCACAAAGCCCAAGAAGCATAAGAGTATAATTCTGGCTTTTTCCACCTTGAATAGTCACATCTCCACAGAAAATGCCCCAAAGTCCATTCAATACTTAATGTTTGGGACAAAGTGCTCTCTGCAGAGAGAATGCCAAGGACAGATGTCCTGGGTGTACTTGAACATTGGCATCCTGTTTCCTGGGAGAGCCCAGGCTGAGTGTTAATAGTCCTTACTATGTTTAGTGCATACTGTTTGTCTTCTGTGCGTCAGATTTGTATGTGCAATGCTATCCATTCACTTAAGCAGCCAGACAATGCATCTCTGTTACGGAGACAAATTAGATTGCTATAGGTATGAAATAATTAAGGACTTCTATTCTGCAGCATGAAGTTACTTGAAATACTTAAAATCTAGTAGGTTAGGTAGCTCAGAGGCAGAGAAAAGCTCCTGTGAAATATAAGAACTGGCTGAAAGTGAACACAAGCAGAGGAGATCTGTTTGTTCTATTAACATATCTAAATGTTCTTGAATTCTGGATGGAGCTTATAATCATGCAGCTGTCCATTTTCTTGAAAGGAAAGAAAAGGATCCTATTCCCTCCTATGAATGATCTAGTATCAAGAAAAGAGCAGGTAATGCACAGACTTGTGCTAATGGCAGAATTTAATTTTCAAGTTCATTTTTGCCACACAAAATAGTCTTGCAGTCTGTCTTTTGGACCAACAATTGGTACAGCACACTGAAGGACATAGAATGGATTCTATTCTGGCTTTGTTCTTAACATTATGTGCAGCGCGTTGTGTACTCCTTTATTAAGAAAAGCACTTTAATCTTTATTAAGAAAAGCACTTTAATCTATGTCCCTTGAAGGAGAGATGTGTTCCAGTATTCACTTGTTCAGAGTTTTGGCACATAGATTCAGAATACTGTCTTGAAAATTTTAGTAACATTTTGCTTTGGATGTACAGATTTTACAGACTTCTTGCTTCCTTTCTGTCATTTCACAGACGCCTAGTTTGCATGTCTACTCATGTCCAGAATTGTTTGGCTGGGCTCTTTGGGTGCAGCCTTGTGTCCAGGAGAGACTGATCCAGATTCTTGGAATAGGCTTCAAATCATATTAGGCTTACCAGGAGACATCACTTAGTTATGTAATATTCTTTTCAAAATACAGTGAGTGAAGCAGGATCTTGCTGCTCCTGCCTCCTTTAACATGAAGTAGTGGCTGTAGATTTTTCAAGAATCTGATTTCTTCTCTTGACCAAGGCAATTCAGAAGAAACATGTCTTGTCGTTAAGTCTTTCTCTGCATTGAAATGTATATCAGTCTTTAATCCTTCTAGTCTTTCTTCATTCCTGGTTATTAATCCTACCAGGAATGTTTTCTGTTACTGAGTAAATTGGGGAGGAAGGGTAAGTAGGCCAGTATTTCCATTATTCCTGTTGCATAATAGATCTGCCTCTCTCTGACTGCATTATGAATGACTGACCTTCCATTTGGGGCTGGTTTATTAGACTTCATTTCAAGTATTTGTCAACAGTTACTTTGTCAGTCATGTTGGGCCTTAAGTACGAATCATGTTCAGAGGCTGAATGACGTATGTACATCCTGAGCGCGTTCACTCCTTGGTGCAGAGTTGGAAGACCTGTAAGAGTGCGTGGCCTCAAGCTGTAACTTCTTTAAATCCCATTGACCGGCAGAAGAGGAATGCTGCTTTTGAATTGTCTCAGGCAGGAAAACAGTGGAGAGTTTCAGTAGCTTCAGTGGCTTTTTGTTTGCTTTTTAGTTAATATGAGTGAATTAAAAAATGAGAATAGTAAGGCTACCCTAGCTCCCTTTTTAAGAGTAGTCTATTCAAGTTAGTGCTAGCATTTTAGGACAGGTGCTTTTACTGTGGTAAAGAGGAAGTGTGAAATACCTCCTCTTAAAGAACACTACATGAGTGATAGTTAATTGCTATAGCATATATATGTCTGTGTGTGTATATAAATTACCTTAGTCAGAAGAGGGATGGGAGGCACAGAGAAGCATTGTAATTAGTTACTGGGAGGCAAGAGTGCCAGAGGAATTGTTTGATTTGTAAAGTAGCAAGCTAAATCTGTAGTTGAGTAGCACCTGCATCTCAAAAAATCTGTGAGGTGTTGAGTGGAGGCTTTTTGGTACTTTGCACTTCTGAGAATCTAGCAACCTAACTTTCCATCGGAGTTTTGAGATGCTGCTAACATAAGCGCCCTAACTTGAGAAGCCACAAGAGACTGCTGTATTGAATGTTTTCCATGTTTTAATGGACTGTGACTTAACAAGTAAATGAAAAGCCATGCAGTGACATGAATCTCTGGTCCCCATTGATTTTAAAGTGCTGATCCCCAGACTAGTTTGTGTGTAGATGTTACTACTTGATCTATTTGTTGTAATGAAAAAAAATTCATGGAAGTTTGTTGAAATTTCTCATTGTTAACAGAATTGTTATGGAAGAAAAACACAACTTACTGTCAAAATTTTATTTACCTTCAGATAACCCAGTCTAGAGAATGATTCTCCCAACATGTGCTCTTTCATAAATACAAAGATTCCTTTGTTTCTGTACCCTTTGTCTTTTGCTCTCCATCTAGCTCCTCCATATCTCCTGGAACTATCTTTTCCTGTGAATATTTAGATATTTCAGCAAAGCTTTTTAATATAGTAGGTTATCTGTTTTGCTTTTTCTTTCCCTTCTTTAGATTTTTTTGTATAAACCAAACAAATCTCCCACCCAGTTATTTTATATCATATGTAAACTTCAGACCTGTTTCATAAGTGTAGTTTGTTTCACTCTGCTATGCTCTGCCTTACTTCTCCTCTTCATCTCTTAGCCCCAATATAGCACTAACCCTTCCTGTTACCTTTCTGCCTCTTCCTTTCTGCTGCTTGTATCTCAAAATAGCTGTAGTGGTGGGTATCACTGTGGTGATTCTGTTAGCTGGACCCAGAATTTGAGGGCTGATGGATAGCGTTACATTATGAAGTACTTTGTGGGGTGGTACAGCAGAAAGACTGGAACTACTTCTGTTTTTAAAGCCTGGGAAAAAGTTGACAGCGCTGCAAATACTGACTGTAGTGTCATTTATGGGGAAGGGAGTTGGTATGTGTTACCAATCACAAAACGGTTTGAGTTGAAGGGGATCTTTAAGGTAGTACTGGAGACTCTTGGATGCTTTTTGTTAACCCATATATTGGTCCTATATATTGGTTTGCTGTGACTAGTAATCCCTTGTAAACAGACATCTAATTCCCAAGTGTAAAGTTTTGTTGCAGAAAAATCTCTGTTATATGTCCCAAAACAAACTGTTACAAAAGGATGTGCTTGTTCCAGTCTCTAGAGATTGATACACTTTCATTTCCATATGCATTTAAAGAAGTCACGTAGCATTTGCTCACTGGAAGCTTTACAATAGAGTAGCACTGCAAATTATTGCTAATTTGGTAGTTCAAGTTGCGCTCAAGTGTGGAAGTGGTTTTTTTTGTTTTGCTGCTTTTTTTTTTTCTTTTTGTATAGCTGAGAATCCTCTAGAAGCAAGATTCACATATATCCAGAAATAATAGCTTGTTTTGCAGAAACTGATAATATTCTGAGGGTGTGTTCAATACAGTTACTAATCACATGCAATTACAAAAGGAGCAAAAGTCCATCACTTGACAAATTAAGGGTGGTAACTTCTCGAAAAAGCTTCTAAAAGACTTTTCACTATCTCGTTGTGCTATCAGTATTTGTACACTTAAACTGTACTTAATTTTTGATAAACTGCATTTTCAATATTACAGTAAAATAGGATATTCATGAAGAAGTGAAAGAATGTACTTTTGACTATTGTTTTCAGAATTTTTGCAGAAATCCTGAGCACTGTGCCTTTTTCCATCAAAATACCGATACAATATTAGTCAAAGTTGATGACCACTATGCACTGACTGTTATTACTGGTGTTACCAGCGCTGTCTAAATTTTGCAGCTGTCTGGGATATCAGTATATTACAAAGCAAGTTAAATCAGCTTTTTTTTTGAGAGTGATAGCTTTGTGCACATCTCAGTTATAGCAGTTGGAATACTTGAGGTATCTGTCTAGCTATATGAAAATATGCACACATTTGAAAATACAGTTATTTTCAAATGTTCAATAATGGATGTACTGGTGACATAAAAAGAAGATTCACTCTTTTTGACAGTTGTCAGCATTATTCACTACATTGCATGTTCAAAAACTGCAGTTATTTCAGCATCACTATGTGTTATTCTACTGCTCCTCTCCTACCCCTCTTTATTTTTCTAGTTACTTCTGCCTTGTTGGCTGCCTAATGTAAAATACAGGTGTTGTTTGTGGTGGTTTGTTTTTTTTCTTGGTCTCTAGCTGATGTATGTCTTTATGGGGAAATTGAAGTTCTTTCTACTAGTTGTTCTATCATCCCAGTTACAGGCTGTGCAACAGGAGGGGGAGAGAGAGAGGTATGAGATAAGGCTAGATAAAAGAGCAGGTGCTCCCAAATACTGAAATACATAGTATTACAAGTAAACAATGGTACCTGCACCATTTCTTGATCTTATTTTGTTCCTGCTTTAAATATTTATAATATAGTCACATGATGGAAGAAAGCCCGCAATTGTAGATTAAGAAAAAAAATAAACCTTTTGTTGTACTAGAAGTATTTCGCTTAGAGTCCTTGAATAATATCAGTTGTATTCTTCAAGATTAAATGCTTTACATGGAGCTGAGACAGTTAACTGTAAATGTGCTGCTTTTTTCAGAATGTGAACCTTTATTTTGTTGAAAGAAGTTAGGTTTGCTCAGCTGTGGGGAAACACATGAGGGAAGATCTAACCTGTTTCTCAAAAAGTTACCATGAACTAGACTGGGCTGTCCTTTGTTAACAGAGTTAAAACAGCCTGCTTCTGCCGATGGCCCTTCCAGTCCTAGGTCACAATTGTCAGACCATGGGACAGGTCCCAGCCTTTTGGTTTCACACTGTATCTGGAAGTCATCATCCCCTGACTATTCAGGAGTGCAGTAAGTGCACAGCCTTGCCAGCATGCTTTGATAATCTTATGGGCAGGAAACAATGGAATTCATATTGCCTTCTATGGAGACTTGGTTTCCTCAGAGCTGGCACAGATCCTAGATGTTTCCTCCACTGTCCACTGTTGTAAAGAGACAGACCTTTAGGTACAGGGCTGCTGATTTGATGACATTAAGTGAAAAAACTAGTCTGGCCTTTAGTTAAGGCCTAGATAAACTGTGATTTCCTTTCCACCTTCTGCTGTGTGATAATCTGACACCCTGTGTAAAAATGCTTTTGTATTCTATTTGATCTCTGCATATGCTATTAATGCAGAACCGATAATCACTTCATTAAAGTGTACGTGTAAGATGTACATGAAATAAATATTCTGTTTCCATTGTAAACTACTAACATGTACATAACCACAAAAATATATTCTGTGAATTGTTGTGTGTTGATGCTCAGGATTCTCATGAAGAGTTAATGTCTTTCTCTTCTCTAATAATTTTCTGCTCTTCAGCAGCGAATTTTTGCCCTGAGAAAGAGAAATCCAAAATGAAAACAATTTATTTTACTTGTTTTCTTTCTTCTGACACCAGAAATGCTAAACAAATTCTTTTTAGGAAATTGCTGACAATATTCTGGCGTTTACAAGCAAGAAGATCCCAAAACCCATCCAAGAAATAATTCATTTTTAAATATTTTGAATTTAATTTATTTAGTTATATTTTCTTTATGGAAACACTGGCTATGTCCGTCTCCTTCACAAGTGTACAGAATGAATCCAGCTCTTAATGCCAATAAAGATTTAAATTAAACCATGGCAAGGTAGTTCAGTGTGAATGAAAAGTGCTTTAGACCACAGCACAGTATGCTGATTTGGTCATTGAGTCCTTTTCTGTCTTCAATCTGTATGCCGCAGAGAAGGCCACAGAGCTCTTTCTGGAAGATTGGGTTTATTAGGAGACTGTTCTCACTAGTTTTAAAAATACAGGTCTTGTCTCAGTAGTTCTTAAGTTGAACTGCCGTGTGAGCTCGCCATCAAGTCATGGATCAAGACTGAATCATAAATGAGCAGCTTCTGCAGCGCGTCCCTGGAAGGGAGCAAGCTGGTGGTGACAGGTAGCTGAGCCAGGGCACTGTGCCTTCTGCAGCTCTTCATGTCAATGGTCACGTCTGGCAAAGGCTTGCCTGCCTGCTTTCTGCTGGGGGGAGAGGGGGGAATGCTCTTATCTGGCGGCTCGGAGGAGCAGATAATGAAACCCTTTGTGTCCCCCTCTAGAGACATGTGCTTCAGCAGCAATGAGCTGTGCAGCTGCAACCCTAGCAACGAGGGCTAGGAGAAAAGAATGAGGGCAGCTTCCCAGCACAGGATGGCCGGAGGGTTAAGGATGAGCAAAGTGAATGGGTAGCATAGTATTTAGGTGAACCTGTGAACCTGTTATTCCTCCTAGGAATATATATTTTTTTTGTTTTAATCTTAACCCTTGGGCTGAAATATATCCATGTGTCTTTTAGTACATAGATAAATCAATGACTAAAGACTTGCCAGTGTCTTTGTTGCTTTTAAGAGTCTTGGTAATGCGTTTTCTGGAGAATTCACAGTTGTTTGGTACAGTGCAGACGGTTCATTGTCACCAGTTAAAGAGCATGAAAGAAGTCAGTTTGAGCTGATTTTTGTAGAATAGAAGCACAAAATCCTTAAAGATGCAATGGTTTAAGAAAGGAATTTATTTTCAAAAGTGTAGCGATTTGAAGGGTTATTTGCATTGGTGCTTCTAAAGTGACAATGATGCTTATTGTGACAGATGTTTTCTAGAGAAATTGATGTTAAATATTTCACTTTTAAGGTGCAGCAATCTGATCTGTTTCCATGGGAAGCTCCATGAATGAGTGAGGATAACTCTGGTGATGAGAATACGATAGGCTTCATTAATTACCTAGCTATAGATAGTGATTCGCAAGCTGCAGTTTAGGCTGCATGTCTGGGAGAGAGGGGGCGTTTGTTTGAGGGAGAGACTGAATAATGAATACCTTAAACCAAATGATCTGTGTCTGAGTGGCAGACAAAGAGGGCTTTGGGGCAGTGACTTGATTATTCCATGTGAAGGGACCACAGCCATATCTGGCCTGCGTGCTGGATCTTGCATGTGAGCCATCACTCCTTATTTCTCTGGAGAAAAAGAGGAAATCAAATCTGCTTAGGAAGCAAGTGCACCTTGCCAGTGAAGGTGCTGTTACTGACTGCTTGATGCTCATCTAGTTCCTATAATGAGGAATGGTGATGAGGAAATTTTGGTTATTTTAGTTCTGTTTTCCAGTCTTTTGACAAATGCAGTAGACACTTTTTAACAAGTTACATACAGATCTTCATTTGTTCTCCCTTCCATTTTCATACCTCCTAGATGTAGTCTGTAATGTTTGTCCCACAAGCTGATTTTAAGTCACAGCCCAGAGCAAATGGAGTAGCAGATGTGGTGATTCCTGGATGTTCTCTGATCAGGCCAAAATGCTGACCTGAGGCAATTGTAAGTCCAGGGCCACGTTCACATCCACTGACTGTGCTACACAGGCACTGTTGTCCTGCACATGAGCTAGGTGAAAAGCTAGAATATCATCACATTAAACTCTTCAAGCAAGATATAATGGAGGTTGGTGGTAGAATGAATGAGTTTCTAATTTCTTGGCTTCTCTTTTTTTTTGCCTCTCAACCTGAGCACTGAAGGTGAAAGCTAAGGAGAACATGTTCCTTTTACTAGGTATATTTGTTGACTTGCTATAAGGTGCAGAGGGAAAGGTCAAGGGTTAAAATATTTGGAGATACCTCGATACTCAAATTGTAGAATTCTCTGTATTTTTCTGTGAGGGGTAGGAAAAATGAGGGAAATATTTCGAGTTGGAAGAAGATTTGAGGCTATACTTAAATGCTTAATTTAGTAATTATATCTTGTGCTCTTTTCAGAAGTTGCTAGTGAAATCAGAGTTACAGATTAAAACTTTGGCACTCTCTTTAACAGTCCTTTTCCTTTATTTGAGAAGGAAAAACATGTTCAAGAGCAGCTGCAACTTTTATCTAAGTGCATACTTCTTACACCTTAATCTTATCTTTCAGATAAAAATTGTTATCCCAGGCAAAGGAATTGGTGTGTGGTTTTCGGGTTTTTGTTTCCAAATATACAGAGCGAATCTTTGTCAGCAGATACAAGGAAAATGGCTCCCACCCCACCCACACACAAAGAAGGAAAAATGAACAGTTGTGTGACATTGGAGGAGATAGGACCTTGTTCAAAACAGAGAAACTTTGTACAGTAAATTGAATTGTCACCACGCAGCTGTTTGACAATTCAGTCAGAGTAGTTGCTTCTTTCATTTGAGTTTATTTACTTAAGTCAATTACACATGCAGATTCGATTGTACCCTCCAGCAAAACTCAAATGGCTCACCAACAGATTTTTCACTGGAGAGGATTATACAATGAAACACTATGATGTTAGTAAATAACTCAAAACAAACGAACAAAACCAGACAGAATTAAGACAAGTGTAAAGGCAGGAAACATCTTTCTTTTTTTCTGTGTTGGAGAGACTTCCACTGAATTTTACTGCTTAGCTTGTCATGATAATGGAGCTTCACAGCAGTTTTGTAGTGTGCAGACAGAACACTCAACGCAAAGTTTGTGAATGTCAGTATGAACATATTTACCAGTTGTAAATAGCAGTTGTATATTTCAAAGATATTACAATGTCTTTTTCAAAAGTGTCTGCAAAGCTTCTTAGGAGTTCAAGGTAACTGGAGATAGGGGAAAGCATCTCCGTGAAACTAAAGAAAATAAAGCATCTTCTCTCAAAGTCAAAAAATTTCTCATTGTACCTCTTTTGTAAAAGGCAGTATGTTAGTCTAGGCTATTTTTGTCTTTTCAAAACTTGTCTAATTCCTGTTTTGTGGTCATTTGCCACAGTACTTCTTGAGAGAAAATGAAGCTGTTGTACTAGTCAGTGGTCTCTCTCTCTAAATTGCTGCAATGACGGCGTGGGACAAGTTCTGCTGTGTTAAGTGAGACTAGATCTGTGTTTCCAAAGGGAAGCCTGTGCTGACCGTGGCAGTACCAGTAAGAGTAGTGGATTTGTGTATCAGGAAATTGTAATGGTTTGTCTTGTTTCTCCATAATAGCAGTTGGAGCCAGGATGATGCTTCTGAAAATATATTTACCTCGTGCTCTAAGGAACTAAACAGTCGCCAAGAGAAATAACTGTTTAACTCAGTTTACCTGTCAGAAGAGTAGAATAAGACACCAGATGGTGACAGTAGTGTAGAAGGTTCTGGAAAAGCATTTATTTTCCAGGCTCAAACTTGAAAGCATCTGATCTGAAATCAATCAGGAGCTAAGCCTTGTAATTTACTGTGCTGTCTGTGGCTTGTCTGTGGCTTGTCTGGGTCTTGAAGGAACCTGGTAGTCCTCCCTGAAACAAAGAGGTTGTCACTGACATTTTTCTTACGGCTTTGCCATGTATGTTACAAAAAATTGCCTGTTGTGTTGGCTGTCTGAAAAATCTGTAGTTGATCTTCAGTAACTTGTATGTCCCTGTTTCAAGTGTGTAGATGGTTTTGATTGATGTGAGAAACACTTGAGTCTTCGTGCTTATATTTATTGAGATTCTTACTCTGTGTGGAAGCAGCATTCTTTTCGTAGTGAGGCAGCACAAATATTATACTTCACATTTGTTGTTCAGGACTTTCCAAGTTATCAGCAGAGTACTCCATGCCTTGTGATTGTTTTGGCATGAGAAATACTATGGTGAAAATGTTGGGTATTTTTTAGGCTTCACTTAGGGTTTCTGTTTAGGTCAGCAGGTTGGGAGCTAAAGGGAAGTATTTTGTGTGAGTATTTCATTTGCCTTCCTTACCTGTTGGCAAGCAGGTAACCAACTAAAGTAATGCAGAGATTGCTTGGAGGTGCTACACCTCTGATCTGTATCACAGTTGCTGATACCTTGTTCAGATAGGTTTTCTTACAAATAATCTCATTTCTTCCCTTTCCTCCCTCCCAAACAAATTCTCCAGAGCTAGGTCTTTGTACTTGAAAGTGTTCATTCAGTGTGGATTGAAAGTGTTCATTCAGTGTGGATAAGTAAATATTGCCAGGTAACATGATGGCCAAATTGAAGTGCCCACAATGGAGCAAAGAATGTAACTTCATTGCTGTGCCATCTTACAGCAACAAGATTTTATTTCATGCTGATAACATCTGCTGTAACTAGATACTATTTTGACCAGTATAGACTTCAATACTTAGTGAATCATTTTTCCTTGCCACTTGTGTTCAGTGGAGGAGAGAAGTACAGATACTCTTGGGGAAGAAGAGAAAGCAAGAAGTAGGTAAGAGAAATGTCTGAAGACTCTGCTGGGCTAGTCTGGAGACCTGGGCAACATGGAGCAGAAGCAGAAAGCACAGGCTTCTCTATAAACAGAACTTGTGGGAACATAAGTGTAAAGGGATTCTGTAGCAAGAAGAACATAGTTCTCTTTGAATGGCTGTTTTTCACCATCACTGCTTAAAAAGAGGTGAACACAGCATAAAAGGGCTGCTTGGCTTGTTCTTTCTATTTCATTTTCCAACTTTTGGCTCCTACCCCTACTGTCCTCAGGATTTAACATGCCTGCTTCACGGTGCAGAACCACAGGAAGAACAGAGACAGCACAGAAGGAAAAGCACTAGAGACTCAGAATTGTGCAGCTTGACACACTTTGAGGGTGATTGTTTTGTTTGTTTGAAATAACAGCAGAAAGATAAAAGTTGCACACAATTCTAGCACCAGTTGCAGCCTTAACAGCAGCATACCAGTGCAAGTATCTTGAGGAATATGCCTAGTAGTTTGGGGGTGACTTTTCCCAAGTTCTGCATCCTCTGTCACTCTGGTATCTTTATTTCTTTGAGATTTGGGCTGTACCAGTGATAGCACCCTACAGAAGCTAGGTACATAGACAAGAAAAACAGAGTATGTTTTAATTTTTTAAAAACCTGAAACGTGTGGAGTGCATCCTTGGCAAAAATGTAAAGGTAGATTGTGAAGTAGGGAAAATCGCTTACAAAGCCGTGGTTAATTTATTTTAAAAGAAAACAATGTGTTGTATGTCTTTACTTGGAATGTCATTCATAATGAAAATAATAGTAAAAGGGTAGTGATGCCTGATCTCCCCCAACATGCACACCTTCCAGGGGCTTATCTGTACTTCTTCCTGTATCTTGCCTTTTCAAAAGTGAGGAGGTCGAGAAAATGTTCTTTGAGAAAGAGGGGGAAAAAAGGTAAGGGTAAGGGGGGGAGAGAGTTGAGAAAGTGCTTGTGAACTGTAAGAAAATGAAGGGGCATATTTTTCAGACTTAGATGGCTTAATGATCAGAATAACTTTCTAAGGACAGTAATGGATACTGCATCATTTGTTTTCTTCAAATGGCATTTGAATGCCTATTTAAAAGAAAATTACACAAAAGGACTAGAGGTTTAAGATCTTCAATTATTACTTTAATGTCTCTTTGTGTAGAGTATTGGTTAATGGTGGTGTGGAGGCCTTTTCAGACTGGAAGCATACCTGTCCATTTATCACTGTTTCTGTTTGTAACTAGAAATTCCAAAGGAGCCTATCTTTAGTTAATCTGGCATTTATATACACTACGAACTTTCAAACTTCAGGGAGGTTTTTTCTGCTTCTTAGTTTACAAACTACAACAAAAAATCCCAAACAAACCAACAAAAAACCCCCAAACAAACAAAAGAAGACTGAACATTTGGGTAAATACAAAGCAGTACAAGCATATTAGTGGCCACAGATCAACCAATGACTTATCTATATATTTATTTGTTGTTTTAAAAAACGACTTTCAACTTAATAATTCTTGGCAATGGGTAGTTATGCAAAGAAATGGAGTTCTAGCAAATATATCTATCAGAAAACAGGATGTTACTATTTTTCTTGGTAACTTCTGTAGGTCAGCACTAGTAACTAAGGTTTCTTTCCAAACTGTATTTGGTTTTTTAACCTTTTTTTCTTGTGCAACTTCTCTAACTTAAAGGCTTTTTACTCTTATTCATAATCTCAAGATATGAGTATAAAGTCTGTATCTCGAGAAAAAATTAGGCCTTTTAAAATCCTGTTGTGTCATATGACAATCCTTTTAAAATAGATTACAAAATTCTAGTGAATTGCACAAACCTTTGTATTAAAGAGCAGTGAGAAATGAAGTGTTATCTGGTACGGTTATAATCCTGTATTGTTGCCTATTTGTGGCAAAGACAACAAATCTTCTTTCACATTTTACTTGGTGTGTACCTGGCAGGTAAGCATTGATAACTCAAACAACTGTGTATGTGTTTTATTATTGTTTCCTAAAGGACAAACTCATTGTATCCATTAGGGTTTTTTTAGACTGTTGTACAGTAAATTTTGTCAAAGAGCTGCTGAGGTTACTGCAGAGCTTTTATACACATGACTGACGTAAGGGCAATGAAATTACTGAGAGTACCTAAAACTCGGTAAGTATGTACTCTTAACTGCCCATGTGAATACTGTAATTTTGCCTGTCTAGTAGAGAAGTAGTTTCCGTGGATACTGCAGCCACTGCAGTATATTCATGTTATATATCCTTACTTCAGTCAGTCTTTCCCACTTAAAGAAGAATTAAAACTGGTCTTTTCTTAATAGCGTGTTAGTTGAGGAGCAACATGTATTGCTACAAGACATGCAGAGGACCACTTGTTATGTTTGTTCTGAGCAGTAACTGAGAAGTTGGCCTTTAAAAATAATGTGATTTTGTAATGAAATTATCTGAATATGTCTTTGTGGTTGTATTGCTAGAATGCAATGAAAGCAGATACCAAGGCAGATGTGTAGAGGTTTTTATTAATCCATCACAGATTAAAGTAATCAGCAGTGCATATTCAGTGGGGTTTTTTCAAGGCATAGTGTTCAAAAAACTGCAGAGTTCTGTGAGTAGAATACAGAAAAACTACTGCTGAGGCATATATCTGTTGCTTTCTAAGAAAATATAAGAAATTTTACTTATGTTATATCTGTTCATAAAATTGTAAAAGATTAGCATACAGACTTCCAAAAACTTGCAGACATTTGTTGGCCTGTTGAAAGGGTCTCTGTCTTCAGCATCTCTGAGCAGTTCCAATGCCCCACCTCTGTGAAAAGATACACATTGAAATCCATAAAATGGTGGAAATGTGTGTGCTTGGAACAAAGTTATGTAAATGTCCTTGGCTGTCTTAAAATAGAGCTGTTGCAGGCCTTTGTTTCCCACACATATAAAGAGGAAGAGGTCGGGAGACTTCCTTAAAGCCTATACCTACCATGAGCCTCCTGTTTATTTGTTTGTTTGGTTTTAGCAATTAAAATAATTCCTGTTAAATAGTAGAAGTTACGATAATTTGTTATACTCAAAGATCTTTATATATGTATGCATGATGTTTTTTTACAGCAACTAGCAGCCTTTGCTGTGACAATCCTTTGTCAAAATTGACATCACAAATTACATCAAAGAAGTGACTGGATCTACGATGATGAATTATGCCTGTGTTAGAATGCTGGGAAATAGACACATCTAAGAAAGTTGTTATTTTGAGGGCAGGTGAGAGACCATGTGCTGAATCCAGATGTATCCTGGCAGGTTTCTCTGGCTGTGTTCTGAGGAACAAAACAGCAAATGTCCAGGTGTAACGTCTCAGTCCTCTCATACTTTTAACGTAACTTAAAGAAAATACTTTGCATCACAGAGAACAGAGGATTCTTGAGTTGATAAATGACCTTTTTCACAGTTTATTTCATTGGAATGTGTTTTTAACAGTTAAAGAAATTGAGGTTTGGTTGATTTTTATTTTTTTTTAAATAAAAAAACCCAAAACTCAGAACGTAAAAGAACAATTTTTTTTGTTACAAAGCATATTTTAAGCATATTTAGATACATTCTGTTAGTAGGCTCTTGGATGAGATTGGACAATTTGTGACATAGTATAATCTGCAATTTATTAATGAATTGTTGGCAGACTGAATTGACATCTGTCAAATTACATCTTATCTATGGATATGCCTGTTTTTTTAGGAGGATGTTTCTAACTACAAACTATAATTGTATTTTTGTCTTCTGTATGACGGTACAATTTTGAAGTTTTTAATATAGCTAGGAGTTCACTGCAGAGTTCAAATAGTGTCATCCTGTGGTTATTTGGTGTCAGAGTGTGCTTTTCACATTACCAATTTACTTCCTTATAGTGAGAAGCTAGGAATTGAGATACATAAGATTTCTTTCATAGTGAGCAAGTACTGCAAGTTGCTTATGGCTTTGTCAGCAGCTTTCAGTTTCTGGAGGTGAAATGAACCTGTTTAAGATTTATTGGTATGAACAAGCTAGTTTAAATCTCGTAGGAAAAGTGACATGTAGCCTTGACATCTTTATTCTAGGTTTTCCTCTCGCTGGATACCTGTCAATGTAGGTAAGGCATACACCACTGTGTGTGGCTGTTTCCTGTGAAAGCCAAACCATTTGAGATTTGCAGTGGTTTTACACTGGCTGTAGAACTCCAGGTGAGTGTTACTCTACCACTGAGATATTACCCACAGAACTTTTCCCAAATGGACATTTTTAACAGTAATGGCCTTTTTGTGGGTACACAGGGAACACAAGTCAGTGTTCCTTGGCAAGATAGGCAGCTCATTTCTGAGGAGACAATCTAGTTTCCTTTGGGTTCAGATTGCAGAACAGCAGTAACTGTTCTGCTGAGAATATGTACTTTGTTAAAATGTTTCTGGAACATTTTGAAACTCCCTTTTTTGTACAGGACTTTGTTTCTTAACTAGGTCAGTAATTCTGGTATCTTCAATGAAATTGCATGTAAGTGTTGAAAATCTGTGCACTATGCATTTTTATTTTAAGCTGACTATATGTACTGAGTTATTTTTCTGCATATGTAGGAAAGATGGCATAGTGTCTTTTGAGTTAAAAATGGGACATCTCTACCTGGTTTCCCATTTTATTTTTCTAAATTTTAATAACTTATAATTGAACTTAGTTTGGTAAAGTTCTTCATATTGTCTGTTGTATGAAATGCCGTGTGGCAGGTGAACTAAGAGAAGTCATGGTTATAGTGTTAACTAAAAGGCTTTCATTAATGATTACATGGTGATCAAATTACTATTAATCAGTGATGAATGAAAAGTAAATGGTAATCAGTTAAGGTGTAATTGAATGCAAACTAAGCAGTGATTTAACCCAATTTTCAAGAAAGCTGAGAAGGACTGGTAACTACAGGCCTGTCAGTCTCACTTCAGTACTTGGTATGAGAGTTATTGAAAAACATCTTAAGGACAACGCAGTTGGTCACAGCCAGCATGAGTTCACGAGGGGAAAGATCTGTTTGGCAGACTTAATTTTCTTTTACAAGGTAACCCACCCAGTTGACCAAGGAAAGCCAGTTGATGTAATCTTTTTGGATTTCTGTCAAGCTTTTGACACTGTCTCACAGTATCCTTCTGGACAAAGTGTCCAGCCCACAGCTGGATAAACACATCATGCAATGGATGAGCAGCTGGCTCATGGGTCGGGCACAAAGGGCTGCAATGAATGGGGTGACATCAGACTGGTGACCCATCACTGCTGGGGTTCCATGGGACTCCATCCTAGGGCTAGTGCTCTTTAGTGTTCTTAAAAATGGTCTGAATGCAGGTATTGAATAAGTTGCATTACATGAAGTAACCGTACCAATTATACTAAATTAAAAGGAGCTGTGGACTCCCTTGAGGGTAGAGAGACCTTGTTGAGAGATCTGGATAGACTAGAGAGCTGGGCAGTCACCAGCCGTATGCAACATAACAAGATCGAATGCCAGATTCTGCATCTGGTCCAAAGTAATGCTGCTTGAATATACAAAATGGAGAGCAAGAGTCTGAAAAGCAGCCATCCAGAAAGGGAGTTGGAAAGAGATCTGGGGCTTGGTTTTATGGCAAGTTGAACATTACTTAACAGCATGCCCTGGCAGCCAGGAGGGCCAGCCATGTCCTGGGGGGCATCAGGCACAGCATTGCCTGCCAGGCAAGGGAGGGCATTGTCCCGCTCTGCTCTGCACTGGCGCAACCTCACCTCGAGTGCTGGGGGCAGTTTTGCATTACACAATTTAAGGGCATAAAGCTGTTAGAGAGGGAAGGGTGACCAAGATGGTGGAAGGTCTTGAGGGCAAGACTTTTGAAGAGTGGTTAAGGTCACTTGGTTTGTTCAGCTTGGAGAAGAGAAGGCTAAGGGGGTGACCCTATCACCGTCAGCTCAGGCTGGTTCTTTTAGCTTGTGGTAAGACATGGCCTAGATTCCTTAGTTCTGTGAAGATAGGGCCTAGCAGAGTTTTGCACAGCAGGACTGACCTCAGTCAGGCCTTCTTGGTGATGGTGTCTGAATCAAAGCACTCTTCACTCAGAATGAGTGCATCCATCACAGACTTGCCAAACAACAAACTTGATCTCCAACGAAAAATTAGTAAGCAGCTATCTATCTGTCTATCTATCACAAAATGGAAGTCAGTGAGTATTTTCAGGATTTTGTTTGTAATTACATTTTTTTCATACTCTTTGGAGGTAAACATTTTTATCAGTGTGAGCAGCAAGATATCTCTGTGGTCAAGTACTTATTTTGAAGAGTAAAGTGAAGACTCAAATTCAACTTGATATTAAGGATCATTTGCAGTGAATTTCAGCTTGGGAAAGAGAGAAGCAAAGAGCAGTAATTCCTTTTAATTAATGTGCATTATTAATGTGCATTATCTGAATCAAGCTGAAGTTTGAAGATAGTCACAAAAGATATTTTGGAAATTACAGTATTTCCTCTATGATAAACAATCCTGTATAGGTACCAGTGTTATTGCTGCTAATGGGGTATGACTCTGTGCATGTGTAATGCCTTAGTGAGAGCAACTGTGGGTATAAAAAAATCTGAGGAGTTTCTAATTTTTCTCCCTTTTCTAAATTTTGTTCTGTTTTGAAGAATGTGTGGTCCTTTTTGCGAAAAACCAAAACGTGCTGTTGACCTGAAGAATGTTATTTCATACTGACTGCAACTCTAATATATAAATTTTTTTTCAAATGTCCCCAGAAACTTTTTCCAGTCTGTAGTTGTTCTTAATACAGGCTAGCTGTCTGTAGAGGTAAAAGCTTGTTAGCTTTCTGGTTGGTGGTTTTCATACTTGCTGGATACAGCATGATGGCCTTAGCCATAGGAATTAAATACTTTATGATTGCTGCAGTTACTAATTGCAGGTTGTGTGTGTGTCTTTGAATGGACATGTGCATGCACGTGCAGTCATAGTATTTAGCGGGTTTCTTTTGTGTGGAAGTGGCTAAAAGGGGTTATCTGTGCTGTGGAAGCTTAGAAGCTCTCCATGTGTACTTCTCAGTGGCTATATTTCAGTTAATTGTTTTCTTTGTACTTGTTTAAGTGTTACAGAATTAGGACATTTATATGCATTATGGCATACTTAAGTTATGGTACTTGGACCAGATTTCTTTGTTGCTATAGATATGTCTAGATTTTCCTTTCCCTTAAGTGACTTAAGCAGTGTCTGGAGGTAGGAGAAAAGCACATTTATTGCTGTACACTGCTAGAAAAAGGTGAAACCTGACTCTCCTGTCTAGGCATCACTTTGTGCCGTCTGTTACACAATAATGTGCTAGCTAATTTCAGGCTATTGATGGAGAACAGGAAAAAGCCAAACATTTTACCAATTTTCTTCTTCTCCACATGGTCTGGTCTGAAACCACACATAATGCTATGGTAAGGATTTTTACATGAGTGCAGGTTTCTGACTAGAGCATTCTTTATGAGAATTGCTTTGTGAGTCTACTGGAGCCACTCTCCATGCTTATGTTTAATGCGAAACCTAAACAGGCCCAGTTAGCACTTGCCACCTCTCACAAGTTCTGAAATTTCTTTGCTTTCTGGCTCTGCCATATGCCCCAGTAACATCCTGCTCTTTCTTCCTAACTTGGGTGGTAATTCTGCACCATTTTCTGTCTGAAGATGGACTTAATGTAAAATAAACTGTGTTTAATATACTGTTCTCAAGCATCTGGCCAGGAAAAACTGATACCACTTCAGACCAGTCAAAGCCTAATTTAGATTTGTGTATGTGGGGTTCTTCCGTGAGTGCTCTTCAGATGAGCAAACAGTAACAGTGGTAGAAGTTGAAGCCAAGAAATGTCATGTAGAAGAATTGCTTGCTGAGCAAGGAAGTGCAGAGTTGGGCTACTTGCAAAACCCAGGCTTCAGCGACCTTGACTATCTTTGACAAGTAAGAATGAGGAAACAAAGTAACTGATAGACAAGTAACAGGATGGGAAAACAGGAGCATGTAACCGCAAGAGAGGATAAAGAGGAAACGTGCTTGCTTAGCTCTAGCCAACCTGTACTAACTATTGTACGCGTGATAACAACTATTATCCAATCATAAGTTACTAAGCGGCGTGTCAACAGCTGACTAATGTATATAACCAGACCTGTGATAATCAATAAATGAAGTTCCACTGATAACTCTATGAGTATGTGTGGTTCATCCCGGCGGCTCTCCACAGTGTCACCTGTATTAAGCCGCAGAGTGGTCATTTAAGTGAGGTCTGAAAGTACAGTGCACTGGGCAGTAACAGTAGACTGTACTGCTTCCTGGGAATGGGTAAAATTTCTGGGAATTGAAAAAATGGACTGCATGAACTCACAGGCCTCTGTCTACAGCTTCTGCGAGTACATACTCCAAAAGTCCTAAATTCTACTTCTTCTCTGGCGTGACCCAAAGTGTCTTTGAAAATTTGATTTGTCTTAACTTCTAAGTTTCTTTAAGCAGTCTCCCATGTGCCTACATGTGGATGCATACACAGAGTTCAAGTCATCTAAACAAGCTAATAATAGAGAAATTATAAAAGCGCTAGAGAACAAATATTAGTAACTGGTAATGCCTTAAATGCTAGCAGATTAAAAATATGCAGTTCTGTCACACTTTGAGAGAAAACCTACTTCTGTTTTGTTGTTTGCAAGCTATGGAACTGAAAGTTAAAGCAGAGACATCCTGCTGATGCACTATTCCCATTTGAAGCCTGCATTGTCACATGCCAAGGAGGACTTGAACAGAGATGATTCATCTGGCTTTTGAAACTGGCACATGCGAATCCTGGGTAGTGTCATGGGGGTAACTGAATGAAATTCACTTACCTAGTCCCACAAAACGTGAGACTGCTTTTGCTTACTGCACTTGATCTCATAATTGTTTTGCACTTGAGTGAGTGGTGAAGAAGTGATGTCCAGGTATTAGATAAATTACTTGTAAGTAGAATTGCCTTGTTAAGATTTAGGCTTTGACTTTCTTCTGTGATCTCAGACCCAGGGGGAGGTTGACAAAGCTTGGGGAGAAGAATGTACTGCTGATAATGGACAAAAACAATGCAGAATTTATGTGCCACAAGGACTTCCGGCACAGCTCCTAAGATAAGGAATAAACTAATAAAGCAAACACAGCAACTGTGCTGAGACCAGCTCCAACTTGGTAAAAAGTAATTCTGGCAGAGGGAGACTGGGACCACTGATTGACAGCCCACCTACCAAAGAAACTCACCGACTCAAGAGAAAGTCTGAGCATATGGACTAATTAGCATGAAAATCATTTAACCAGTAGAAGGTGTAATACTAATTAAAGAGAACTGCATAACTTGTATCCAATGAACTGTGATTTCTTTGCTAAAATGTATAAATCGTGTAAAGTTTTGATGATCAGGGAGCCAGCCTTTTGTGGGTTGCTACCTAGCTCATATTTTGCACAAACTATAATTAAAAAAATAGAGATCTCTCATCCCAGTGTGTAAATTGGCACTGCGCTCCAGGCATTTGGGACAATAGAAGTGACAGCAATAACTTACTAAAGTGCATTAAAATGTCTTTAGATACAATGTGTAACTTGTGATGCAGTGCTGTCTTACAGTGGCTGGTTAAAATCTGTAATAGTGGTGTGCCATAGTGACATATTTTTTGACATGAAACACTTGCTGTACTCGTAAGAGTTTTCCTCTGTGAACTCCTTGCACTTTTAATAACCTTTGTTTCTCTTGTTCACACTTACTCTTTTCCTCTGTCCTGAACTTTCCTTGGAAATTGCTTTGATGTGTTAGTTTCCTGTGCAAAAAAGAACATTATAAATGCCGAGGGTAATGCTTTTTATCTATTGTCATACTAAAAACAGGTAACGGTCCCTTTGGTATCTTGTGTGGGCTGCCATGTAGTTATGTCATGAGTGTAGATTGTTCCATTCTCTCTAATGCTGCACTGTTTTTAAAATGATGCTCTCCTTGAATGCCAATGTTGAGGATTCCCCTTCATTACTGTAGAAGTAATAACTGGGCATTCTTCAGGAAGGTTGGTTTGTTTGGTGGTTCCTTTCTTTCCATTCTTTACAGAAATGGTACTTTGTTGACGGTTTGCCTTGAACCATTACTTTGCCCTGTTTATTTTTTTCCTGCTTGACTGGTATTACCTGTTAGAAGTAACAAGGAGACCAGCTGAGGAAAGCATTGTTTTTCCTTCAATAGGACTTGCCACTTGAGAAAAAAATGTTATTGACCAATTAAAACTTTGTCTAACAGCATCTTTTTTTAATGCAAATAGGAAGTCAGTATGAAATCAGATTTTCTAAACCATTCTCAAAGGCTTCTCACTTGTTCTTAACTGACTGTTTTTGTAGGTAGGGCAAAATATGCCTGGACTATGTCTTAGGTAGGACAGAAAAGCTCAGAGGTAGGACAGAACATATTTATTTAGCCTTTGGTTTGCCTTCTTGTTATTTAGTAAATAATTCTGGATGATTAGTTTTCTATTAGTCTTTCTGTATTTTCATAGTGCACAGCTATTAGATGTTCACTGCTGTGGTTTCAAAAGAAGTAGGTTGCCGTTGGCTTGTAAGTGTGGGGAATAGTATGAGCTATGAATTGGCTGTTCCAGAAAGATGCATTGAACCCATATATATCAAAAGTCATTATTAATTAAAGACAGGAGGAAGCTTTGAAATGGAACTGGACATGAAGAATTTTAATGTGACTAGTGTGGTACTGTCTCATTTGTTGGTTCTGTGTGCAGAATAATAATGACCTTTCAAGGGCTGGATCCCTCAGGTGAAATAAATAAATGTAACTGAAGGTCTACAGAGTAAAACTCAGGCAGTTGCAGATGGGAGTGTGAAAAAGAATTGTAAAGATGTTTAAAGGCTTTCTGCTTTAAGGTCACAGCTGGCACTTGCAAATGTGTTTACTGTCACACTGGGTTCTTTCCTTGACAGAATTGTGTGTTTTCCTGCTGTCCCCTTCTTTACAGCTCTCTCTCATGCCATCAGCAACCTGATAAGGAAAACCTAGTATTTCTCCTTACAAACTTGCTGTTGTTTCTGTCCTGTATCTTTTGCTGCCCTCCCATGTATTATTCCAGGTGGGTGCATTTATTGCATGGGAGCTTGTGATGGCTTCCTACAAACTGAAAACACAAAAACTGGAGGTGTTCTAGTGAAAGATACGATTGTTCCTAAAGCTAGAGCTAGTAGACTCTGTTCTATTAGCAGCAACAAGAAGTAAAAAATCACCCCATCTGTTTCCTTTAAGTAAGGTGTAAATAGTACCTTTATCCTATTCCCCTATTTCCTTGAGTCTTTGAAACTTTTAACTCAGAATCAAATCGCTCTTATAATAGTAATTGTTTATGGCTATTAGTTTGTGTTGAGCTTGATTTGAAGTACAACCTACTTCTAAGCTGCTTAAGGAAATATACTAATGAAAACCATTTCAGCATAAATAGGGGCGAAAAATAAGAACTGACTCCAAATGACCAATAATCCCAAAATAAAGCGCTATAGTCTTACTGCTTTAGTAATAATGTGCAAAACTGTATCACAAAGACATGAATAAAATAACCTTTTTACAAAGTCAGGACATATGCGTTCAGAGTTTGAAAATATGCAAGAAAATCTAACTCACGTTTTGAAGAAGATTGTTAAATATCTTGAAACTAAACCCTAGGGCACTTGGGAGGGGTTTGAGGCAGAATCGATATGGGAAGATTATGAGGAAATGAAAAAAGGATTTCAGCCTTACTCGGACTATGTTGATGGTGAATGTTGTCTTTTGTGTGGCAAGAGTTACTTGCAGCTCAAGTTTCTTAGGATTTGAAAGTGCAAAACATAATTGCTGCATTAAAATCAGTGTCAAAGTCCCTGGAAGAGTCTGTTCTGGTAGTGGGGAATGGAGGAAGAGTGCTTCTCTAAGTGCAGTGCCCCGATGAGATAAACTTTGTGGTACAAAATTTGCAAATGGAGGCAACTTCCTCTGTAGGTTGTCTTTGTTTAAAACCTCTTGCTTCTTGGAGAATTATTTCAAAAAATGAGACTGGCAGATGAATAAACCCCTCTCACTTCCTTTGAGAGCTGAGGAGTGTCCTCCAGTTGCTACAGCTGTAAGTGTATGCAAGTATGCGCGAGCACAATCTCCCTCTTGGTTTGGACACACCTTACTCCTCTCCCCTCCTCATTCCTGGTTGCCACATGACTTTATTTCGTCATCATCAAGAGGAAATAGTGTGGCTACAGTAGACATTTAAAGTGCAAAACATGAAAGAAGTCTTAAAAATACACTCAGAAATGATAATTTTCTCCTTACAGCTTGCGAGATTGAAAGAAATGATAGCTTTTCAAAGCCTTTAAGGCAAAAAACCCAAATCACAATACCCATGTATTTCATGGAATGAATCTCCTATAGTAAGAATAATTGTGAAGTTTTTTCTTATGAAGTACTTGAGACTAAAATACTAGTAGTGGGCTTGGTCGTGACTTTGTGCCTGCCTGTGCTTATTACGGCACATCATGTTGTGTCGTGACATACCATGACATGGCATACTTATGACTTTTTGTTCATAATTTGCTTTTTTTTTTTCACCCTTTTCCCCCCATTCTCATTAAATAGTAGTCTGAGCTTTGTAGCAAGCCTAGTTAAATTCAGATGCTAACACCTGTAATTTTTTTTTCTCATCCTGTGGTTTTATTTGCTTCAGGCGATTGTCAAAGAGCGTTGTTACCACACTTCCTGTTTAAAGCCACAGTGAACGGGGTACAGTCAAAGGATATAGAAAGTTCGCCTTTAAAAGGAACTATATAGATACTTTTTTATGAAGAGCAGACTGTTCTCAAGCTGTGTAATTAATAAGTAGTTTTATTCCAACTGACTCTCCACAACATAGTGTATTTTCCTGTTTGGATCAGTTAAGGTAAATGCTGTCTAACCTGCTTTATATCAATAAATGTTAAAAGCTCAGAGGGAAAATTTATGTCTTAGTTTACCTTTTCTGCTTTCCTGCTCTGTATATTTCTCACAGAAAAGCTAATACTGCTTTAGTAAGAAAAATGGATGATACTGTAACAGTATGTGCTTTGCCCAGTGTTCATTAATGCAGTGCTTGCACTTACTGCCTTTGTGACTGGTGTTTAGCAGTAAGCAGTAGTTTTAGTTTTTGCATTAAACCAGCCACTATGGAATAAATCTTAGAGTAATGAAAATTACCTTATTGATGTTTCACTTTAAATTTTACACAATGTATTATTTTTAAAATCTTGATTTCTTCATACTTAGAATTTCTGTGAATGTTATGAAATTTATATCACAACTAAGGTATAAAAGCCTTAAAATGCAACAAAGTTGTCCAGCATGATAATCCTATGGGTTTTGTAATGTGAATTATCCACTCTAAAATAAGTTGCATTCAGAGTTCAGAAAGTTTACGTGGGAAAAGCAAATCGGTGTTTCACCACTCATTTCTCTGATAAATTTCTGGTTCAGAGAGAGTAATTGTCCTGTCTTTTCAATGTGAGCTCTGCGGTTTCCTGCTGCTCTGAGCACCATAAACTGGGCAAAGAGCAAAACCAGAGGGTGGCAGAGCAGTTACCATGAAGTGTGTTCTTCAGCCTCTGTTGTGCTCTTCATCTGGCAAGTCTGTGCAGACAAACGCAGCAGCACTGCCAGCGATGCCGTGTCAGGGTGGTGAGACACTGGCACAGGCTGGTTGGAGAAGTTGTGAATGCAGCCGTCCCTGGCAATATTCAAGGCCAGGTTGGGTGGGGGCCCTGAGTAACCTGGGCTGGTGGAAGGTGTTCCCGTGGAAAGGAGGCTGGAACAAGATGATCTCTCTGAAAGTCCCTTTCAACCCAGACGAATCCATGGTCCTGTGATTCAAATCTGAATCCTATGAAAAAGCAGAGAACTAGCTGTGAAATACTGCATGTATTTTGAGATCTCGTTAATTGCAGCTAGGCTTGCAGTTCAAGCTTTGCAGGAACAACTTCCCATGAGATTGCTAGTGTATTGATATTACATAATTACCTGACTAGAAGCTGTAGGTCACTATGATTTTTTTTTTTCTTTCTTCCTTTATAACCAATAATTTGGAAAAGAACAGCAGAATTTTCCTGTTTCAACTTGTTCTTTAAACAAGCAACTTGCAGTGTAAGAGACGTTCTAGTGTGTTGTCATTAACATCACAGCACCTTTTTGCTTTCGGCTTAGTTACTTTTTCTTTCCATTTTGGTGCAACAGATTTATACCTGATAGTTATATTAACTTGGTTCCTGTAAAAATAGTTTGTTTAGCAGACTGCGAAGACATATGAAGTTCCAGAGCTCTAACAAATACTGCTAAGCATTTGTTTGCCTTGTAAGAGGTGCAGTTAATGTCAGTTTTCTCCAGATCTGCTTCTCCAGACATACTGATACATCAGCTCTGTGTTTTAATTAAAAGTCAACAGATTTTAAAAGTGTTGTTTGTGATTGCAGAACCACCAAACTAAAGGCAAATGTAGCACTTTATAGGCTATAGAACTCAAAATGCCTTTTTAAGGATAAACACGTTATCAGACATAATTATTTACAATCTTTAGCTTGGCTTTTTCATTCAGAAGCTTTACATCTAAGGCAGGGAGTACAAGTCCTGCATGCAGAGTGGCTATGTAGAGCAAGACTTCTGCACCCTTGGGTGTTCTGTAACCAGGAAGAGCCTTCCAGGCTCACAGGTGCCCACACAAGCCCTGCAGGTTTGTTCCCAGGGCTTCAGCTCAGCACAGTGCTTGAGGCTGCAGGGAGCTGGGAGAGTGTGCCAGCTGTCAGTGAACAAACACAGAGACGGATCAACACAAGGAGTTTCCCTGCCCTTCAGTGTATGTCTTCTGTACTTGGGTGTAACAGCTAGATCAAAGTTAACCCTCCGTGAGAACAAGAATTTGATATATCAGTTCTGGACTTTGTCAAAGAGAGATTGTAAGGAAGCAACAAATGTCGTAATTTCAGGAGTCACAAATCAGAATACTGGGGCACTTGCAGAGCAAGAACAGCCCACTGCACAATACCCACTTATGGCTCCAGCAGCTTACAATATATTGAACTTCAAAATGGTAATTTTGAGTATTTGATTTCTCAGTTTCACATAATCTGAACAGCTAGCATCGGGGGTTCATTGCTGTTTTAGAACAACTTCAAGCCTGTCTTAGAAGTAAATCAGCCAGGTCTTAAGGAGACATAAGCTTTACAGACACTGGACTAGAATTGTCAAATATTACATGCTTAAGAGGAGTTAACTGTGTTTTACTTCTGATTTTGTAATATACTGAATCAAATTTAGAAAAGAATTGTGTAGCATGCAAATTCTGAGCCTGCAGAGAACAGCAGAGTACTTTTCTGTCAAGGTTTTCTTTGTTAGTCTGGCTATTTAAAGTTAATGAAATTTTCAGTCACCAGAATAATTGAGAAAATGGTATGAAGCCGCCTAATTACGGAGTGAGAACTTCCTTAGAGACTTTTATTTCCATTCTTAGATTTCACACTACTGTTTGTTGAATACTGAGTTTTACTGTGGTTTCTTGATTCATTTATGGGATTTAGATGATGATCTTTAAAGAAGGAAAAACATCTTTTAAGTAGTGAAAATATGTTAGCACTGTTCTAAGACCTTTTTTTTTTAAGTGTATGACAAGCAAAAGATTGTATAGAAGTATTGTTGTGTAGAAGAATGGCTCTCTGAGCAAGGACATAGAGAGCTAAGCTACGTGCACAACTCAGATTTCAACAATTGTTGAGCAGTTTCTCAGAGAAAATGGATACTGATAGCAGTTTCTCATGGGAACTGCTCATTGGAATGTGTACAATCTAGGCCTCAGCAACCTTGATTATCCTGAATAAGCAAGAAAGAAGAAACAAAGTCACCGGTAGGAAAGTAACAAGATGGGAAGACAGGATGAGAAAACAGGAGCATGTAACCACAAGAAAAGAATAGAGAAAAAGCATGATTGTTTAGCTATAGCCAATCCGCATTAATTACTATGCGCGTGATAATAGCTATTATCCAATCATAAGTTGCTAAGTGGCTCGTGAACAAGCTAACTAATGTATATAACCAGGCCTATAATAATCAATAAACGGAGTTCCACCTATGAGTACGTGTGGTTCTTTCCGGCAACTCTCCACATCGTTGTCAGAGCAGGGATTGTTTGCTTGTTTAGATTTCTGTTTTACCCTCAACGTATTCTGTTTATTAAAATTGATTTTTTTTATATGGTGTTAGCAATAGGATAACCTAGCAAAGCATATCCCCCCCTTCCTATTCTGATCTTTAAGCAAGAAATGCCAGAAACAGGTGTATTAACCTAATTTTGACACTATCAGTTGATTTTTCAAAGCAAGGAGGTGCAAGTAGTTTGTCTGGGGTTTTGCTATTTAGATGGTGCTACTGCAGCATGCATTTGTTTCTCAGAGAGCTTCAATTAGTATCTTAAAAGCTAAGAAGTGTGAGAGCTTCCCAAACGCTTTGGATACAGTATGGGAAAGGTTCTGCTGTATTCTTTCCATGTGTGTTGTCGACAGTAGTCCTGGAAAGCACCTGGCTAGTCATGGCCACACAGTGCAGTGACTTGGCAGGTATGTAGTAAATGAGGGACATCTCTGCTCCTGTGCTTGACTCGTAGAGAACTAATGAAGGTGGTAGCAGAGTGGAACTGCTCTGCCACAGAACGTGCATGCATGTATATGCGTAGTTTTATGCACCGCATGGAGCCTCCAAACTACTTCATACTGTGAGGAATTGCACAGAAATAATAGTTGTGCAAACATCTGTGTGAGTGAAGATCCAGTCGTATAAAGAATTAAGGAGTATGCCTGTAAAAACTTCTGAATGCTTATTATCTTGCTTTCTCTGCAAGTAAAGTTTATGATATGTGGCAAGATAAGTGAAGTCTCACAGGAATTTTTATTGCACTCCTACTGAAGGAAACCAGAATGGAGGTTTACCAACAAACATTATTTTAGCAAAGGAATGGTTGGAATCTGGAGCCTCATTTGTTCCACTTGAGGAGTTTTAGAGGTTTAAGGAAACAATTTCAAGCTCTACAAGTAATACCCTGTTTTGAAGTCAACTGTAAATGAAGCATAGGGTAGAAGAGGGTGGAAGGAAAATACATTGTGTTGACTAGGTCCAGCCATTTTGCAAATTTTCCATATACAGAAATGTATTTGTTTCCTTGACATTTAGGAGAGCATGCCTTTGATTGACAATTATGTAACAGGGTTGGGGTTAAGTACCGTTTAAATCTCACACTGTGAATGGACTGGGTAACTTTTCCATTGAGAAATATGATATGTTAATTGGTGTGATTCCCTAAGAAGTATAAAGGGGTGTATGGGCAATTACCACTTTCTAAAGTGACATTTGAAAGTTGGAATCAAACTGAGATGACTGCCAAAAGATTGGACACCAGTTCTTGATATCACTTCGTCTAACCAAAGCTAGAATGTAAGTCTCATATGGATTTGTGGTATATGCTGGTTTTGGTAGTCACTGTAGGAAGAAGCACATTACTTGTTTGCTAATGTCTCTTCAGCCTGTGATTCGGGGTATTACCAAGAAATCAGTGTGTGGGTGTCTGGCTGGGAGCTTGAGTTTTTTTATATTCTCTCAATTTGATTAATGTACTTCTGTTTTCAGGTTCACGTGACGCTAGGGACCAAAGAAGCATATGTAACATTTCTCTGGTGCTGTGGGATCAACCTTCTGGAAGAAGACTCTAAAATAACTTTTTGCCTTCAAATTCTTTTGCTGGAACAGACTTATCTTTGAAGAAGAGCTTAACAGAAAAGGAGATTTTCACATTGGAGCCATTAAAAATAAACCTGTTCAAAGAACTTACTACCTGCAGACAGACTTACAAAGGTTGAGTCCTGCTTTTCATCTGTGTTCCCACTTCAGACTGTAAACAATGAGTGAGTTTTGGTTGTGTTTCAACTGCTGTATTGCAGAACAGCCTCAGCCTGTAAGTATGAATATTGGCACTGCTTTGTTTTTATATAATTAACTAAAATTTTCACATTTTTTAGTTTTCTTATGTTTTTTTTTTTTAAATTAGGACTGTTTGGCTAGAATTAGTGAGAATTAAGCAGTTAACTGATATCCTGCCTTGATGGGGCTCAAAAAAAGCCTGTTCTAAACTGCTGTCATTTTCCTGACCTTGAGATCAAATCTATCCAAAGTCTTTGGAAAGAGTGTATATTTGTTGAAATTGAAAAGGAGAGGAAGGGAAAACAGTGATGAGCATATAAACGATCATTCTAGAGTAAATAACTTTTTAATGGAGATGTGTAAATGCCCTCACTTCTATATAACTTAAGGCCTGCCTTTGGGTGTGGCTAAACAATGACAGTACAAGGAGATAATGATGTTAAAAAGTCCAAAGTGAAATCCAGTCCTCCACTGCCTTAATTTAATAAAGGATTTCATCTTTAATTGTTCGGTTAGTTTTTAGAGTAAATCTTAGAAGAGTGAAGGGATGCACTCATATTATAAATATTTTTTTTAAATAGAATTTTAAATGGCTGTTGTGTGAAAAAGTACATAGCAAACAGATAAAAGAACATTTCAAAACATATCTTTGGAAAACAAAATACAGAAATATTCTTTGTTTTCGTATATTTTTACCTTTAGAGTATGTTTCTAAATCCAGTGCTGTTGGAGGAAATTCTGCCTGCATGAAGGTGGAATTAACCGGGAATATGGTTAGAACTGTGGGAAAGATCATTGTATGGTGTGACATCCACATCAAGCTAAAATTATATTTAGAAATTACAGTGGTCATACAGTAGTTTTACAGATATGTAAAAAAACCAACCAGTTACTACTGGTAGTATTACAGTAACCAAGAGAAACCCAGAGTGAATAAAGAAACCTCACATTAATATGCTCAGCTGCTAATATTTGGCTTTAAGGAAGCTAAAGGATTGAAAAAAAAAAAGCCTCACATTAGGTGTTGTCGTTACACAAAGCCTGAATGCCATACTGATGGCATGCAAATACTAAAGTGTGACCGTTAACATTTTGAACTAATGAGTGCAACTTTATCTCAATCTTAGTCAAGCAGAGTTGTGGGAGATCAATTCTGAGATACCAACATGGGAAGCTGTGATCCTCCTCCTCTTGCTTGAATCCCATGCAATCCTTTAAAATGCTAGCTGTACCCATATAGAGACAAAGTTATTTGTCCCAGTGTTTGAACATACATTTGAATAAGATGTGACAGTTCAAAATATTTCAGATAGAAAAATGGCATATTCTGTTTGTTTCTGAGAATCCTGAGGCTCAGTCCTTACAAAATCTTTACTCAAGTTCTATGATCTATTTAAGTTGCTGCCCAAGAAATCCACATCTGTTAATACAGCAGTCTGTGAGTAATGACTCATGAAGCAGGTGGAGATTGTATGTGGAAAGGGAAGCAACCCACTATGTTTGTCCTGATATGGTGGTGTGCATTAGCTTGATAGTTAAAACCATCCTTGTATTTAAGATACTAATAGCATGTTGTTGAGCAGTAACCTAGTTTCTGAAATGTGGCTTGCTTGTTACAAAGTGCCAAAATTGTTCAGGATATGTCTCAGAAAAAAGAGATATGTGCCCTTCTTGGCATGCTTGACAAAAGGCACTTCGTAACTGCAGGGAAAGGACAACTCATCTCATTTTGCTGTGTTGTATTGTGCAGTCATCATTCTTCCATGCTTGTTGCACTAAGTGGAGTGTTTAATCAGACACTTATACCTCTGAGTAAGTACAGGAACGTTTTCCATTCCTGACAAATAGCAAAGCATGTACTGTAAGTCTGAGGCAAACTGATAAATGAGACAAGTGATAAGGAAGTAGTTTTTCCCTGTCTCTTCAGGTGTTGTATTGATTGCATGTTTGAGAGATTTATGTGCTGAAAAACATGATAGTTTTTAGTCCCAAAATAGTGTTACATATTTCTCCATTGTATCATAAACTAAGTGAAACATGCAAACTTGTATAAAAGTTATGTGTTAGTCCCCTGCTGTGCATTCAGTTTGTCAGTTGAGTCCAGTTTCTAAGGAGAAATGCCTAATCTGCCCAGTTTCATTCCTTTCATGTGCCTTCTTTCATTTTAACTCCTGCATTTCAACTTTTTCATGGCCTGCCTAACAGTGTCCCAGCCATTTCATGTTCAGCCATTACATGTTCAGTGGCCTTTTTCTGTAGAAAGACTAATGCGGTCTTTTAGCAACACCAACAACCACCAGGCTCTCAAAATAGACCTTGAAAGCAGGAAGTTATTTTGCTACTTGGTCTGATTGATGTTTAAAATGTTCCTTCTGTTTTAAAACTTGTATTTATTGTAGAATATCCTGATTTGGAAGTGACCCAAAACAATCATGGAGTCCAACTCCCGGTCCTGTGCAGGACAGCCCCAAAATTCACTTAATGTGCCCAAGAGCTCTGTCCAAACACTCCTTGAACTCTGTTAGGCTGATTCTGTGACCACTTCCCTGGGGAGCCTGTTCCAGTGCCCAACCACCTTCTGGTGAAGAATCTTTTTCTATATCCAGCCCACACTTTCCCTGACACATCATCATGGGTTCCCTCAGGTCCTGTCACTGTTCAGCAGGGAAAGGAGGATCAGCACAGCAGGAAAACCATGTCCACGTCATCAGTTGTCTGTCCATCCTCTTCCAGGGCCTCAGGCCTGTTGTGTAAGGGCACTTGGGAAGGTGAGGCAGCCTGGGAGGGAACTTGCCTGTCACCGCAAGCAGTAGTCACCTGCTTCCATCCTTCCCTGTGTCTCCTAGGTCCCCTCCTTCTGCCAGGGGGCATTCTCTGAAATCATTTTTTTTCTCATTATCTTTGGCAGATGCTGATATCTGAGGCACCTTTAATGTCATGGGTAGTGGCATAAATGTTAACCTTGCTTGCTAGAGGGGAAAATAAAAAGAAAGTTTTATTAGTTGCATGTTTCTATGGTATTTATAGCATCCATTGAGCTAAGGAATTTCCTTCTCTCTTGAAATCCAAGATGCTAGAATTGTCTCTGCTTTCTGCTGGTAAAATTTTAGCATACTATATTTGAAATGGTCAAATACAGCATCTCTATTCTTTTCAGATACAGTGCACTTAACATGAGCACTGTACATGCATGAGTCCTTTCAGTCAGTTTTATAGAAGAACAGTAAGAACACATTACTTTGCGAATTTGACTGCCATTACTTCTCTAATAGCATACCCCAGAGCAGAACAGTAACAATGTTGCAGTTATACACTATCGTTCTTTGAGGTTCCTTAAATCAAAGACCGTGTTCAAGTATTGCCATCCTCTTTTAGTGAAATGTATCTCGGCACAGCTTTTAGTCTTTTGTCAGTGCTATCTGGATGCACCCTGCTGCTGTGAAATAAAACATAGATGTCTTGGAAAGCAGCGTTCTGCTCTCTCCCCTAAATGTTACTTTGGTTGCTAAATATTTCACTTGGTGTATCCAAAACGGCAGTAGCCACGATCATGGAAGGCACGCGTTGGAAGCTGGGTCTCTAAGCTCCTCTGAAATAGAGTGATAAAATGAAGAAAGCAGGTATTCAAAGAAACAAAACTAGTTAGGGATGCAGCTGAAGAAAGCATGTTCCTGATGGTGGCTTCTTGATAGCCTGAGGTTCTTACCACAGTAGGATCCAAACAAAAGCCAAGAGAGTGTTCTTGTATCACTCTCTAGGTTTTTTTTGGTTCACGGTATGTTTTACCACAATGAAGACTTCAGACAACTAGCTGCTTTCATATCTCTTTTCATGATACCAAGGAGGAGATGCTAATCCCTTAATAACTGTTAAGATTTTCTTGGTGGTTTAAGTAGCCTGAATTCAGTCTCTTATGATCTGACCTTTATTTTGGGAAAAGTAGCGCTTTCTGTGATTGCACCAGTTTTCTTACACCTCCCACTGATATCCTTTATAGATTCTGTAAGCTGATTTTGTGTTTCCCAGTGCAAGATCAGTCATTTTTGCATGCTTCCTCTGTGCTATCATCTCATCCACTGCTATGTTTCAGTAAACTCTGCCAAATCCCCACTACCAGATGCATTGCTTGATAACAGAAATTTAGAAATCCTGCAGGTTTTCAGAGAAAGTGTCTGTGGTTTCTTTCTTAGGCTAAGCTTGTTGCCTACACCAGGAATCTGTTATTTTCCTATACTGCTTTATTCCTGGTCTGTCCATTTTTAACTTGAAAAGTTAATTTTTGGTCTGAGAAGCTTTTGGTCATGATCTGGTGCACTCCCACCTGATTTGGGCCAAAGCTCAGTACAGCCGAGCTTTTCAGTTTGCTTTGACCTTGCAGTAAAATTACTGCTCTACTACAAAAGAATAAACTATGCTCTTTTACTTCTCGCTCCAGGCTTCCTTCCCTAGTTAATTCATTGATATTTTGTTGCTTATCTCCTGTTTAGATGATTTCCATTTTGAATTTTGTCAAGGGACTATTGGAGTTTTGTTGCATGCTATGCCATAAATGTTTAGAGTGGTTTGGAAAGTGAAGTTTGTTTAGTGTCTCTTTTGATGTATGAAAGAGGATCAACAGGTAGGTATTGGGAGTGGGGAGGCCAGTCTTTAAAAGAGAGGCAGGAAAAACACTGCACGTACTGCTGTGTAACTGAATCCTGGATGCTTCAGAAGACGTAAATGATCTTAACCCTGGCCGCTTAAGGAAGTTATCCACTGGTGGATATTGTCAGCCCTAGCTCCCTTACTGGAGGAGGTGTCACAGGTGCAGCTAAGGATACATCTAACACTGCAGTTTGTGCAACTCTTAAAAACTTGAACCCAATAAGGAGAATGAAACATGCAGTGTGCCTTACAACTGCAGAGGAGACCACCCCCAGCATGCGCACATACCACGTTGTTACTTGAAGAAGTACTGGTTCAGGCTCTGTGTTCAGTTCAGCAGTTCTGTGCAAGTGCAGCTTCAGGTTTAAAGTATCTAAAATTCAGGCTCTCTTTTTCATTAAATTTAATCAGCCTACTGCATTCAGTAAGCCTATGAAAGATACATGTTAAAGATGACAACCTTAGAGAGCCCTCAGATTTCAGAGTTGTCCTACTGAGTTACATTTTGAGCTGCCACTTCAGATGTTTCAAATTCTTTCTTTTGCGTATCCAGTGCTGTTGTTAGAAGTAGCTCGAGGGGAACACCTTATCAAAGGGGGCAGAATCAAATTAGCAGCGAAATGCTTGGCTTTTATGTATTAAACCTGACCTGCCTGTATGGCTTTCAGCCTGATAGAGCTGCTTTATGTTTTTCTTTTACCTTTAAATTAGCCACCACACATCTTAAAATATTTTTGATGATGTTCAAGTATTAAAATGTTTGCAAAAAAACCAAAGGAAGCATTTTGTGTTTATGTATAAATACCTGAATGAAAATGAACTGAATATTTTATGGTCTTTTATTATGGCTGTGAAATTTTTAGCTCTTCATTAGCTGCATTGATGCTTTTACTTAACATAATACTAGTTGGTGACATGGAAAATAGCTCTTTGGGGGAGGTTGGAAACAATTGTGCCAGCTTTCTGTTGATGAGAATGTGTCTTGCCATTATCAACATCCTTGAAGAAGAATGTAATATGCTTTTAATATCTGCAGGCTCCACAGAGCCCAGGCTTTCCACTTAAACATGGGCAGGAAGTACATTGTGCTATTTGTTGATCTGGACACCAGTTCTAAAGCCCTTGAATTTCTTGTTTCTCTTAAATCTCCAAATTTTTCAGTGAGAAGACATTTTCAAGAGCAAACCTCTGGTATGAGTCACTGACAAAAGGAGCTTCCTCAAGAACTACTTGATACTGCATAGTAAAAGTTGATAGTTTTGCAAACACCCTTGGAGACTGTGCAGAAGCATTTCCAATGCAATTTTTGTAATTTTTCTGTAATTTTTCTAATGGAGATTTAGGGACATTTCTACTTGCTAACCTAGAGGCAGGGGTAATCTGGGCATAGTCTGAGAGATGTGCACTTTCACTGACACTGTTTGGAAGTATGCTTTGTGTTAGTGAATAGAGAAGTCAGTCGTTGCCCTGAAGCTAAGTGTTCAGGCTTTTGGCTTTAACTGCTTTTGATATGAAAGGGAATATTGAGACTAGAAGCTTCCTCTGCTGATGTCTTACTGTATTTCTGTTGTAACTTTTCTGGAATGGATCTCAGATATTCTGTTGGTGACAATTCCTAAGACCAATATACAACTCAAAAAATACATATTTTTAAATGGCGGTTTTAAAGATCTTTACCTGCACTTACACTTTCGATTCCAAGCATTAGCATTTCACAATGCTGAAAGTTTTCTTTTTTCAGACTGTTCCTCAAACCTCTGGTTCTGCAGTTCCTGTCACAACACGTACTTATGCATGAGATATGCATGGTACCAAAGTCCCCGTTTACTTGTCATAATGCTATTCTTCACTATTCTCAGAGATCCTGAATTTATAAGGTATCCATTAAGCCACAGACTTTAATAGGTAATCACTTGCAGTTATTTTCTTGCTTTTTTCTTCAAAGTGGCTTAGCTGATCA
This sequence comes from Callaeas wilsoni, assembly GCA_013398955.1. Lineage (NCBI taxonomy): Eukaryota > Metazoa > Chordata > Aves > Passeriformes > Callaeidae > Callaeas > Callaeas wilsoni. Next base: position 365,753 of record VWPU01013823.1, on the reverse strand, counting down.
CTCTAAGATGCTGACTTGTGTAATTCTGGGTTAATATCCTGTCACAGAGTGAGGAGAATAAAAGAGTGGAGGACACTGGGCAGAAAAGCTGAAGCTGTCAACTGCACTTGGATGCAGATTCAGGGAAGTGATGACTTTCTGAAGCTATTGCTTATTTTTTGTTTTTCAAATAATTTTAGAGAACATTTTTAGTTACTTGGATATATCCTCAAGAGATCTGTAGTTAACTGTAGCCAAAGAAAGATACCATCTCTGTGTTTACTCCTTCAAATAAATGTGTAATGCTGAGTGATTTGTTAGTATGTCATGATTTGAAAGTGACTTGACATCAAAAGGGATGAGGCTTACATGCAATTTTTTAAAAATAGTTTAAACTATGTTATCGCTCTTACTGCAATTGTAAATTCAGCTTGTTCAGGCTTAGAAAATAGTCTGGGTTTATAATATGTTCTCTTTAGCATGGACAGGGTCTTAATAGTTGTTTTTCTCTGGATTGTCGTAAAACTTTTTCAGGGTGAAGATAACCACCCTTGATGTTCTGCTTTATAGTGTATCATGAAGGACTACGTAATTCTTAGCTCGTAAGTTTTGGTACTGGGATGCTCTCAAATCAGACAGTTTTAATTTTGCCTTATCTTTGGCAGGACTGCATTTTGATTTATGTGTTTCTAACCTTCACAAGATAGTTTCAAGTTGGTATGTGGCTGCCTTATCTCCAGAGATTGAGAAATTAATTGAGACCAAATTGTGATTTGTCTTTTTAAGTTTACCCAGACCAGCCTTTCTCTGCTGACATAGGGTGGCATTTCATGCTCTGCTGTTTAGCCAGCGGAGTTTTCCATCTCTGGAGCAGAGGTACAGAGCTCATCTCATCACAGTGCATAGGAGGAAATAGTTATTGCTTGTTGCTTATCGGTGTCTGCATTCCCTCTGGTTTACGTCCATCTCTGTGTAAGTTTGTTAAAAGAAATTGTGACCTTTGAAAATATTGTACTTACTTAAAAAGTAAAAACATTTCTCACAGGCAGTGTGTCATGACTGCTGACTGCTGCTCTGGAAATTTAGCTTTCTTTTATTGTGGCCACAGACAGCTCCAAGTAGGTTCAAGTCTCGCCTTCACTGAAACCCTCCAGTTCTGTCACTGGTGCTGAGTTCTGTTTTCTTGCAGTTCAGGCTTGACTCATTTGAAGGGTCAACATTGCAATTCCTGTTTCACAGTTGAAAGATGTTAGGCAGGTTACTTGGAGAACTGTATGGTGGTCCATCAGTGGCTTCAGAACCTGTGATCTTACATTTGGAAAGAACAGAAAAATTGAGACATACAGAATGACATAGTGAAAAATGAATCTAATTTGAATAAAATGCAGGAAACACTTAAACAGGATTTATGAATAGATGTTAATTGGAGATTACACCAAAATGATAGCATTTTAGAGGTGATATCACAATCAGTTTTCAAAAAGAAACTTGTATAAAATGTAGTTATTAATCTTTACCTCTTTATGTATATTTGCATAAAGCTTGTCTTTTGGGGTGCTTTATCAGTTTTGAAAACTGAAAAACTGATGCTTTCAGGGATTAAATTATCTAAAGAAAGCACACATGGCTATGTTCAACTGGGAATTGGAGTTGTGTATCAACAGAGTGTATTACTTAGGAGATTACTCTTACGGTAAATATTCTAAATGTAGGTGGCTTACAAGCTAAAATCCACTTCAAGTAGATTTCTTGAAAGACTAGAGTAAAATCTATATAGGACATGTCCTATTTAACTCTGTTTGGAACAAATATTACTTTAAATACCGCTTGTTGTACTGCAATTACTAAAACCCCATTTAATTCCTAGGCTCTCGGATGGTGGTCAAATAATGGATTACTGTTAAAGTGGGAGAATGAATCTTCCAGGCACAATTCCAAAGAAATCTGCTAGGATGTGTAAATGCACACGCACATAGATGCACATGCATGTATGCAACATACTGGATTGCTCGCGTTTGTGGCAGCAGCTTGGCATTGCTGAACTTGTAAAGAGTGGAAAAATGCCAACACAAGAATAGGCATGCTGATCCATAGAGCAGCAGGCAAAAGAGCTTACAAGCCTTTTATTCTCTATGGAAAAATATCAAATGCATGTTTTCTCTTTTTAACATCATAACTAAACTTTGAAAATTAAATTACTTCTGTGTTCATAACGCAAAGAAAGGAAAATTTGGGGGAGGAAGGAAAAAAGCTGCAATGTGTGTACTTCAGGGAATAAAGAAACAACATTTGGGTGTGAGCTACTTGATTATTGCTTCTAAAAACCATTTTAAAACCTTTGAAAGATGTGGTCATGATGAAAGCAATGTGGATTAAACTAACTGCCGGAAAACTAGAAACTATGCAGTTGAGGCCTCTTTGTATGGTCCTGCCCCAAAAGAAACAAAACATATGCCATGCATCTCACATCACTGAGATTCAGCTGCTCTTTTAAATTCAGGAATAAAATGCCAACATTTCCATTATTAAAGGACATGAATGTTCCTACACAGAGAAGACAAAGAAGAGGAAATTTACACCTTTTCATATATACACACCTAGATTAAAACTGACAAAAAACTGACTGAGTCATGAAGATAGGTGTGTATTAGCTGATTTGGTGGTTAAAGAACTGAACACTGGATATTTCTGCAGGCTGTAAACTTCAGGTTCTTCTCCATAGCAAAGACTTTTTTTCTGATTTTTGAAAATTCTTGTTGCATGGTAGGTTGGATTTTGGTGTTGATTTTTTTGGTTTTGGTTTTTTTTTTTTTCCCCTGATTTTTTTTTTTTTTTTTGGTTGGTGGGGGTTTTTGTTGGTTTTGGGGGGGGTGGCTGAGTTTTTGTTTTGTTTTGGTGGTGGTTTTTGGATTTTTTTCTTTTGCTGTTTTTTTTGTGTTGGTTCGTTGGAGGGGGTTTTTTTGTTTGTTTTAGGTTGTGTTTTGGGATAATCTGCTGAATTACAGCAGAACCCAACTGCCAGAGTATTGTCCTTGGTGCTTGCCTGGGAGCCTGCTGACTACCAAGATACTCTTAGATGCTTATTAGTAGTTTCTGTGGGGCATGTGTATAAGCATCGTGATCTTCTTTGAAGGCAGCTCATCTTGGGTGTTAAGGCAAAAAATTATTCTGGCTAGATTTTAAAATGGATGATGCTAATTCTGGGTTAAATGTTTGTTTGGGTTTTTTTTCACTTACTTGATGTTCATTGTAAACAGCTTTTTTGTATCTAATGAAATTAAAAACAAGAAGTGTTTCTGAATGGACCAGTATTCACATTACGTAAGTGCTGCAAAACATATGCTGTAACACTTTACAAATGTGAGGGTGTCTTGATCGTCCACTGAAGACAGTAAAATTATTCTCCTTAAGTACTAGTAGCATGTTTCATATACCAAAATTATGTTTTGCAATTTCTTTGTCTGTTTCTCAGTGCCTCTGAACTAGACATCAGTATAAATAATGTTCACTCTGTTTAGTCAGAGAAAACAGAAGAGCTTACACCAGTCTAATCTATCTTTATATGATAGGAAAAGTGAACAGGTACTTTACAGTACCTTACATTACATAACAATTTATGTTATTTAGTGTTCCAGAATTAGTCAACTCACTTTATTCCCCAGTGAAAAGGAAAGAAAAATTATAAAGGGAGTGAGAAGATTTTAATTGGTATTGGTGTGTTTGTAACTTTTGTCTAAAAAGACTAGCAAAACTTTCCCTTTGAAGGATGCTCTGAGACAGCTCAAAAACCTATTTTACCCTAGAGTTGTTTGTTGATCACTAAAATGTACATCAAGTGGTTTACTTTTACAAGGAATCACTTTTGAACTTCCAGTTGCCGGCTTTACAAACTCCCTCTGTGTCCAGAGAGTCAAGCTGAATCTTTTTCCCACACTGGTACAGTAAGCTTTCCATGAACGATCCCTCTGCTTCAGCTCACTGGAATTTAGTAAATAATGTAGTCATGCCCAAGAAGGAATAGAATTCAGCTTGGGTTCTTAGCAGTGTTGGCTCTGCAGCATTGCAGGGGTGAGCATTACTGACAAATTATTTTTTGTGACCAAACATAGCAGACGCTTATTTTTATAATGCCTAAGACAAGAAATGCTGTAGGATGCACTGACTGTGGCATGGTTTGTGCATTTAATATTATCCCAGATAAACAGCCACATCTAAGTTTTGTACTGTGGTTTTATGCACGTTTTTGTGGTTTAGTTTCTTAAAAAGAATATGAACTGTAACTATACAATCTCTGAACACAGAAGAGTGGTCTGAAAGTAAACCTTGCCGGGAAACAATTGGGAAGGGCAGAAAGGTTTGAATTTCTCAGTATTTTTGTGTAGTAGTGCCTAAGAGGGAGTGTTGAGTGTCATGATAATGCTGAATCCTGAATTTTTTTTTTTTTAGCTTTGCAGCTGGAAAATAAACACCTTTGTGCTGGTCTTAGTGGAGACTGTTTTCCCTTAAGTTTTGACAAATACTGGATTCATAAATTGTACTCAAAATGTATTTGCACTTTCAGTATGCATTAAAATGAACTTTAAAGCTTAAGAAATTATGTTTAAAATTATCTGTAATGTTACTATAGAGAAAATCAGAGTCACTTTGTGTCCTAAATTATTTTGATGTAGTGTACATCTCTCCATAGTCTAAAACCTCACTACAAATGAGAAGCACGTATCAATGTCTGTTCAGGACAGCAGTTGTAGGTGGCTGCTCTAATGCCTCTGTTCATGGATACTGACAGACCTTCAGGGAAATGTGGTGAGATAGCAAAGCAAGGTTAAGGCATGGAAACCATGCAGGAAATCTGGAAAGAAAATTAAATTCTTGCAAGTTCTGTGCCTTGATCATGGAAGTGTGTTTCTGGGTGGTATAGCCTGATAAGAGTGTGGCATAGGGAACTCTTAAAATAATTGGATATGATCGAGATTTGGCAGTTGTCATGCTACCAAGCCAGTGGTTCAAAACTTTTTTAATTGGCAGAGGTGCCATAGTTCTTTGAAAAACTGTGTGTTAAAGGGTACCTGGCCTGTTTCAAATTATGAAACACAGAGTGGTGGTGGTAATATTTCAGCCTAGTTGTTGGTGTTTTTCTTTAATTTCGGAACAATGTCTATCTTCCTACCAAAAATTACTATTCAATTCTGTATTCCTAGTTGTTAGGAAGATGGAGTTATGTCCTGTCTTTTTAGATATTACATGGTTCCATTGCTGAAGACTAAAATGAAAAATATTTACTATAATCTACACTTATTATTATGCAGCCAGTTTAGAAATTCCCACCCTGCAGCTCTTCAGAAAACTTGGTTTTTCTCTGTATGTTTATTGTTCTTTCTACTCTTCATTCTAACTTTAACTGCCAGTCACTGGAAGTCTGTAGTCAAAAGCTGCTGTTGAGTGTATCTTGGTTTTGGTAGAAGCTAACTACACTTGTGGAACTGGGAAGCAGTTGCCCTGAAGCTGCCAATAACACGTGAACCTGGAGGAATCTTAAATACCTCCATGGTGCTCAGTGTCGCAATGCCAAAGCTTCCTGTGCAGCTGTCAAAGAACCATGCTTTCCTGTTCTTCTGTCGTAAGAAGCTCCAATATTTGGTTTTGTTCCTGCACGATCACTAGATCTGACACACTGAGAAAACCACTATATTTCCTGGATTTCTACAGTTAATCCAGCTTCAGAATTGACAGTATTAGGCTGAAGGAATTGTATGTAATCGTATCGAAAGTTATGCAAGTAGGAGACATAGTAAGACAATAATAGAAAATCTGCTTTTGCAGGAATAAATTTATCTTGGATAACTTGGTACAGGAAACTTGCAAGATAAGGAAGGATAGGCTTGCCACAGAAATGGATTAGTAAATAGGAAGGTTCTCCTGAATAGTATGAACAGCCAACACTACCTCTAGAAATGGTGGTGTGATGTTGTTGATACTACTTGTGAGTCTAGCAGTAAATTATGACTAGTGAATGTACCTGACTTTACAAAATTTCTGTGTCCTTGTAGTGCAGCTAGTGGAACAGTAAGAAGCTATTTCTGCCACTACTCCTGAATATTTCTTTTCAACAACACTGAATTTAGAGGAGTAGAATGAGACAAATAAGTTAGGAGTATGGGGTACTTTCTGGCTTGATGAAATTGAAATAGTAGTGATTGTTTACACTCAAAACCTGTGGAATTGTGGCATGCCTCAGCAAGGCTACACAAAAGGGTCTGTATATGTTTGGAACTGGTGTTTTCCTTTTGATGGGACTCTGGACAAGGCACTAGAGATTCCTTTGTTTTGCCAAGGAAACCAGGACACTTCTTGAAAAGGCTTCCTTTTTATGTTCCTTGTTGTAATAAAATATGTAGGCTTACAGTGCTTTACTAGTTTTCTGCACAGTGGCCTTTTGTCTTTATTGTCTGTCTTTCGAACCTGCAGATTTTCAGTGGCACACCGTGTTGCTCCTCCTTTGTTGCCCTGCTTCTGTTGGAACTTGTTAATTAGTTCCTGAACAACTTCCCTTCTGTCATTTGGGGATATTTGCCACACGTCAGGCATAGGCTTTTGTGTTGCTGCTCTGCGTCAGTTGCTATTCTGAATGTGTCAAAAGCTGAGCAGAAAGCTAATTTAAGTCTAAGCACAGCTGCTGATTTGAGCATTCCTTAAGACTTACTGGTAGACTACTCTTCCAGAGATGCTTCTAGCCATGCTGTGTGTGGGCTTGATGAGTAAGCATCTCTAAAATACCTACTGGGCCATCCCTTGCTAAATTATCTTGGTTGCTTGTTGTATTGTCTTTTTCTAATTTTGCGTATAGTGTCACCATTTCTATGTCCGCTACTGAGATCACCTTTCAAATGCATGGCTATTTTTCATTATATAGGAAGAACATGGGAGGCTGTTCCTGCTTCTCTTGTGTAGGTTCTAACTCCTTTTTGCTTTGATGCATCAAGAGCAAGCAAAGACAGACTGTCCCATTATAATGTATTTTGGGATGCATTTTTTACAAAATTATTTGCCTAAAATTAACTGGATGAACAGACTAACGGTCAAATTTGGGACCTTTGCAGAAGTCTTCACAGGAGCAAGAAATGGGATGGCCACTGAAGAAAAAATTTGTGATTCCATGCTTACGAATTCTTCTCCCCTACTGCAAAACAGGGTATCCATGTGACAGCACTCATGCTGAGGATGTAACTGATCAGTATGCCTTTGGAGTAGCAAGGACAAACCCAAGACAATGCTGAGGTCACTCAGGTGACAAATAACTTAGCAAGGAAATGCCAGTGAGAAGATTGCCAGAAAGGTCAGCAGTCAGGAGTGTGTCTCATAGACTGAGACACACAAAGCTGTAATGGGATTACTTCCCTTAAAAAGGGATTTGTACAAAAAAAGAGAAAGTATCTACATTTAGAGCAAGTTCATTTTGACAAAACTTCACTGAGAAGTAAGTAGTACAGTACATCATTAGAAAAACAGGAAAATATTTAGGTATTTTGTTGCATATATATGTGTGTGTGTGTGTGTGTGTGTGTGTGTATATGTATATATAAACCAGCAAAAAGCTGCTTCTATCTGGGAAACTAATGCTAAATTTCTAAGATGATACAGAGGTGTTTAAAAGTTCATGAATTCGCTATGTGTGTGTTTGTTGGTTCCTGAGGATATTGCTATTAAATATTGTGGCTTTGTTTTTGCCTGCAGCAAAAGTACTTGATCTTACACTCATTAACCTACTGCTAAAAAATAAACAGTGCCATGACTCATGAAAATCCATTGTCTACCAGTAAGGGAATTACAATGAGTTGCATAAAGAGATTTTCTGAAAATACCATGTGGGCCCTGATTTTTTGCCATAGTTAAAGGTGAATCACAATGTGCAGGCTTGAGAGAACATATGGCAGTGCCTTTAGGGGTATTACCTTCAGTGCAGTGGATGCTTTAACTAGCTGGTCCAGAGAAAGTGTTAGACTTACTAAGTGATTGGTTTTGTATGGTGAGTGTGAGGATCCTGTGTCTGACAGTGGCTATTACCTGTTTGGAGGTAATATTTCCATTTATTTTTTTTCTTTTACTTTTCTGCAGTGGAATTTGGTATTTGCATATCATTCTGATGTAGAAGATTATACAGTGTACAGGAGTAAAGGAGTACAGAAGGCTGGCATAAAATGTACCTTATGCAACACGTGTGCTTCCATCAAGATGCAAATGTGTTCAGATACCTGCACACACAGGATATAACAAACCTGTTTATATTAGTCAGCTAGCTCTAGGAAATCTTACTACAGCATGGAAGATAGTTATTTAACAAAACTATTTCAATACTCAGTGTTCTTAAGCACACCCAAAGCTTTTGTTTCTGTTGTATCGGTGTGGGGGGAGAGTAAAGAGACATTCATTTGGCTGAGCAGGAGGGGCTACGTGTTGTAATCCTGGCAACATCCTCTAGACAGCTACAGCTCTCATCATGCCAGATGATCTTTCAAGTATTTCCTGTGGTCTTGTTGGGGAAAGTCAGTAAGTGAATGGAAAGAAAGCTCAGTGTGACACAGTTCATAGCGTGTTCTTATCAAGACTTTGGGATTTGATTTTTATAAGAAGCTATTAAAAGTTTCTGGAAAGTTTGTGCTGTGGTGAGTCCTTGTATCATTTATTTAACCTCTGTTCTATGTTATTATGATTTTTGGTTACTTGGCAGAATATACAGGAAAGTCAATTGCAGCCTGCTCTTCATCACCATCTGAAGCAAGAGACTTGTAAAGTAGTCTGGATGACAAGACACCTCTGGATGCCATGTGGCGCAATGCAGCTGCTCAAAGCAGAACCAGCAAGACTTGACTTTTGCAGGGTCAGGACCGGTTGAGTTCTGGAGATCTCAAAGAATGGACATTCAAATTCACTGGGTTTTTGGTCCAGTGTTTGACCACCTACATAACTGTTTATTGTATTTATTTGTTTAATTGGTGTTTTCTACGTTGTAACTTCTGGCTGTGGCTTCTCGAACTGTCACTGTGCACCTTCAAGTCTGTCTTCTGTTCCCTCTTATATAGGTAGTGGAAGACCATTAAGGCCACAAGCACATGTCTCTTTTCTCACGGGTGAACAAACCCACTCCTTCAGTCTCTCTTCCTGTGTCCTGTACAGCAGAGTTTTTGTCCCTTACCAGTGTCATAGGGTAGAGTCAGTCTGGACTGACTCTGAATTTTCAGTGATCAACTTTGTTTTCTTTTGTGCAGGCTGGTAATAAGCACTTGATCCAAGCAACAGCTAACCTATTGAAAGTTAGGGTTAGGGTTAGTGACAGCTGTAAGGAGAGAGTTAATATGCTTATGTTAAGTCCTGATTTTTGCTGAGAAACTAAAGCTGGTATCGCAGACAAGGGTGGCTACAAAGGCTGGAAAGGGACTTTTCTCAGGGGCAGGTAGTGATAGGACAAGGTGGAATAGCTTTTAACTGAAAGAGGGTAGAATTAGATTGGATATTAGGAAGAAATTATTTATTGCTGCCACATCCCTGGCAGGGACTTTGAGCGATGTGGTCTGGTGGAAGGTGGTGGGAGGGGGGTTGGAACCTGGGGGGCAGAGGATGATCTGTAAGGTCTCTTCCAATCCAAACCATTCTGTGAGTCTATGATTTGTTGCTTTCATCATGCTCTACTGTCCCTTAATTGATTAATTACCTGTTAATCTACAGTCAGACTTCATCGTCTAAAGACATTAAAGCAGTATAGTTACTGTAGTAGAAAACAAGTATGATTCTTTAATTTTACTGGGGATTTTTAATTCCTTTTTAAAAAATTATGTTAAAGAGACATTACACCACCTAAAGTAATTAAAATAAAATTATTAGAAGGATAAGTAAATTTATGGACAAAACGACAACCAAGTTGAAAATTGCAATTGTCATCTTAAAATTTTACTAATGTGTATTTTGAAAAGGACAGTGCTTTCTAGCTAATGCCAAGGAATAGATTTGGATTTACTATGTAACTTAAAGTTGGTTTAAGCATCTGGCATGGAACAATTTCCCTTTGGTGTGCGAGCTAAACACATTTTTTAAAAGACCTATTGTCTTTCAGAGTCATTTGACCTCATCTGGCAATTTTTTCCTGTTTATTTAGAAAGCATAGGCTACAATTGCCAGTTTTGTCATATGATGACTAACATCATTGTAATATAATGGAATATTGTGTAAACAAATCAAAAAGCTTATACTTCAAAAGATGCAAGAAGGTGGTGAATTTGCTAAAAACAAAGGAGCTGTTTGAGATAATATGCCATCCAATTTGATGTATAAAGTTATGAAATAGATTCATTTGATGAGAAGTTGAACTTAAAATCGATCTGGAAGAGTCGATTATGCCAGCTTTGCTGACATTTGAGATTATTTTATTTTCCCTTTAGTTTTGCTTTTTTCTATACATGCATGGAACTGCTAGTTGTTTTGCTGAGGAGCTCAGACAATCAGATTTCATCATTCTTTTTTTTCCACTTGGGTCAGTCAGTACATGCTAAAGTGATTTTGCTGTAAAAGCTAAATCCAATGTACACTTGGTAATCAGGTTATTAGATGCTAATTGTAACAGCTCACATTATTAAAAGACTTATCTCTTTTTAGTCCTTGGTCTCAATTTCCTAGCTCCTTTAGCTAGAGAAATCATGAGGCATCATAAACTTTTGGAAACTTCATGAAAGCTGAGTGTGCTGGAGACCTTCTACTTACCTCTGTTACTTAAGAGCTGGCATGAAAGCCTGTGCTGGTTTCCTTCTGCTTCTGTTCTGATAAAGCCATAGTGTGCAAGAACCTTAATAAGCCAGGAGCCCTTAAACAATCTGCTAAAAACTGCCCAAGTAGGAGACTGAGAAAAATGTGATTTAGTGAGGGCAGCAGCTTTGGTGTCTCTCAGTTGATGGAGATCACAGCATTGGTGAGAACATCGTTATGCTAGGCTTAGATATCACATTACTGCTTTAGAATAAATCTGTCACTGAAATTCAGTGGTTCGGAGGCAGTGTCTAGCATTTCAATTTATCTTGCACGTTACCTTAGTTGTGCTTCTCTGTTTCTTCTGTATGGGAGATGTTTTGACATGAGGCATTTGAAACTCATAGGTCTACTCTTGCTTATTCAGAGAGTTCGTGGGCTCTTATACTTCAAATGGTCATTGTCACTTTATGGTCCAAAAATTGAATTAAACACTGAAACATTAAACATATGCTAGTGCTTACTGGAATTTTAATGTTACTCTATGTGGTGTCTCTTTCATCAACTTTTATATAGTACTTGGAGATTGTATAAATGATGGACTCTGCAGAGTAACCTCACAGATTTAAAACAGCTGAAAAAATGAGAATACCACAATATTCAGAGAAATGTTTAGAGAATGTGCAACCTTTCTTCTTCAAAAATATCACATTGGCTTTATGATGATCCTATACATCCAGCCACTGGTTTCACGGTGTTAGTTTGCTACCTAATCTAGTTGGTAGAGATGGGTTTTAGCTTTCCAGCTTTTCATGTATACATGCTTTTTGTTGTTTTTAAAATTAATCTATAGGTTCCTAATTAGGGTGGAAAGTGTGGAGAAATGTATCTTAAACACACAATGCACAAAAACAAATGCAAGGGATACCCTTGCCCCTGCAGCCCCGTTTTGTAGAGTTTGATGAAAGACACTGCAGCCTTTTTAGGCAATTTTGGTGGTTCAGTGTTGAGAACACAGACACATCACTCAGACCACAGCTTGTCTTGAGACACATGCAGACGTTCTGTGCACGAGACTATTTTGGAAGTGGAACAGCATGTGTGTGGGAGGACAGAAAACTACCCCTACAGGGTGATCTGATACTTCCTATTCTGAGCAAGTACCTAGCCCTTCCTGTGTGTTAGTGTCTGGAGGATCAGATAGGTGCCACAGCAGAGGAACGCTTGCTGCTGGTATTTTTTCAGAACAGATACAAAAAGCTTGAAAGGTCAAAGAAGGAAAATAAAGTGAAAGATTTCAGTTTCTCCTCTAATGATCCAAATCCTCCATCTTGAAATGGTTGACTATCTTGACTTTGATTAAATCCTTTCCTTAGATTTCTGTCTTGGGATTTTTTTTTAATCTTTGGCCTGCACTGCTTTTGAAGTTTCAGCTAAGGTTTTGAATACAAAACTAGCAAATGGTTCTGTTTCAACACTTGATCATTGAAATGTCACTTTGTCCTCAGGGAAGAGATAGGAAACACCTATCTTGATTGGTAAAAAGAATCCAAAGAGAATTTTCAGATTAAGAGTTTGCTTTTTGCCTTGGGTAATCCTGAAATTAGCACTAGAGTAAGTGGTAACAGAAGTTCTCCGAAAAAGGCTTTGCTGTTTGAGTGTTATTTCTGAAACATCAATCACAATAGATGGGAGACCCTTTTAAAGTCTGATAGTTCCTATTTAATTTTTTTAAAAATTCATATCATATCCATATTACCAGTATCTCGATAGTGCACCCATATAGTGTAAAAACAAAATATAGTGAAAACAAATAAAGCAGGTAGATACAGGGGAAGACCAGGAGCATGTTCCTTGTTTGCATTTGCCCTATCATAAGAATGGCAGTTGTGGTGGCTCTACTGGGATTTACTTTGTTTTAGTAGAGTTTGGGATTTGGATTGTTTTAGTATGGAAATATGTATTAGCACTAAATCTCCTAGTGTTACAAAGGGTTAGATGATGTGGTTAAAAGTTGTTATATTTCATTATGTTCTAATTACCATACTGTTAGTTAAAAGTCAAGCTTCTGAAGAAGTATCAGAGGGTGAATTGTTTCTTACTGTATTCGATGCCATTGTAATGACTGAGCCAGCAGTCAAAATTAACCCTCAGGTTATGGAGACAAGTATTAAAAGCTGTGTAACTTTCTAGTGTTTATGAATGCAGAGTCATCTTTTTGCTTTTAAAAACAAAAACTTTTTAGATGCAATAAATGTTAAGTGATTATTCTCTGACCACAGAAACCCATTCTGCAAAGCAACTCTTTATAGTGTGCAGGTAGAGCATTCAGTTCTCTGCTCACCAGAGAGAGTTTCTGTGTAGGGAGTTAGCAAGTAAATAAATGTATTAAGTCTTGAATAAGGCTTCAGAGAGGAATTAAATGTTCTTTAGTTAGCATTTGCCGAGAGAGATAAGCCTGCTTTATGACAGAATTCATTTAAGGAAAGAGAAAAACTATTTTTTGGCTTAGCAGGGTTGATGAGCCTGCCAGCCAGCAGTAAGCATTGCTGACTCTGTGGAGGCAAGCCTGGCCAGTGAGTGGGGCCCACTGAAGCCACAGGTGTTCCTGCCATAACCCACTTAAGTGTGAAGTGATACTAATACCTTGATCTACACGGTCTGCACTCCTTTTAGTTTTATTTTTGTAATAGTCCGAAATTAGAGAAGAAATTGATACAAGAATGGAAAACTAACCTTGGATGCTGATGTTTTTACTCTGTATCAGTTGAGATGCCAAAGCATGGTACATAGTTTTGTTTGTTCCTCATTACGTATCAAGCCACAATAATATGTCATGAAAAATAATAGTGTCTTGAAGAATAAGGAGAAATTGTGACAAATTTGAACTAAAGTTCCTCTTTTACAGATAGTTGAAATGAAAAACAAGACAAACGATCAAAAAAAGGAAGGTGAATCACTTGGCACTTTATATATGGAACACTTCATTTTGATTTGGATCTGGTTGGAAACACATTGCACAAAATCAGACTAGATAGATCAGATCAGCATATTTCCTTTCTAATGTATTGTACTGTGCCCTCTGCTTTTGAGACAGAAATGAATATGAGATGACAGAAAAAATGTCTTTAGATGCATAATATATTAATATAACTTAAATAATACAGAAATATGGTGTGTGCAATGTATTTGTACTGCATATGAAATAAGACAAAACTAAATGTATAAAATAGTTATTAAAAATTACTCTCGTAACGTTTGGGTAAGTGCTAAAAATTGGCAGTAGAAAAGTTATTCTTGCCTTGTGCTAGCTTGATGATATTAACAAGAATTAATTAAAAAAACCTTCTCCTCAATAGAAAAATAACTGTGTCTGTGTTAATTTTAGAGAAGAATGATTAAAACAAGGATTTACTAATTGTGACTTAAATACCAAATTTTATTATTCTGAATGTGAGGTGCAAAGATCCAGCCTGTCCCTGCCACTGATTTGTTGCTCGTGTAGACACAGAGGACAGTGGGTATTCTGTTGCCTGGTTCCTTACAGTTTGCTTTACTGAGATCCTAAGATATAAAAAGCCGGGACAACATACAGCTGGATAAAGAACATTTCTGTGTGGAAAAAAGAGTTGGCACTTTTTCTTGTTTTCAAAAGTGGGGATAAATTAAATGGGTAGGTGATAGGAGAAAGGCGGCATATGTGTGAATTTCAATAAAGAAGCACTGTTTTCAGAGAATCTGTAATAACATATCCCACCTGAATTTCTCAGTTTCCACTGTGTATTGCTTTATGCTTAGAGTGCCCATTCCTCATCTGCACCTGCAATATCACTTTCGTTTGAGGGCTGCCTGCTGCAGGTAAAATCCATGCAGACTTTTGTGTTGCAGGGTCCTTTGCAATGCTGTGTGGCACTTCTGTTTCACTTAGACATGGATTTCTGATATGTTTCTAGCAGCCATCTCAAAAAATCTGATGTAGAATTAGCAGAACGTGCTCTTCTGGAGCTTAACAGATTCCTTTGCTTTTGATACCCAGCAAATGTAGGCTGGCACTTGACTTTGGAATATCTTTATATGAGATTCTGGTTGGCTTCACTTGCAACTTCAGCTTTTAGGAAAGTAATTGTCAACCTCCTGATACCACTTAATATTTTTTTATATGGTTGGGTCTGTGGTGTTACTCTGCATGTCTTAACCTTTTTTTTTTTTTTTTTTTTTTTTTTTTTTTTTTTTTTTTTTTTTTTTTTTTTTTTGAGAGGACCTCTCATAAAGAGCAGAGAGGGGTGCATAACTGTGGAAAGGAGAAAAAATTCCAAAACCTGTCTTTCATGCAGGCAGAAAGCTTGCCTAATTCAGAAGTGTTGCCATCACTTATGAAATGTCTTGAGCTAAAGAAATGCAGCCTGACCTCTGGACAAAATGTGGAGATAGTGAAAAAAGATCACTTCTTACCTGAAAGCTGAAAACAGAGAGGAGTAAAAAGGAAGTTTTAGATACCTCTGGACCCATCAGTAACAATTGTGTGTTTAAAGAAACAAATTAAAGTTTTGAATTTCTTGCAATAAGTAGCCTTTAAACTGTGCAAAACAGCATTTCAGTGAAATGTTTGTTAGGGGCAGGTTGAATACATGGTATAATTAGTTTAACTTTTTAGGCAAGAGTTTAAAATGGTTTAAAGCTTCAAGAAACTTGCAGGGTTAGAATATTTTGTGTGATGCAACTATTGGAGGCTTTCTGATTTCTGATATGCTATTTCTGAGGAAATGCTACCCAGTGTGGGTGAAAAGCATCACTCTCAGGTTAAGAATAGAAAAGATCAATTTTTACTTCATTTCTATGGTAACTGAAATGCGATTTCATTGCATCTAGTACACATTCAAAGCAAGACTTCTTAGATGGGTCTTCAGACGACTTTCATTCCTCTCAAGACATTTAACACACAAACCTGCATCTCTTCTGCTTCAGTTTCAAGATCAGTTTTTCTTTTCATGGGGTAAAGATTGCCTGGTATGTACTTTGCAATCCAAATTCTGCAGCTTTTTCTCAAGAGAACAAACTGAGTAAAGCCATTAAATGACATTACTTCATATTCTACTTCTAGGATCCTTTTACAGGTCTTTTCCTCTCATCTCATCGTTGTTGTGCTCTTTGTCACCCCATGCCCTCCTAGGAAAAGGGGAAATGCTTTGGAGCAAGGCAGAGGGGAAAAAAACACTTTAATACAGATTTTAAACTTTTTTTGCCCATTGATACTGAATGTTTTAGTAACTTGACCTAAACTACCAAGAAAGATAACAGTCAAGTTAGCTAATCATAATATGAACCTTCTTCTATTTCCCTCCTGCTAGGAAAAAAATCCACAAAGAATGCAAATAGAGGACACAGGACTCATTGTAGTTAGGCTAACATGGTTGGGGCATTTATTTGTTTTGTCAGAAACATCTTGAAAACAAAGCTTTAGATGGTACAAATACTCAGGGGTGTGTCTGTATGTTGAAGTTTTTTGCACTAGCATCATAAATATTCATTTGTTTTATAGATGACCTTTATAGTCACATTTCATTACTACTCATTACTAAGTTAGTGGTGTATAAATGTATTCCAAGGGTAGTTATTATGGTATGATATCAAGCAGTTTGAGGTATGGGTGAAGCCTAGTGGGATTAAATTTTGCTGAGCCCCATTAGCATTTTTTATTTCTTTTTAACACAAAGTGTTTTATATGTCTTCCCCTCCTGAAAGTCATGGTGATTATCTCAGCTGATCAGCCACAGCTTATGTGGCCCTGGAGAAGAGAGGGGCCACTTCCCAAGCACAGTACTTTAATCTCCCAGAACACAAAACCAGTTCTTCACTACAGCAAATCAGTCATGCAAGATGGCTTGTGAGCTGCACTAGGAGAGAGCATGGAAAGCCACAGATGGTAGAGGGAAATAAGCATAACTGTACATTTAATTTCTTCCTAAGTAGGAGATGAACGTGCTGCTTCTCAGCTTCTTTCAAATTAAATTTACTGAAAAAAATCAATCTTTTGTGTTAATTCTTACTGCGTACAAAACAGTGGTATTGCATTTATTCTTGCAGATACACAATTTCAAAACGAAATCCTGGCAAAGCTAATATTTATGGTGTTCTCTGTAAAAGCTTTGTAACCTTTCCAGGCATGTTGCCCTACTGCTTTCTCCCGTGTTACATTCCTCGTAAAGAGGTGATTTTTTAGAGTGCTCCCCATGTCCCTTTACGTGTTCTAATTGGTCATTTTTGTTCTGGGTGAGGCCATCTCTACACAGAGGAGCAGCACATTCTGGTAGGAGCAGCTGTGTGGGACATCAGAACAGTTGCTGTTGGGAAGCCATGATGTGCATTAGATGTCTTGAGATCTACTTACTCACCCGGTTCATTGCCCACAATGTCTGTTAGCAATGGGAGAGCATCAGTTAGTCTTCCAGTTCAGCTTCATTAAAAAAAAAGTCTAATTTGCACACTCCAAGGTTAGTCTGAATTTAAAATTGAAGTAAGTGAGAACTGGTAAAGTTGTTTCAAAAGCATTCTCAGGACCCAAGCTAAAACAGTAATGTAAATGAAAGCTGGGTATTCCTGCAGGGAAAAAAACCCAAAAAACCAAAAAAACGGAAATCCATTTTTTATTTGCTTTCACAGTGAACTATTTTGTGGTCTTAATATAGCACAGCATTTATGTACCGTTCCATAGCTTCATGGAGCTCACATGAGCGGGCAAGTGTTGGGAGTAACAGGCTGATGGCCTCTGATAAGGAACTCACTTAAGACAGGACACACAGCTTGATGGCAGGGCAGTTTAACTAGTGGTTACTGGTTGACTAGCTGATTAGTGGAGAATGATTTACAGTCATTCACAAGATCCAGCACGCTGTTACTGTCATGCCAGTGATCTTAGCACCAAGTTAAGGAGTAAAATAAGTTCAGTTGCACAAAAAAAAAGTTTAATTGTCTTAAAAACTCACAAACAAGAAAAGAAAAATGTAAAGTCTTTGGGTTTGTGTACATCTTCTCTGCATCAAAACTACTAAAATGAAGAAATTATGGATGTATTATTTAGATACATAAATTTGGCCGCTATTTTTTTAGGAGGGGGAGAGGGGCTACTGCTACAGACATGAAACAATTTTAAGTGTTTTAATTAGAGTAGTGTGTTTTTATACAGCTGTCTAGATCATCTTTCCGTGTCAACATTACAGCAACATTACAGCAACATTACAGTACTAGATGGTGTAAATACAACTTTTTTTACAGCTGGAATATTTTATTTGATTGATTTTGTCAAATTCTTTGGAATTAGAGAATTCGCTAGTAGTTTTAGCATAGATCAGATCATTGTATTTAGCTGTTTCTACAGAATTCTATGTGTTTTTTTCTCATCCCAGCTATTCATACCATGCAAGAAGGCACTGAAACCTACTGAAATCTGGTTTTTGTAGTAGGGAAAATGTGCAGGACAGGATTAAATGTGCTTTGTACTTGCTGGCTAAACCCTGTGATGTATTCTCATAGTTGTGGGCTCTGATTTCACTTTAGTAAAAATTACTTCAAGTAATTTTTTAGCTGTTAAACTCTGCTTTGTACAATATACCTTAAACTGAGCGATTTGAACTATGTTTCGTGGCTTTTTTTCCCCAGACGCAGCCATTTTCAGAGTATGGGCATATGGTAACTACACACTGCATGAATTGCTCTGTGTAAGCTCCCTGGCTCTGGTCTAAGAAGTGAGGATAGGGTTCTCTTGTTTTTCTCCTTTCGATGCAACGCTAAGCTGGAGGCAGGCAACCAAAGAAGCTTTAATTAGAGGAAGTCTTTACTGCCTCTGATTTTTTGATTTGCATGTTATTAGATTACTAAAACATGAAGCTGTGACTCTGAAAATTGGGAAGCAGAGGTTAAGCAATTCTTGCCTTCTGTCGCACGGTATAGGAATCAGAAGAGTCCCTAAGCTGGCATTTTGCCTTACTACTGCACTGCACCCCTTCAGCTCACAGTTGAGAATCATGCAGACTGGAAGTTACCTTGAGTATGTGGGTCCAGAGTTCAGTAAAGATACGTCTGTGACTAACCCTGATCAAACTCAAGGCACTGTTCTGGACATTGCCATGAAGTATATTACAAATAATGACATCAAGGCACGCACATCAGAAATTCCGTAAGTTAGTGGTTTCATAGGCTATTCTAACGTGCTTTGATCCTTAATTCATGTTTTGGATGACTAAACCTCAGATTTGATCCGTCCCACCATGATCTAAATACAAATATAAGCAGAAGTTGCTGGATGAAACATTGCAAGTACTGGTTAATAAATGTGGAATTTAGTAAGGTTATTTATGAATGTTTTCTTGGCCCAAACGTTAGGAGTGGTGTCTCGTGCTTGTCTGCTACACATCCTCCAAGTAAAAAGGACAGTAATACTGGTGTTTTGGTTAACCTCAGAATCTAGTCTCCGTGTTTTGACTCTGTTGAAATATCTCACAGCGTATGCAGTATCCTTCCTATAGATGGTTAACTTCTACACTCATGACACATACTGGTTTTGCCTTTTGGATGAATCTCAGATGTCTTCTTTACCTTCCTTTCAGAAAAGACGACGGCGGATTGATAGAAGCATGATTGGGGAGCCGACAAACTTCGTTCACACAGCTCATGTAGGATCCGGAGACCTGTTCAGTGGAATGAATTCAGTAAGCATCAGTGGATGAACATCATTTCGTATTAGACAGAATATAGGAACACTGTATTTGTATGTTGTAGCTGAAGCAATGAGTCTTTCAACCATAAGAGAGAATCTGTATGAAACTGAGGAATGACCTGATAGCATTTTAATTCCAAGCCCTAAACACTTGCATTCAAGAATATGGAATATATTTTTTTTAATTCCTGTATTTATTGATAATGCATTTTAGATGCCATATAAATGATATAGAATGCTTTTTAAACTAAAAATTCACTCTGATTATATGTGCAAACCAGCATAGGTGTATATTTGAAATTATACTCAGGTATTTCATAGAAAACTCCAAGTGTCTTATAGTTGACTAGATTTCTTACCTTAAATGCCTCAAGCTGTTCTAAATATAGTTCATGTAAAACTCTAACTTACCTCAGTTTATGGTGCACACAAGTTTACTTTTGAGTGTTCTTGCTGAGCTCATTCTATATTCTGTAGCCGTGTTTGCAGTGTGACTTATTTCCAGAGCAAACAGAGTCACAGGTAAGATTTTGTGGCTTCTTTTGGAAGACAGGTGCAATAAATATTTTTACCTCTATGAAAGTGAAAAAACAGACGCTAAGATAGATAATGAAAATGAACTTAGAGAAATAGATGTATCTTGTAGAGCTTCAAATTTCTGTGAAATGTCAATCTTTTTCTAAGGTAAATAATATAAAATACAGAAAATGGTTCTACGTAGATGAAAAATACTTCTTGACTTTATTAATCGTCTTTAAAGGAAAACATATTTGGAGATGACTAATGCTTGTTGACAAAGAAAAATCTCTGTCAGAGGTATCAGAATAGAAAGCAGAGCTAAAAAAGTTTTAATGTAGGCAAGGGTGGTCAGTTGTAATTTCAACTAGGTTAACTTGGTCTTACTGAGATCAACAAAAACCTTTGTAACTCAGCATGTAATGGGGAAGGGCAAAGCTAGAAAATTCGGCATCAAAAAGTGCACTACATTTTCCCAGAAAGAACATAGAGGACTGGAAATAATTTCTACTGAAACCTCTGTAATCAAGTTAAATGGCCAAAGACAGATTCAACGTGGTAAAATTTAGTTAAAGCCAATTCCTTATTTAACACCATATATTATATTAATATTTAAAGACAGTATAAATTGAAATAACAAACTGATAATAATGTGAGCAGCTTGTTTGATTTTTGTTGGTTTGGTTTTTTTTAAGCATGGTTTTTGCTTTTTAAATATTTGTTGTTTCTCCTGCGGAAGCCTTCTTCATTCTCACAGCTGAGCCACCTCAAGTGAGGTTTGTGTAAATGGCCTGAAGCTTTATTTTTTTCACTTTCCATCTGTTTGCCTTCACCTTTGTCTTGCAGAATACCCAATTTATCTCCGCATAGTAGGTAATCATTATTGTCCCTCTACATAAATATTTTCATTTTGAATGTTTGTAAGTAGCTTTTTTTTTTTTCTTTTTTCTTTTTTTTCTTTTTCCATTTGGATAATGTGCTGCATCAGTGACCAGAGAGATTTTTCTGATCCTAGATGGACAGTATCTGTATGTAAAAAATAATCATTCCCACTCCCCCTGCTTCAGAAGCTCAAATCTCTACTTCTTCACACTGCATATTTTCTACATCTTCTATGGTGGTCGCCACATTCATTCTTTGCAGTGTAAATTCCAAGATTACACTGTTAACGTTCACATGTTTTTCTGTTGCATAATTTCCTTTATAGTATGGACAGTATGTTCCTTCAGGAACCTCTTTGTGCCTTCTTTTTCTCAATAGGTTAGGTGAATACCTGCAATCTAATTACTGTTCTCCCATTTGAATTTGGTTCTTTATTCACTTTCTGTCTGCCCTGTACCTTTTTCATCAGCATTATTCTTTGTTATACATCCTTACAATTCTGACTGAATAGTTTTCTGACTATTCAGAATATTTCTGAAATATTTTGCTTTTTTGTTTGCGTTCTCTGTAGAGTGTCTTGCTCCTTTGCCAGAGGTGTACTTAAACAGCAGGAGTCCTCTGTGCGCTGTTTCTTGTTCATTCCCATCCCTTTTCTCCCTATTTCACTTTCATAGTCCATGGTGAAATCTCTTTCTTCTGCTGCTTCATATTCTTCAGTTCAGTCTTTGATTTCATGTATTTCACATAGTTTCCCATTGTTTTCTTTCTCAAAGTCTGTCTGTGGTGTTTCCTAATTCTGAAAGGGAAGGAAAGAAAAGGAAAGAAGGAAATTTAATGAGATAAAGAAGCAGCACAACAGTTTGCATGATCCTTAATGGCTACAATCCTCTTTCTTTTCCAAAATCTTTAAAATCCTTAAGTCCCATCTCAATGAGACATAAGAGAGAAGAACCTTGCTATTACATCAAAGAAAGGCAATGGCATCTTTGAGAAAGAAAAAAAAAATTGCATTTCACAGTGCTTGTTCTTGTTGTTCAAACAGCCTCAAAAGGAGGGTGCTTCAGAAAGACTGCCGTCTTGTAAGCCTGCAAATGTTAGACGTTTTTGCTAAGCAATTTTAACATTGTATGTCTCCTACAAAAGTTTTCATATACAAAATAGCTACTGAACTGTTAATGAGGACTAGTTTCATTTGTTGCATTCTCTGTTTTAAGGACACAAGTCTCTGCATTTGAGACTGTTACTTCCTTATCCAGTAACTCATGTGTGACTCATGAACTGGAGAAATTATTCTAACCTTCAGAAATAACTCATAAAAATTTACACTTTAGCCTTGCAATTTGTGTGATTTGCTGCTCTCCAAAATTTTCAAGTCTTGTAAGCAAGTTGTTAGGCTGAAAGGTGATATGGCCTGGAGATTTTTGTAGGTTTTTTTTGCTGCAGTCAGAGTTCACTCAGATAGAATTAACAGCATCCTATAGTCAGTCTTGTGAATACATTTACGTGTCGATTATTTATATTCTGAGGAAAAAGCCTAAATTCAAATTTTGGTTTTTTTCTATGGGCAGCAAAAGATGCTTGGTGAGGAAAATGAGCAGCTTGGTAAAATGTGAAAGTTCTTAAATACGTCCCCATGCACTTCTGCGCGCTCTTTTACTGAGTTTGTAGTCTTTGATGTCAGATGCACTAGAAAATTGGCTCTGAACACTTTTTCCTAGAAAAATGAGATGGTAATATTGCTTTGCTGCGTCTGTATCTCTTATTTTAGCAAAAGGCTGAAGCATGAAATGGTTTTACATTGCACTGCTTAAATACGTAAAAACACAATCTTTTGCATAACCTTGCAATATACCATATTGTTGAAGGCAAAGATCAAAAAACTAGGCTCTTTTGTCACATAGGTTTGAAAAACTGCATGGAAGAATGAGTTTGATTCATTTGGTACGGGTGCATGTGTTTTGCTTGCTGTGGGAAAAAAAAAATATTTCTTTTGTCTTTGTAGACAGGGAAAGTATCGTGCAAGGTTCTTGGAAATATTTCTTCTGTGCTGTTTTAGCTTTCCAGTGATGTTGTTTGGTCTCTGTGAAGGAAGAGCGTAGATGAAATAATTGCAAGTAGTGCCCTGCAGGCACAGCCTTGAATGAATGTTATTTTCCACTCATTGTGTAGTTGTTATTACACTCATTGTGTTATTTTATTGTTATTTATTGTTATTTTCCACTCATTGTGTAGAATGTTATTACACTCATTGTGTACTCTGGGATGCAGAGTAAAAAGGGCCAAACCTTTAAGATTCAAGTTGTCTTCCTGCAGGCACTTGGACATGATTATTTTGACTCATGCAACACAAGCAGGAAAGAACTGTGGGTTCCTTTTCTGTTCGGTGATGGAGGCAGTGAAAGTCATAGCAGGATGTGCACATCTTGGAAATGGGGGGCACGAAGGCTGTGTCTCTATGTATTTATATGCATCAGGCTAAAAATACCTTCACATCAGCTGTGTTCAGGGAAGTTCAGATTGACCGTGGTTTAAAAAATAAATGCCCTCCGTTCAAAGGAACAGTATCAGTTAAGGAAAGCACTGTGTGTCATCACGTAAGTAGATATATCAAAAATGTTCCACAAACCAAAAGATCCTTTTTGATTTAGAAAATCCTTGTTTAGCCCTGTTTTAATGATCTGAATAATGATCAGATATTTTCAAGTTTGCTATTATACTTTTAAGAGAACGATGTTAACTTCTGTGGTTCATCATAATGGCCAAAGAACATTTTCCGTATAATAAGATAAATTTTAGTTTGTCAGGTGGAGTTGAAGCCAGTAAGAGATTTCTTTTTTTTTAATTTTTGGTTAATCAAGTGGATCAGTGAAACCCTGAATCAGCCAGTTTTCTTTGGGAGATAAAAAACACTTTTGCCTCAGAACCACTTCTTCCATCTCTTCTGCTGAGCTACATGCCGAAGTTAAAATTTCAGCAAGCCTTGGGTGCACGTGTCCTCGTGCAAAAGTATTGTAGCTTTACTGATAATAAAGGAGTGCTTGAAAACTAAACCTAGAGAAGAAATAAAATTAGAAGCAGGAAGATGCCACAGCTCACTGTCTTTCTTCTTTCCTCTCCCCACCTTTCCCCTTCTGTCCCCAGGTCAGCTCAATTCAGAATCAGATGCAATCCAAGGGAGGCTATGGAGGTGGCATGTCTGCAAATGTTCAAATGCAGCTCGTAGATACAAAGGCAGGATAACCTTGGGGATACTTTTCCTGTAAGTATTGCATTCTACTTTTTCAGCACTGTTAGAGCAGAATGAAAAACAATCATACCGGTTCATAATTATCTCCCTGTATAAACCTATGTCTTTATGATGACCAATTTTAAAATCCATTTCTGTGTAAAAAGTTACTGTCTCGTAAGAATGTTAATTTTTCACTGATTTTTCACAGACAGCAGATTGTTCTGAGTGTATCAGTCTGTACTTAAGCATATTTTAACCAAAGATGATACTGTAGACTGATCTTTGCAGGTGAAGTTAGTTGTAAAACAAATGTCATAAGAAGTTTTTGATGTGATTATGGTACCATTTTTGCAGTGGTTCTGTAAGATGTATGGTGTTAAGTCAGTGTATAGCAGTATTACAGTTGGAAAATGGTCACTCAGAATGCTCAAAACTTGGTTTAATGCGTGTTTTCTGTCTTTTAGGTTTATGTGAGTTCCTGTATCTTCTTTCCTGTGTCCTCCCTTTTGCCTTGGTGACTGCTTTCTGTGCTCATGACAAGAGAAGTGATGGCTCATTGTTCACCCTTCGTGATTAGTCCAGTGAAAAGTTGCTGTTCTGCTGTGATGATGCCATTTATCAGATTGGTCCGACTGTGCCTTTCAGTGGCATGCACGCATTGGCCTCTACCAGTATCATGGACGTAAAGCTGTTTAGGATTTGTTGTCACTTTTTAGTTGTTTTAAGGCAAATCAAAGCAACAACCTTAGCTTTCCTCACTCCTCAGAAATACTAATGCACAACATTCTGTTGCTTTTTAGTCTTTTAATCTTTTCTCCACTCAAGCAGTTTAGAAATGAATGAGTTTCCACTGATGTCTTCAATCGCCTAATGTTCACCCAATTTTTGAAAGGTCTGAGACCTGCAAGCACAAATAATTAATTCATACGAAATCAACAGAGTAGATGACCGCATGCTTTGTGAGGTTGCTTTCTATGGTGGCCTGCTTGGTGCTAAGAGAAAAAAAAAATTGCTTACTGCAGTTGTGAAAAATTTTGCTGTGGCACCAAGTCATGCCTGTTTCTGAAAAAGGACGTGTAACTTAGCTGCTTCAGAGTTATGTCTTTATTTTAGTTTTTATCCAATTGGTCTTGAAATAATAGAGAGCTTGCATTCATGAGGCTTTTGTTGTAAATGTTCAGTATATTTATTTTGAAAGAGCTGACCTTGAGACTGTAAACCAGTGTAGTACCGTATCTAAGTGTTGTGGAATCGCTTTAGTCTATTTAATGAGAAGAGCAACATGTTTGGCTGCTTCTTTTTCTTTCTACAGTTTTTCTTAATTTTAACCTGTACGATCATTTCCAGTAGCAGCATGTCAAACTGCCTGCAATATTGGCTGAAAAGTTTAGTAGACCTTTCTAAGTAGTTGGCGGTTTCTGTGTACTAAATATTTAGGGGCCATGGAAGTTGCTAAGAGCAACATACTAATCTGGCAGAACAGGTGCCAATGAAAACAACATACAGGGTGACTTTTTACTAAGTCAGTAAAATGCCTTTTGCTCAGGTTCCAAAGCATGTTTCTTTCACGTGTTGTGAAACTGCATTTTAATATTGCACTGTTTTCAGATTATCTCTATAAATGGTCCCTTTTTTTGCTTCTTGCTGGTGGTTTTAGAGAAGTCAATTATTTGAGGCCTGGTTACATTAAAGTTTTATGTGGAGGAAAAAAAACCAAACCATCCAAACAAATAAGGTATAACTGAGCCTAATCGAATCCATTTTTATATGCAAATATGCATGTAGACTGTTGTCATAAATGATTCTTTATTCTCTTTCTATCATTTCCCTGATTACACATTGCAAGAGCTGTCTGGTTGATTTAAATATGTATGAACCTACCTAATCTTCTCTCTCTGTTCGTAACAACACGTAAAATACACAGCCATGGAGGTAGTTCGCCTTCCCTAGGTTGTATTTCAGTGGTAGATGTCGCTTACCTGGTTGAATAGTTCAAATTAGGTTGGATAGTATTCACTGATAAAGATACTGATTCCTGATGAGATGTTCAATTGTCTGGATGCATAAACACATGGCAGTGCAGTGATAAATATATTTTTTTTTAGAGGTTAGCATTTCCAGTGCCACTTTAACAATGACTCTTAAATATACTACAAAATTATTAAAAAATTATTTGATCTTCATTATTGGTAATAGCAGCTTAAATTTGCTTGCCAAACCTATCTTGCACTTGCCAAAATGTTTTCAGCTCAATAGCCAGGAAAAAAAAATTGACATATTTTTATAACAGACATACTTTTTTTGTACATTGTGTTCATTCTTGAATAAAGTCAGTTCAGTGTTGGCTTGTAGATATTAAAAGGAAAGTATTGACTTTGATTCAATAAATGTTTTCTTTCAGTTGGTGGCCTACCTTTTTTTTCCCATAAATTATATTTGCATTAGAAAAAGACTTGCATCTTACAGACAGATTTGTGGTGAAAAGAGTAACCTATTAGTGTCAATAAATAATTCGCAGGTTTGCTGGTTTTTTCATGTCACTTGACCCTTTTCTTGCCAAATGAATTAAACCATGATTTTATCAGTATTATTGTTGCATTGATTTAACATGTATGCCAGGGGCTTCTGCAAGGAAGGGAGAATGTCTTAAAAATACTTCAGAAATCTTTCCTTTTGACTGCACCTCATATGTGTGTTACTTTCCTGGTTTGGATGCAGATTACTATGGTGATCAGTAAAAGACTTGTCACTGTAATATGCTCCTCTGCATTAAAAGTACCTGCGAGGCACAATATTGCCTGCTCTGCATTTGGGTCAATTAATTTTTATATTTGACACTCTCAAAGTTTGTTCCTTAAGCACTAATTTGCTACTTTAAATTTCATGCCAAATTCTTCTAAAGACTGATAATTAATTCTTTAGCTCATGCCAGGTCCATTAAATTGCCAGTTGAGGGAAAAAGGCAGCTGGAGAGAAGTAAGGTTCTAAAGGAAAATAAAGATGGAGATAAATCCATGATATACCAATCAACTAAAGGGTTCTTTTTTTGAAATGCTGAGGTTATAGACACTTAAAACTGTCTACCAGGGTATATCTTGAAGACCAGATGTTCCACTGTAAGTGCACATTCAGTGACTGACATTAAAGCTTATTTAAAATTACGTGCTGGTTCTGCCGGTGATTAGTAGGATTACTTCAAAGGCATAGCAGTGAAACCAATTTGGTCTGGTCCCATCTACTGACCCTTACAGGCCATGCTGGCACTGACACTGATTTGGCAGCTAGCTGTTGGATACTGACGTATAGTAAAGGTTGGGGCTGAATGACCAAATTGGTTAGTTTCAACCTGGATCGATTTCTTAATGCTTATTCAGAGTAAGCATGTGAGTGAATGTCATGGGATCAGAGATAATCTGTTATGGGGAACACTGATAGCTTAAGCTGGCTATGGAAAAACATCAAGCTTTCTGAATTTAAAAAAAATAAACACCCAAACCAGCAACCAAACAAACACAAAAAAAACAGCAAACAAACAAGAAACAAAACAAAGCAAAATAAACAACCCAAACAAAACCACAAACAAAATAAAAACAACTAAATAACTAACTAAATAAATACATTTTAAAAAAAGAAAAAACACCACCCAAAACAGAACATTCAGCCTTTGCAGCTGTAATACATCTACTGGAACGACTAATTCCACATTTTGGGAGCTCCTTTTCCATGTACTGTGCTCACCAGCTTTGTCCAGACTATTCTGTTTGGTTTGGGGGCACAAAACATGTTGAACATATTGCCAGAAGATCAACCACATCATCACCAAGAGTCAGCCATCCTCATGCAGTATGATTCATTTCTGCTATCAGTGATAATTCTGTCTATCAGCACTGCACAAGAAATAACTTTTTACCTTCACACAAGCAAAGAGAAATGATGAGTTCAGATTTCAAGCAAGTTTCCTATTAAGCCTGGAAAACTTGAAGTGCTGGTTGAGTTGGCAATAAATTGCTGAATACCAAACTTGCTTACTTAAATATGATGCAGAATAGCATAATCCCATTTATGTATGAATAAGTTGTCGTGCAAAAGGTGCATTCACTTGTAGCTATTTAAGCATTTGTGTGAGCTTCTTATGGCATTCATTGTCTATAGACAAGTTTGTTGGGGATGTTTTTCAAGAAATTTTGATGATTTGTTTTTGTATACAAGATAGTAACACAGCCTATTAGCAGAAAATAAAAGTAGAGTGTTATGTTTGGTTTATCAGTTTTTTCAAGTGAAGTGAACATCACTTTTGGACTTGGCTTGCTATATAAGACACTTCTGGTATGCCATGACAGGCACAAAGCAGGGCTGGAGATCTGGTAGGTAACACTGAAATGAGCTTACTCTGATTTTCCAACAGGTCAAGAAGGTATTGGTATTTGTAAAGATCATGGTAAGCTTTGTTAGTCCAGCAAGTGACTGCGGGCGGGAGCTGTTTCAGCATGGAACAGTAGGACACCCACTATGGATACATGTCACATTTCCTCAAAGTGCCAAGTGGTAAGAAAGCTTTATATATTGATGTCAGCATTCCAGGAGTACTAGTCTTCTACCAGTGCTCTGCATGTCAGAGTCCTGGGCATATCCCTGTTTCCCAGGAATATGCTTTGTTTCACCCATACTATGCCTTCAGTTCCAGGAAGGGCTTGTTGGCTTTCAGTTTTTTAAATCTCTCACCGTTACATCAGTCTTTATAGGTCCTAATTGATTTGAAATAATCTGCTAGGCAAAATAAACATATATCAAACTTGTGCCTTTCCTGGTGGGAAGCTCCAGGTAACTGACTCCTGTTGATGGAGCTGTGGTGTGAGGAACCCTCATGCACCACACAGGAGCCTGGGTTTATCTTTTGCACCTGCTGTCACTCACTGTGATCCCTCATCCAGTGTGTGAGATTGGCTGTTGTTGTGCAAGGCCAGTTCTTAAAACATGGCCTCAAGGAGGAAAATGGGTACTACTTGAAATTGATTTTGAAGTCCTCGGCTTTCTTGAAATGTGGCAGCTCTAGGGAAATAGCTATTCTGAAACAGTTTTCCTTTGGAAATCATCTTTACACCATCAATAAAACTTTCAAAGAACCGTGCAACTTGGAAAAGAGTACTATTTCCAAGTGATTGATTCCAAGGGACATTTTGGCATGCCACAGATTTTTTTCACTTGTCAAAATTCCACCTTCTAGAGCAGGAGAAATAATCTCATGTATGGTATATGCATTAAGCAGTAGGGTAATGCACTGATATGGGGGCAGCATTTCATTTCGTGTTTATTATGGAGAAAAACATTTCCAAAGGTGGAAATAAGGAATCAAAAATCACATTTCAGTAAGCAGTATTCAATAAGTAAGGAGGGATGGAGGACAGTGGAGAGGGCAGATACAAATCATGAGTGAGTGAAAAGAAAAAAAGAGTAAGTGGGAGAGAAGGGTAAACTTTGATAGATGACCAAGTACTGTATGTTTTCCCCATTGCATTATTTTCAAAAAGGAGCTATTGGCAACAGCCACAGAAACCAGAGCCCAGTGCAGCAAGGTTTGTTCATCTTTCACTGTTTTAGGTCGTAGGTTCCAAGACAATTACTCTTTCTGTAAGTTGCAACAGATGTTTGGTTTCCAGCTGGCATAATTGGGATCTGTCATAACGGGCAATAGGAGCAGCCCAGGGCAACAGGGCTGCATGGTGAACAGAGCTGGGGCATGAGACTCTTTTTGGCAATTTTCAAAGTCCGTATTAAGTGTAAACTATTCTTCTTACTGTGAACATACATTGGATGGTGAATGGATGGCCATGCAGCTTCACATCTCTTTAAAAACTTATTCAGAAGTCTGTTTCCAAACTCATTTACTGGAGCTGGACAAAATCAAGATGATTCTTGGACCTAGTGCTATAGATTCAAGTCCTACTGTTTCATTTTATTTACTAGAACCATCCACTTCTATCTGCTTACATCTAACAGCAATTTTACAGATGCTGTTTTCCTCGGAGATTGCCAAAATGCACCCACCCCAGTCCATGGAAGGGAATTAAATTGCCATGCTGTGATTTGATTTAAGAGCTTCCTTGCTCATTCTCTGAATCACAACCAGAGCACTGGAAATACATGACAGAAGGAAACACTGTGGCTAAAACAACGGCTTCGTAAAACCCTGAACTGTGAAGTTATGTGAAGTTGCCTGCTTACTGAAACAATTTTAAGTAGGATTTTCAGCCTCTTAAAACACACTTAGTAGTCTCAAAGAGCAAAATTAAAACTTTCTGACCTGTGTAGATGCAATGCCCATACTGTCCGCAATGTATGTGCTATAAGGAGACATAATAATTTCTTCTCTAAGAGTGCCTAGCAATTTCTGAGAGCACAAGGCACTTCTCAGCTGCTGTGTGAGAGTCCTGCTTTTTGGAGCAGCACTTCAAACATCCCTCCCACGGCAATGTGGAGGGCAGCACAGCACTGAAAAGATGGACCTTTGGCACTGAAAAGATGACCTTCGGCACCAAGCCGAAGTGCCAAAGCCATTTAGCACAAGGGACTTGCAGCTATTTTTGTCAGTGCTTGCAGCAGGTAAAGCCTGATGCAAGCGCCATGCCCCCAGCTCAGTGGGCCCTCAGGGTCGGCCACCACGTGCCGCCACAGCAGCTGCCCTGCCCAAGGGGCAGCTGAGGCAGCCCCAGACTGCCCCAGCCTCCGCACGCACTAAGTGAAGCATTTACATCACATTCCTGGGCTGCGCTGCTGTCTTCCCAAGCACAAATTTGCACAGTACTGCACTAAGAAAATCCTTTTCAAAACATTTTCTAAGAAAGGGCACTTGGTTAACTCTGTGTAAAGAAAGTCAGGCCCGCCTGCTCCCTGCCCCATATAGCAGGGTTTTGCCAGCACAGTCAGCTAATGGAAGGGCAACTGGAGCTGGCCATTATCAATACAATAATCAGAGCTGTCAGCGCTTGGAAAACTGTGATCAAGTATGTGCAGCTGCTCATTTGGATAGATTTCTCACTGAGGAAAACTATCCACACCCATGATGAAAAGTCCTCCAGGGAACAGACATGCCTTCTAAATTTAAGCTTCTCTTTAAGTAAGAAATTTCCACAGTCCTGTCCAACAAACCATGCCACAGGGCCCATAACCTTCCCCTGCTCTGCCCCATTATTTGCAATATTGATGTTCACATTGCAATATGTTTAAAAAGTTTTAATAAATACTTAGGTAATTAGAAAGTGTGTACTGGCCTCTCTGGATGGGCAATTACTTTAGATTCCGTATCGTCTCATGGTAAAGCCAGTTGCACAGCACACTGGACTGTTTCCCAGTAGAGAAATCTACAGTCCAATCCTCTGACCATAAATGAACCTGCAAATGAGAATGGTCTTTTCTAATCAGGCCAAGAGGATCGGGAATCAGAGGGCTGCAAAGAGTTTAGAGGATTTTACAGAACTAAGAATACTTTTCCATGGTTCAGGATTTCAGTGCTTTGCTTTTTCCTCTGGACAACCTTTTGCCCAAATTTCAGGTACACTACATCATCTGCATTTTTATTCCTTCACTGTATACTACTTAAGGTTTTGAGGCTCCTGAGAACTATTTCTAAAGACTTTGTGTGCTACCACTGTTTGTTCTTTCAGACCTGAGGAATGTCTTAATTCTCCCACCATAAATGACATTGTAGCCATATCTCAATGGAATACCAGGAATATGCAGCAGGAGCTAATGAATTTAAGTAAGAATTGAAATAGCAAACATAGGAACACTGCCCCTAAATATCTGCAATGCTCCTAAAGCAGTAGCATCAGCAGTGTTTTGAAATTTGTTTGGGGGTTAAAACCTTCTAAAGGGTAACAGCACTGCCACGTTTTGCTTTTGTAACATAGCATCGAATGACTGGCATCTCATGCCTTACCCTCACTTCAGTCAGTAACACTTATTGAAAGGTTACTTCAGAGCTTCTTAGTGAGATGTACAAGCACACAGGGTATAATAAACACTTTGAAAAAGAAAAACTAATTAATTTTTTTAGTAATAA
The DNA here is from genome assembly GCA_013398955.1 of Callaeas wilsoni. Classification (NCBI taxonomy): domain Eukaryota; kingdom Metazoa; phylum Chordata; class Aves; order Passeriformes; family Callaeidae; genus Callaeas; species Callaeas wilsoni. The sequence continues at coordinate 333,644 of VWPU01013823.1, read as the reverse complement.
TTACATAAAATCAACCATTTTTCCCATAAACTAATTGCCTTGTCCCTTGCCTGTGTTCTGTGGTCGGAAAGATAAGACTGCTGTAGGAGCAGCAGGGTAACAAGAGAGTTCCCTGCCACTTCAAGCAATTACCACGACGTAAGAAAATATAGATCCTCTGAGAAAAGTAAAAAAGGTCACAGCATTCTTGTCAAAAAGCCTCATTTGTTTTCATAAAAAGATTTATTTGAGCAAGGACTGCAGGAACTAAGCCAGGATAGAACAACTATTCTTATCAGAGGTCACAGCAACTTACTTTTACTTTGTTCATTTATGTCAGTAAGAACTCTTAGAATCATCTGCTGAAAAAAGAAAGAAACTTCCACTTCTAATACAGCTTCAGATACAGCTTTTTGTGACATCTATCTCAATTACTATTTCGTTGGGACACAGGAACAAGATCTGTCCTATGCCATGCTTCTGCAGAGACAGTCCTGTTACTGACATCTTGACACAATGGAAGACGCACCAAAACACAGGAGGTGAGTCTCAGGAACTTACACAGGTAGATGGGATACTTCTTTTTCCCCTGGTTCCTATAAGCAACACCTCCAGGGAGAGACGGAAGAAGAGCAGAAGGGTAGCTGTCACAGTCATGACTGCTGCCACTGAGAGCCCTGTCCACAAAGGCTGCTCATCTGGCATTTTGCTCAAGCACAGTGTCACAGTATATCACCCACTCTTTGCAAGATGCAGAGCTCTCTGGCTGTGCAACTTTGCATGGTTTTGACAAATATTTCTGACTCTATGCTTCCATATGATCATCAGAGAGGCTGTTTACAACACTAAGACATTTCCTTAGTTAGCCCCAATTACACAACATTGTCACTGATATAGTACCATCTTCAGCTCTTATCTCTGAGAACAGAGGTGTGAAAAACATACCACCTGTTCTCCTTACAGAGAGAGTGATTAATTGAGGAATGCTGTTGTGAACATGGCATCATGCCCTCCTCAGAGCTGAATGGTTCAGGTCTTGCCATTTTACTCCTGTTGTTAAATGCAAAATCAATATTGATTTTGATTGTTTGAGATTCCTTAATCAGCAGGTGGGTTTGATGTTTGCTTTCGTGTGTTATGGGAAGCAACACAAAAATCCCAGCCTGCCTGGAGATGAAAGTGCACTAAAAGGTGCGTGCTGCAGAATCAGCAGTTCTCTAAAAAGCCAGACCATCAGCTGCCTTGAGGCTAAGCACAGGTCTCAAAAGAAAAGCCCACAAATACAAGCCAGCCTTGGCAGCAGTTCTTGAGAGTGAGAAAAAGAAACTGCAGCAGCTACTGCACTTCCAGGTTCTACTTTCTTTGGTCAGGTAAAACTGCCTGTCTCAATAGATGAAAATGGGAAAAGTCTTTGGAGTGGTCCCAGACCAAATCCCTGAAGGAAGGAACCCTTTTGGGACAGATACCTGGTCCTTCTGGACTGACAAATGGCAATGTGGAAGGTCTCAGATGACATGACTGTCAGCATCAGGACTCAAGGAAGATGACAGGCTAAGTGGCATTAATTTCTTTTATCTCACAGAAAACTGGAAACTGACCATGAATTAGAGCAGCTGCTTTCAGGAGGAGCAGTGATGAGTTTGATGCAGAAGTGACTAAGGTGAAAGACACAGTGATGCCTGCTGATGAACTGAAATATTTTTTCTTCAGCAGGAGTCTTTTCCAATCCTAATTTCCCCATCAAGTTTTCTCACCTTGCCATGTAGTCTGAGGAACCATAACGCTGAAGAACAGTTATATTGTCCAGCTCCATTCCCTCTGCTCTTGACCGTTGTGTCAGTTTGCCAGCTATGGTGCATTGACCCTGGCTGGACACCAGGTGCCCACCAAAGCTGCTCTATCCCTCCCCTCCTCTACTGGGCAATGGAAAGAAAACATAACAAAAAGATCATGGATCAAGAGAGGGTCAAGGAAGGATCATCAGCAATTACCATCACAGGGAAAACAGGCTCAATTTGGGGAAATCAGTTTAATTTAGCTAAGTCTTTTTCCCAGGCTTAGCTTCACTCCCAAATTCTCCATCTCCTCCCCTGCAGTGGCATAAGGGGACAGGGAATGGGGTTAGTTAATCACATGTCTCTGCTGCTCCCTTCTTCTCAGCGAGATGAATTCTCGCAGTCTTTTCCTGCTCCAGTGTGTGGTCCCTCCCACAAGAGTGTTCCATGAACTTCTCCAGCATGGGTCCTTCTCAAAGGCTGCAGCTCTTCACAAACTGCTCCTGCTTGGATCCCTTGCAGAGGGTGCAGTCCTTTAGGAGCAGACTGCTTCAGCATGGTCTCCCTTGGTGCCACAGGTCCTGAACAAGACCCTGCTTCTGCATGGGCTTTCCACAGGGTTACAGCATCCTTTGGGCTGATCCACCTGCTTCGGCATGGGGTCTTCCACAAGCTACAGTTGGATACCTACTCCACCGTGGACATCCTCGGGGGGACAGCCTCACCATAGTCTTCACCATGGGGCAGCAGGGGGAGCAGACTCTCTCCTCTGGTGCCTGCAGTACCTCATTCCCTTCCTTCTTCACTGACCTTGCTGTCTGCTGAGTTCTTTCAGTCACATATTTTCACTCCTCTCTCCTAGTCGCTGTTGCACAGTGGGGTTTTTTACTCTTTTTTAATTATGCTGTCACAGAGTTGCTACCACTGTTCCTGATGGACTCAGCTTTGGCCAGCGGTGAGTGCCTCTGAGAGCCAGCTGGAACTGGCATTATCTGTCGGGAGCAGCTTGTGGCATCACCTCACAGAAGCCATCCCTGCAGTCCTCCCTTCTATCAAAACCTTGCTGCATAAACCCAACAGACTAGTACACCCCTGGTATTAAGCTCTGCTTTATACCTGAGAGCTTATTTGAAAAATATGGTGGGCAGACATTATCCTCTTTTGGACAACGTGAACTGGGGAGTGCTAAGCTTCATTTTCTTCAAAACACTGCACAGAACAGATGGTATAAGATGTCTTCTACCAACATTCATATTAACAGCTGACCTCCCTCTGAGAGTATAGTGGTGATTTTATCTGGTGCAGAACCTCAGGGGTTCAGAGGTCCTCTGGCATACTGCAAGTGGTGGTAGGAGTCGCCATGTAAGTCTCTGTGGTGTGCTGCTGCCCTTGCTCCTTTGCATGTGTCTCTGGATGAGGGCATCATGAACAGGTGAGAAGCACACTGACGTGGTTTGTATATAGGTTTCTCATTCCAAGAGAATAATAGAAACACATGAATCAAGACAAAAATAATAAAACCCTACATGCTTTTCTTCTCCTCCTTGACTTTGCTTTCTTGGCATTGCAGAACACTCTGCAGCTTCACGGAGACTTGTCTCATGCAGGGCAACCCCATCTATCACTGAGAGCATGTGGTTATCTGTCTTACAACAGTCTGAAGTCCTGAAAAATCATGTAAATTCAGAAAAACCCCAGCGTAACATTGCTATCCACTAGATCCCAAACACTTGATAAACTTTTGCTATAAATCAGCTTGCAGTGGGTGGTTCAGTTGAGCTGAGTGAGGCCAGCTGTGCGCCCATAGGCACTGTGAGCCCCTCCTCCTCTGGTCTGTGCCTTTCGGCAGGGCAGGCAGAGTTTAGCAACCGCTATGATTAGCTCTGTGATGATGCTCATGGAGCCCTCAGCTCAGAAGAGAGGCAAAAAAAAAGGCAGCAAAGCCCAAGTTCCCTTCTAAACGGTAAAACAGAGTTGCTTGTTTGACACAGTGCCATATGTGCTATATTACTGTCTGCTCTAATCTTTTGCTTCAGCTAAAACGGAAAATCCTAACTGGCAGCACCCATGGCTTTCTGCTGGCAGCCCTACCTCCTGTTGCACTGTGTCTCCTCACTTCTAGCTGTGAGCCTTGCTCCTGGGCATTCCACCCAGAGACCTACCCATTTCCCACCAGACATGCTGAAAAGAAACATTTTACAGCCCTGAGATATTTACCACCTTAGAAATACAAAAGCTCTGCATGTCCCTTAAGACTGTCCCAAATCTCTGAGGACCAAACCAAAGACATAACTAGAGACTATGCTTTTTCCTCCCTCCCCCACAGCAAGAGACTAACAAGTTCTAATAAATATGTGCATTACCAAGAAAAAAGTTGCACATTTTCTGCTGCATTTGGCTCTCAGAAATAAGCCCTAGTTAGCACAAAAATATGGATGAGGCAGAAGAAAATGCATTATTCAGACTTTGATACTATCGTTTTCCAACAAGTCTGGCTGAATTCTTGATCTCTTGTCTCCTGTTAGACCTGGCAAGCAGCTGACCTGGCAAGCACTGTTGAAACCATTGTTGGTTTTTGGCATCTTTCATCTCTATTACTTCCCTACAGATAAATTCGAAGAGCTGTTGTGTGCAACCACCTTTATTCTGTCTGGGTGGAATAAAGGCAATTCTGAACTAGATAGGAAATGAACTGTTTTGAAACATGCTGTACAAGAGGACTGTACACAGAACAAAACAGTACATGCTTAAGCATGCCTTGTTCTCAGGTCATGCTACAGCCTGGTGTTGGTTTTCAAAGCAGGCAAAACAGGCTCATTGGCTCTAAGCTGCTTGTGAGAGCTGTTACATGAGATGTTATTAAGTAGTGAGAGAGCATGACTGGCCCTCCAACCTCACCTCTAGTCTTCCTGCAGTGCTTTGTTCTCACATCCCACTCCATCTTTCTTGTCCCAAAGCTGATCCTAGCAGTGTAGGATATGCAGGACCAAGGTGCATGAACAGCTCAAAGCACAAGGAGTGAGCCCCACAGAGAGCACATCATATCCGCAGTAATCCCGGGGCCTCATGCTGCTCTGATACTGCCATTTCCCTTGGGAAGGCTCCAGTCTCTCTTCACTAGGGAATGGCAGAACGAATGAGTGTTTCCCACTCTGGGCCCCCGCATGTGCTTTGCCTTGAAATGCTGCTCCACAAGGACAAGCTTGTTTCCAGCATCATGTGTAGAAGCTCCCTACCAATGCCAGGAAAAGAAAATTCCCCATCCCTCCGCCCCGGGAATATACACTTTGTGCAACAACAAAGCTCATATGCATGCTTCTCCAAATTGTCACTTAGGATAAGAAGCCAGCTCTGCAGACATATGAAGTATTTTGAGAGCAGATGTGAAATCTGTCTTGGCAATCTACAGGGCATTGTTGCAACTCTTCATGAAGCCATTTAAATTGAGGGTGTTCTGCTCAGCTACAAAGGGAATAGCTCTTCTGTGCTTCGTGCAGCTCTGCTGTCTTGGCTGTTTCCTGCACACTGAAGATGGTGGCAATGTGACTGCCAGGTGCATTGCTCTATCAATCTATACACTGCCCAATTTTCCCCTCCCTTCACTTCATGTGTCTGCACACCTTGGACTGTTAGAAGGCATCAGGTACATTCATCACACAGATAAGACCTGTGCTCCCCACAGTAAAGAAAAATACATTTAGCACTCTGTAAAATAATAACTAGAGCAAGGAACGCTGCAAATATAGGGCATGAAAATTGTCACACATGCATTTCATTTACATATAAAACCCATTTTCTTGTGCCAGTCTGTAGCATGAAAATCTTCAAGATATCTGTGGAGCAACTGGTTTCTTCCCAAACCTCCTACTTGTTCCCACACTCCTCGTACACTCATAAAAAAAGTTCAATCTTCCCCTCAAGCTGCATTGAACGAAATGTGACTGAAGAGGCTTGAACAAAAGCACCAGAACAGGAGAGTTTTTAAAGCTCTGCTGTAGTCTGAGTGGGAGGTTTGAGCTTGGGGCAGCAGCATCAGAAGGAGCCATTTTCTCAAGTCTCCTCTCCTCACAGATCTGACCCTATGGTGAAAGCTCTGGCTAGTCCTCTACTGCCGTCACCTTATGCTCTTTATGCCATGTCTCCATGCTCTGGTAGTTCCCTTAATTTTTCCTCCACATGCTGTTTATGGTGATTTTTTGTTTGCTCTCTTTTGCCCTGTTTTAGTCTGGTGTTGTTGCAGAACCTTGTGGTGTGTGTCCCTTTTTCCAGTTCCTCTGTGCATGACCGCAAAAGGACAGGGCAAAGCGCAACTCTATTTTCTTAACCTTTCACATAGAAAAAAAGAGGGGAAAAAAAAAAGCAGGGGAGAGAGGGGGAAGATTAGTGAATAAGCATATGAACAACACATCTGGAACTACAATAATAGGTACACTCTCCCATAAGTGTAATAAGCTACCAGCAACTACTTACTCTAGGTTTTGATAATTAGGTTCTCTAGAAGAGATATCCCATGACTCTTGCTCATATAATTAAGATTTTTATTACAGCAATGAAGTGCTTGGCAAAAGCTGCTCTGCAGAGATATGGAAGAGAAACATTTCAGCTACTAGAACACCTGGATCTCTGGTGAAATGTGTCCTCACCTCTGATGCTAGAGGTATTTCCACAGATCATTATCTCCTTCGAGTAAGCTTCTCTTGGGTCTCATCTACTGTAAGGGAGCTTCCTCAGGCTGGCAGGTCTCAGGAGGTTGTGCATAAGGGGTGTAAACTTAAGGGTGCCTTGATTACCCATACTCAATCTATGAGTTTTCTTGAGTATTTAAGAAGTGGTTATACACTTGAGGAAAGATGCAAGGAAGTTTTCATGTTAAGAGTTCCCAAGTCCATGACAGAGCACAGAGACTGACAAAGCAATAGCACTTAGATAGTGCTTTTGCACTTGAACTTCAAGCATGCTGTGCAGAATATGGTGATTTCCTCAACCCCTGCTAACCTCTTCTGCAGGCAGTAGTGATGGGAACGTGCCTGTTAGAAAACAATCTCCTAAGTATGCAGTCAATTCTCTTCCTGTATTTTCTTTTGGTGGTTTTGATTCTTTAGGTAAGAGTTTTACTAGGGATGAGGAAACAGCACGCTGGCAGTATATCTAGTAAGAGCAAATAAATGAGGCACAATGTAGTGAGATCACAGCACAGCTGTGAACTCAGCTGTGAAGCTGAGGGTTGTGTGGAGCCTGATGACAGCTAAGAGAAAACAGGGACTGAATGCAGCCTGCAGCTACTAACAACAAAAATTTCCAACCTTCACAATATAAACATATATACATGGGTTCAAACAAACAGAAGTAACAATGGGCAAATCCCATCAGGGATAGTCAGGCTTCTCTAATTTCTTTTCTGTTGTTCATTTGTGGGTGAACTGTTTTAAAATAGTTTTGTCGTTATGAGCCAAGATTGAACAGTTTGGTGAAAAGTATACACTCATCGGCCGGTAGCTGGTGAGACACATGAGGTACCATGTGCCTGCCTCCATTTGGGCTCTCTGTCTTTAACACGATATTCTCCCTCTGTATTTAAGATGTAGATCAAAATGAATCTGTCTATGTACCGTATGCATATGTAAGCAAGCAGTTACTACCAAAAGGAACTTGGCTGCTGCAGTTTTGGAAAACATGCTGGAGCACCCATTCATTTCTTTTCCATGACTCATAGCAGTAAATGCAGTAAGAAAGAAATGTGCATGATCCACATACCCTCTGAGCTGTCTGTGCTCCCATAAACCAGTGAATCCTAATTACAGACACTTCTGAAAGAGCTGCACACCTTTTGTGATGTTTTTGCAAGAATATGCTGACAGAAAAGTCTTTCATTATGTCGAAAGAGGAGCCAGAAAGTCAGAAAAATAAGTGCCTTCCAAGAATGTGAAAAGTGTAGTTTTGGTTTGCTTTGCTTTTTTCTTTCCTTAGTAGCTGTTGGGTTTTTTTACACTTTCAGTACCAGGCTACATATCTGTATTAACAAATATCTATAAAGATAGTTTTCAATATTGCCAAATTAGGTAAATCACTACCACATGCAAGCATGAATACTGTAACATTGGGTTTAAACTGACAGCAGATTGAGAAGCAACAGTGATTTTGAAGTGAAACTTGAAGCCTGTTTCTTGTTGACATTTTTGGGGACTATGGAGGAAGAACTGTAGGACAAAGACAGAGGAACAGAGTCAGGTCAGGTCATTCTGACCTTTTCTGTGTTTTTCCACTCTTCTTTTCCACTTAGAAGCAAACCCAAAATACAAGAGCATAGTGTCCCTAGCTAATAACGGGGTTGGTACATTTCTGAAGTCTCTGCTGAAGCATAAATCTTTCTTAACTTCTCAAGCCAACTAAACTTTCAAACAATGTCAGAAGAGTAGGCTGCCATCCTGACTTACAAGCATGAATAGTGCATGCATTCCCTCAAGGACAGGCAGTGATGTATGGGACAGAGAAGTATATTACCAGCAATCTTCAGACTACATCTGCAATGTCATGCTCATTAAATAATTAATATACTTAAAATTACTCTCATGGGCCTTAGGATATGTACAACTTCATTCATGTAGTACCCTGGAATTTTTTTTTTTTTTTTTTTGGTATTAGAATTATGCCTAGAGACTCCAGCTTTGTCTGAGAACCCCATTTTCAATAGGCTCTGAATAGCCGAGCTGGTCACCGTAAGCTGTCCAGGGAAATCTGAAACAACAAAACAAGAGATAAAACATCATTTTTGAGAGTCAGACCAAAAATACAAAGAATCTTGTCTTTTTCACCCCCAAAAAGTTAGTGCCTTCAGGCTGAGGCATACTTTCCTGTGAAGGAGGTAACAGGCCAAAATGGGAAGTGTTTCTGCAGAAATAGTTTGTGATTTTCTTTCACCAACCCTAAAAACATGTCAAATATAAAGGCTTTCTCCTCCCTTTCCATTCTATTACAGAATATAACCAGTGCCCACACTGAAAAATAATTGCTGAATTAATAAGTTTAACATCACCACAGCTTTTTCTCTAGGTGATAGGTGTGCCAATCCAAGCTTTGAACTGGCATTGATCTAGTTCTCTTTTTCTCCATAAGCCAACTTACAGTAATGAAACAAATACAAGCCATATGGCTTAGTACATTTTAGGTGGCATCTGATGTAATTAAATGCTAGTTTAAAGGAAAACCACAATGGTTTCTCTGTCATTCCTCCTAGTAATAGGTCTTGGGAACCCTTTCCAATGAAAAAATATTCCTTAGAAGAAAGCTACTAAAAAAGTAGGAGTTAGATGAGGGAATGTCCATTCTAATGTGCTTTTCATCTGAAAATAACCTGCCTTCTTCAAAAGTGTATTATCTGCTCATATCTGGTAGATCTGATGTACAAGGGTGCATCATTCCACTCATAATTTCCTTATGTTTTATTTCCTTATTTTACTACACTATGGTGTTAAGATAACCTTATAGCAAGCAAGCCAAATAATTTTTTTTCTTCTTCCTTGTCCCCTTACTACACCAAGAGATCCAGTGTGTCATGTTTCTCTTGGTCAGAGGCACCAAAGCATTTCTGCCCTTCCAAACCCCTTTGCTAAAGAAAAAAAAGATTTTTGCCTATCTCAGGTAGAGCCATCCATGCACAAATGGTTCCAGCAAAGAGTTTCTTCTAGAAGGAGACTAAAGGAGGGAAACGAACGTTTCATGAGCCAAGTCCTAAGGCTGAAGAAAGGCTCAACAAACAGTCATATGTAGCTTTTACTCAAATATAATGGGATATATGTACAGAAAGGCAGAAAAACATTCACTTAGTAAAGGTTTTATTTGTTTAGTACCTTAAGAGAGCTGTTCTGTTGACTGGCACATTTTTTACGGGCTGAAGCAAGCCTGCCTAGTGCTGGACCTCTCAGTCAGCAAAAAAATGCTACTGCAAACAAGAGATTTAATTACTCCCATGTATGCAAAGAGGTATTTTCCATTCATGTAGAAAATGCTAGACAAAAGCACACTGAGTAGGTTACTGAAACACAAGCTTCTCCATATTTTCAAGTACATTCTGACAATACAGAAATGCATGCAGAAATTGACTCATTTCTGATTTGTCAAGAAAATTTTTAGCAAGTTAGCAAGGGAGAAAAGGTAATGAATATCGTCATAATTCATTCCAAAGCAGTTTACTAGGTAATTCACAAGTGTTGCATGTGCAGTGTAGCAGTTTTCTTTCAAATCTATGAGATAAGAAAGAAAAAAGCAAAAACAAAGACCTTAAATGAAACCAAAACAAAAAACCACAAAGCAAAAAACTTGTTCTCTAATTCTATTACAAGAAATTCAGAAACGGTTGAAAAATTTGCATTTTATGAACATCAAGAAAACTGTTATAAATCTGGAGATACATTAAATCACAAGATTTGTTGCGTTAGTAGCAGGACTTGCCCTGTGGCATTTGTCTTTGGATGGACCACAGGGGTTTTTTCCTCCTTTGCACTTCTTGATTAAAGGATCTGGCCTAGTGTGAGGCAGGAAGCTTGGAAACAAAGAGGGGAACTTTGCATCTCAACATGAATATATTTAGTTCCCTAACAATTCATGGTATCTGCCTCATGGTGTTAAAGACAACCGAAGTTAATAATCCATACAGAATGAGGAAGATAAATTTAAAGAAAAAGGCTTAAACTATATTTGCAGTTTTGAAAATGAACATCCTAGAATCTTGTAAAAGAAATTAAAATATAATTCTCGAAGAAAGAGATAAGAAATTTTGAAAGCATTACTGTGTTCTGTGGTGTATAGTAAGAGTACAAAATGTGGACTGGGTATTAGTCACATTGTCCTTTTTTTGCCTGAAGCTACCATCAAGAGGCTGCCTGGACCATCATTATATATGCCTCTCCAAAAGCATACACATTTCAAACATTCCACTGGAGACTGAGACACCAGCAGGGCCACAGGAAGGCTCTTGCCAAGCAACAGCTGGAAAAGATATGCCAGAAACAATGAATAACATGCTGGGAGAGCTACAGGAGCAGCAAATCACTGTGCAGAAGGAGCCTGTTGGTTTGTATAGGAAAACAGTAGCAGCAGCAGGAGGAAAGCAACAGAATGAGATGTCTGCCCAAGCAAACCCCTTTACTTTCAGTTCTCTTTTTTGATACAGATCACTCTCTTTGTGGCTTCTGAACATCTCTGCTACTGAAATACCCTGTTCTAAATCATTCTGAGGAAGTAAACCTCACAGAACTGCAGTTTGTTGGCCTCAGGCACCACAGTGATAAAAGCTACAAAATGTATTGTCACACTGTTTAGAATTATACAATCACAAGCCCCAGGGGTTTTTGCATTAGAGGTTTCCTGTTGGCAGTAAATCTCAAAATACTAAATAGTAAGAGTGCTCTGCTGACACAGGAATTGAAAAAATTTGGGGATGCTTCTCTAAGGCCTTTGACTTCCTGACCTCAACATACTTGCGTCTTACAAATACAAACCTGTGAGACATTACTCTAGTTACCTGGATCGTCAAACCAGCCACAAATTTCCAATTAACCTGCTGACCTAGCACTTGCAGATAGGCTTGAAATGCTGATCAGATAGAGGCTTTTTCCAAGACAGCAAAGACTTATCTTGTGGGACCACATATAGTGTTAGTGTTAGCACTGCACTCATTCTTTGTGGAGATAAATCAAAACTCTGGGCAGCATTGTGAGTTACGAAGGCCTGTTATGGAGCTATTGTATCTTAAACTGCACATCCTTGTTAATTTTTGTGGTACTTCCACATGACAAGATTGTTTCCTGCCAACAAATGTGAATTAAGCACTATTCTACCCTAAATATTTAGCCACCAACAAAAGGAATTGATGATATACTGACTTAACCTGGAACTGGTTTGCTCAGCAGGTGTAAAACCTCCTCTTCCCCTGGCTCACTTGTAACCCACTTGCTGATAATTTGATGGTTAGCTGTTCCCAGGTGGTACAGAAATGGGATTTTTTCTCGTGAGTATTTGCATAGAACGTGGCACCTTCATCACCTATACAGTGTGAAGCAGCAATTGAAAAGGCCAATATATCTAGTTGACATATATGCAAAGTCAGGAGTTGCTTGTGTTTATCCTCAATTATATATAAGCACGATGTAGTATGCCCTGCTATGCAGGCCAGATGACAAGTCCCAGGAAAAGGGATTACACTTGTTATCTCTGTGTAAAAGCACCTCAGCTTTGACATGACAGACAAACTTTCCAAATACACAAGCTATAGAGATCTGACAGAGGACCCTGGGCTCAAGGTCTCAGGAGTAGAGTCAACTTACCTAAGAAAATTAGAAGTCATTCCACCATTACAGGGCAGAACTTCAGACACTTCTAAAAATCGAGTTGCTCCTTTTTTTTTCGTTTTTTTTTTTTTTTAAATTAGAATACAGTGTTATGATTTTTTCAGTGTGCTTTGGGCTTTTTTCATCCATATCTTTACGTCAGTGAAGATCTATGTATTGATGAGGAGGAGTTTAACATTGAAATCTCAGAGATGGTTATCAAACACACAGTTTCTGAGTCCAATATTCTAGTTTAAAACCTAGAAGGCACTTGTGAATAGGGCTAGGAAGATTACCAAGGTATTCTGCAGAACAGCTGACTAGTGACAAAAAATACTATAGACTGCTGGGACAGTTTATCCTTGAGACAAATTATGGAGTTCACATGCTGTCTAGACAGACATTATTAAACTGTATTTGCAATAGGCTCACCTGCAGGCACAGAAGCACCTCCTGTTCCCCACAATCAACATTCTCCCCTGCCCTGCTGCTGGCTATGGTGATAGAGACTTCCTGGCAAAACCAAAGCCAGCAGTTCCTGGCTCCCTGTCCCCTGGCCTCTTCCCGCTGTCATGTTCTCCCCCAGTTTTGGTAGTTTGGTGAAGTTTGTGAGACTGGTTCTAAAGCCACAATTGACAAAACCAAGGAATTGACTAAACTTAAAAATAACTCCAAAATAAGAAAATAAAACCCAGTATCTTTGCTCTGGGGTCAGGTATCCATCGAGCCATCACTTCTACAGTGAGGATGGCATATTCTTTACAGTCCTACCACTGCTTCCAGCCTGATGAACTGAGGAGAATAGGGAGCAGATATATATGTTTGCACTATATGCTCCTGCAGTGCTGGGGTCAATAGTCCCTGGGGAAGGCTTGAAGGAGGAAGAGAAATCAACCACCGGAGTTGAAGTTCCTTGTGATGGTGAGTCAGCATTCTTGAGCTTCAAGTAGCAGTGTGCATCTGGTTCAATTTCTTACATGTTTATTTTTCCTTTTCAGAAACAGTAGTATTAAAATGAAATTTCAAATTCTGGAGTGCAGTTTTGTGGCAAGGGCTTGCCTAGAAGGCCAAGCAGACTTGTTCCATAAATTGAGTAGGAGTCTGTGGTTGGTTGTTTCTGCAAATATTTTATTTTCTATCACTTCAGAATAATTCCATCTTGGCATTGGGTAGCTTTTGCCAGATTTTTCCATCCCTTTAGAACATGAGATCAAATTTATCCTAAGCCACCCAGTTGTGGTTCTGTTCCAGTTTCAATATATTCAATAATAATCAAGTAAGTATTCTTCCTCACTCTCATGACTGTTCAGGAATCTTTTTTCCTCATTATTACCTTTACATTACAGACTTTGGTGACTTACACATTTCTCAGGCATCTGAAATTCCTGTTACTGGCCACCATAGGTAGGTCAGCAGAACTCCCTTTTGGAGATATCATTACATGTCTCTTGTTTCTGCAGGAGATGAACACTTGAGAGAAAAAAAAAAAAAAGATAAAACCCCACCTTTTTTTCCCCACTTGTTACAACATAACTTTCTATTAAGAACCAGAAGAGTTTTCATCAAGTAATATGTATCCCTTTCTATAAAACCCAATGCTGTTAGTACATTAAAGCATAACTTCTTTATTTTTTGTGAAGATCTATTATCTACTTTTGGCACACATAAATATACATAAAGAAGAAGGAGGAAAAAAATCCCAAATACTATATCACACTTCTATCAATAACTTAGAAGTTTGAATAACTTACAAAAACAGATGTAATTTTTACAGAAAGCCAAGTGACAACACTAATGTATTTAAGGCTCCAGATATTACTCTTGGGAGTGCAGCTTAAAAACAAAAAATTCCTAATGTTTCCTATTGTTCCTAAGCAATAACATCAGCTAATCATTTTTACAGTCATATAATCAAAAAGGAAGGCCTTTACTAGCTATTTCTGGTATATTTATGACATCAAGCTGGTTTTACTTCTGTAAAACTCAATCTGCTTTGACAATGTCTCCAGATTTCCCTCTGCTGGGATAATGGGATCATTGCTCACCAGAAATAAATCACTGCAATCTGTTTGCCGTACTTTTGTAGGGAACACTCCTAGAAAGCTTATAAATGTAGAAAGAGCTTTCCTTACGCATATGCAGAGAACTGCAAATAACCAGACTGATCATATATTACAGTCCTGTCTCTGCTAACAGCTTAGATGGCGTCAGTCACTTTAGTCTTCCTGGATGTACCTGACTGTTTAGGAATTGAGAGCAGATGTAACAGATGAGGTGCTGAGAGAGACATCTCAATGCTGCTACTTCTTCGAGAATTTTAGCTTTATATTTTCATGCAGGTGTAGCATTGGCTACTGCCCAGTAAAACATTAAATCCTTGCTGTCACGATCTTAGCATCCAGTCTTCCCTATTTCCTGACCTCCCACGGGTGAACATTTGCTCTGAAGACCCCTTATTCATATTCATGCCAGCAGAACTGGCATCAGCAGCTCTGGCATTCATTCCCATTAAAGCAATTCACTACTGGTACAAGAAGGTAACATTATGCATCAAAAGACTGATTGATCTGGAAAAAAATTAACAGGCTAGGTCCTGTTCTGCTTACGGGAGTTAAGGAGAGTAGAGTAAAGAGACATGATGTACATCTTTGAAACATGCATTTGTTTGTTGTGCTGGCACAGAGGGTAGTTGGTGAGTTCAGACCAGTGAGACTTGCAAACTTTTTTGGCTCAGCATGATTGTAGAGGGTCTCATATTTGAGGATATAACTGTGTGGGAGAAGGAGTAGCTAACAGAGTTTATTAAGGCTAGTTTGACAGCTCCCAGTGAGAAAAACTTTTAAAATTCTTTGGGTTGTCATGAGAGATCAAAATAACTATGCTTTAGACACAAGATGAGAAGCAGCTATGTTAAATATTAAATTGGGACCTCTACATATATTTTTCAGGTTATGTAATATTTTGCAGTCTATTTCAGACACCTTTTTTTTACCCCTACTCCAGCATTTTCTACAGAAAAAATGTAGATCGCTGACAATACTCTAATTCCAAAGAGATCAGCATTTTTAGCTTGACCTCACACATGCACCAGCTAGAAGGTTCCTCTACAGCTCTAGGTCCCCAGTGCATGCTGTGGTCCTGCTCTGCTGAATGCAGACTGCATTTGCATTGCTTGGAGACTGTTTCAGTGTTCATGCATATGGATAGTATTAAGTTTGTAGAGCTAGATAGCAATTTGGTTCAGATATCACCACATTACATAACATTTCTTTAGTTACTTACCACAATAATTTTCCCATGTTCTTGCAGTTGCTCTCAGACAAATAACTGAGCTCACTTGGTTACAGTATGGTATGTTTGACTCCAGGATATGGATTTACTCATTCTTCCCTATATTGTAGCCTGTTGCAGAGCTATGCTACTCCAAATAATACATGTAGGAAACATTTAGAGCTAACCCTTTACGCAATCTCCCATACTACCTCTTTTTTCCCTCCTTTAAGGGTGTAATAATTTTATAGGCTTAGATTAATTATTGGATTTTCTAGGAGTCTAGTTTGTCTGAACTGCCAGGGAGATTTCATCTTTCACAAGACTGGGAGAGTGAAAACTGAACCAAAACTAGTTCAAACAAAACTTCCACCACTGACTCACTGTGGTATCCTGTCCGGCTTGTGTATTGGGTCTGTAGGGGGTAGATTTAATTTTCTCTATAGCAGTCCTGATAATGCTCTGCTGTGTATTTGGAGCTAGAAAGGGGTTGTTGACATACCAGTGTTTAGGCTGCAGGGTTCACACAGCATCAAGGCTGCCCTTCCCTCAAGGATGTCCTTCAACAAGGACAGCTGAGACAAACTGACCCAGGAATTATCCATAAACTGTGACATCTGTTCAGCAATAAAAGATAAGAGAAAGGGGTGGAAAGCATTTGTTCATTAGATGTTTGTCCTCTGGACCAACTGCTATGTGTTCTGAGGCCCTACTTGACTGGACATAGCCTGCTGATGAGATGGAGAGAAAAAATATTTTGTTCTCCTTTGCTTTCAAGCACAGCCCTTGCTCTTTGTCAAACTGCCTTTATCTTGAGCTGCACGGTTTTTTCATCTTTCTCCCCTACTATCCTGCCGAGGAGAGGGAGTGATAGAGCAGCTTCCTGAGAACCTAACATCCAGCCAACGTCAACCCACCACAGCTGGTCCAAAGAAAATTTATTCCAAGTGTTGAGGTTAGATTAATTTTCCTGACTTACTCACCCTTTCATCATTCTTCTTGGATCATTCAGGAGGTTTTACAGCATTCAATTCGCATTGGTTACAGGGTTACCCAATATCACTGGTTACACAACATCAACACCTATCCACCATAAACTCAGTTCACAGTAATCTCAGATAAAGGAACCGTACACACTCACCAAATCCTCAGAACTGGCACTATGTGGTCTGCTCTGGATATAACCTGGTCATTTTACACCAATTCACAATTATGTGCTCAGGTAGACTGAAAAATAGACTGAAAACCCTGTTTCCCAAAAACTCATTCTCTAAAGATAAAGGCTCACTATAGTTCAACAGAATTTCTTTCATATTGTGTTGAAGTGTTTATTGAAAAGAATCCATACCACTGCAGTAGGCAATTAATTTCTGGTTGTAAGGCCTAAACTCATTCAAGAGAGTCTGAAGCTCTGTGCTCCAGCACACTAAGTGGATGTGCTTTGCCAAGAATGGAAATGTTCCACATTTTTGTCATTATATACCATATACAGTGTGAGAAACAAAATTCCTGGTCTGATTCCCACCTGTGTTGCTTAAATGTCATCACAGGTCTAAGATGTACAGGACTTTTATGTATAAAAAACCTAACTTTCCCCATTCAAAATGTGTTTTACAAAGAACTACCTCTACTCTTCCATCATTCATATGAGACTGCCTAATTTCAAAAGTACGGCTTACGAGAGCTTGTAGTAACAAACCACTCCTTGTAAAGGATCCTTCTGCTCCTGATCAGACTGAGGAAGGGGTGAAGAGCTATGCTCTTTTTTCCCATGCAATGCTAAGAGATCTTCTCCTGTAGCACAACATCACCATGTGTGATCCTCAGAACTGCATCTAAGGAAAAAACATTTGGCCAGGGCTGTAAAAATTCAGCATTGTGTTGTAATATTTTCTTTTACTGATTCATTATCTGAAAAAATCCCAAATGGTAGTCTAATTCACCGTCATCAGAAAGGACGTTTATGACATTAATTTAAAAGTTCCAATACACCATTGTAAATGTCCAGTTCTTCACACAGATGCCTGCACACAAGGGTTGCCTGGTATTTGATGGAAAATTAGTATCTTGAGAGAAGTAGGGAGGCTGAGGTTTGGGTTTTTTGGTGGCTTTTATTTGCAAATGCATCTGAAATAAACATTTCGGACAGGGATTTTCTTGCCACAAATAGATTCAGGAAAAAGGCATTTCTTCCCTACTAGTTTCACTACTTAGTTACTTTAAAATGGTTTTAGTTCAAGCACTTCCTATATGCTCTTCTCATTTTCTATTCCTTAAGTTTCCTTCTGTGCTTCCTTCTGTGCATCTGTGAAACCACTGAAGAATCCAAGTATCAGAGTGCTTTCCAAACTGGGCAATGCCAGTTTTCAGAGCTTAGTGTCAAGTAAGAGAAAGGTGAAGGAGACAGTAAAGGACTCAGTAAAAACATATAGAATCAAAGAATATTCTGATTGGAAGGGACTCACAAGTCCAACTCCTGGCCCTGCACAGAATACTCCAAGAGTCACTCCATGTGTCTGAGAGCATTGCCCAAAGATTTCCGGAACTCTGTCAGGCTTGATGCTGTGAGCGCTTCCCTGGGGAGCCTGTTTCTAGGTGAAGAACCTTTCCCTGATATCCAGCCTAAACATCCCTTGGCACAGCTTAAAGCCATTTCCTCAAGTCCTGACACTGTTCATCACAGAGAAGAGATCAGTGCTTGCCCCTCCACCTACCTCCATGATAATATAGAAGACCACAATGATGTCTTCCCTCAGTCTCCTCTTCTCCAGGCTGAGCAAACCAGGTGGCCTCAGCCACTCCTCATATGGCTTCTCCTTGAGGCCCTCCTTTGCCCCTAATAACTTCATATCTTTTTTATATTTTGGTACCCAAAACTGTCCTCAGCACTTGAGGTGAGGCAGCACCAGTGCAGAGCAGAGCAGGACAATCCCCCCCCTTGCCTGGCAGGCAATGCTGTGCCTGATGCCCCCCAGGACAGGGTTGGCCCTCCTGGCTGCCAGGGCACTGCTGACTCATGTTCAGCTTGCCACTGACCAGGACCCCCAGGTCCATTTCTGCAGCGCTGCTCTCCATCAGGTCATTCCCAATTCTATCAGTTCATCCTGGGTTGCCCCACCCCAGGTGCAGAATCCAGTTGATTTCAGTTGTTGAACTTCATACAGCTGGTAATTGCCCAGCCCTCTGATTTGTCAAGGTCTCTCTGCCTTCCACCTGCAGACTTACTTAGTGTCCCTTCAAGCCCACCTGTACTATATGTATTAAGAAGTATCTGAAGATAAGGAGCACACAATCTTAACTTGACAGGTGTTAATGTCTTCATTTTCATTAAGAAAGAACATTTGCAGTTTTTAACAGACACCTGTTCCTGGATTATGTGACTAGTGAGGAGGAACACCACGTGCTGTCAATAACGAAGTAGGACATGAATGTGGCAACTAAAATTGCTCTTTGTAACACGTTATGAGCTACACAGTTGAGAAGACAGTAGGAATTGCCCTGATTTATTCTTGGAAAGCCAAAAGACACTTGTGAAAAAAGTAAAGCGCAGTAAAAAAGGTCTAAATGAGTCTAAGTAAAATGAACCCATGTAAATCTGTCGCAAAGGAGTGAAGACTGAAGAGCTGAGGGTGACAAGTTGCAGGACTCCCAGGCTCAGATGTTGCAAAGTGGCCTTTGAATGGAACAGTAAGGTAATTGGGAATGCTTTGATGCTCTAAGGACAGAAAAATTGGTGTAAAATGTAGCTTCAAGATGTACATAAAATCTAAGCACTGAAGTTGCATGCCTGCAGTTTGTTATACTCTATTCCAGCAATAGCTTCAGTGGTGTCAATGGATCTGGAGAAGAAGCATTTTTAAACTGCTGCTGGCAGAAATTATGCAAGTAACATGCTGCTGGATCAGTCAGTGTATTTAGTGAGAAGTTCTCCATTGGCCTGAAACAGAGAATCAGCTAACTTATGACTGATTCAGAAAGGATCTCTGTAGATAAGTAATCTGACAACCTACATAAGCACAAATCATAAAACTTCCATGCAGTAGGTTCTGCACTGAATTTACTAGATAGATTAATACACTGTTTTTTAAGAAGAAGACACACAGTCTCATTGTTAACATTGCTACAACTTCATGGGACAGTGTCCTGGTTCTGGCCAGGACAGGATTAATTTTTTGCAGTAGCCAGGAGGGGGCATGGCTAGAACCTGAAGGTTATTCTATACCACCTCTCATGTCTGCCGGAGATGGAAGAAAGGCACTCTCCTCCAGAGAAAAGGGTTTCTGCTCCAGTCAAGAAAACATGTTGGAAGGAGCCATCTGGTATTGTCTATTGTCGAGGGGTTTACACGTGAATTATTTCATTTCTTGTTCCATCTGTCATTGGTATTGTTGCTGTTACTGTTACTTTTCTTATCTCAGTAGTTTCCAGTTAATTGTTCTTATATCAACCAGTGATCTTTGCCTTTCGTGCTTTCAATTCTCTCCAGTTTGCTGCAGGTGGAGAGAGAGAGGAAGCATGGGAGTGAGATAGTGGCATGTGGCTTGGAGGGTCTCAGTGAGGGGCACTCATCTGGGGAGTACCAGTTCTAAACTATGGCAGACAGACAGATATCTTGAAAGTCTATGTGAACATGTGTGTTTTGAGATCTTTTTTGCAGGGAGAAAGAAAGACATAAATTTAAGGATCAATCATTTTTATCTGACCAAATAAAGTCCTTAAGTAAAATCTCTTTTTAGAAGAAAGTAATTAACATATTCTGTGGTTAATTCTGTAGTTGTCCTGCATCAGGACATAGCAGTGCTGCAACTGAGGCAAAAAATGGGTCCTGTTACTTACCTCCTTTATATATTTGTACTAGGCAACTAAGGAAACTCTTCTCCTTGGACAAGAATTCTCTCATTTTTCTCTTTCCACTTTCCACAAATACTACAGTAAAAAAAATTAGTAAGCAGGCCAGATTCCAATCTATTAAAACATGGTTTATCTGGAATGGCTCCATTGTGGCTGACAAAATTCATCTGGGTTTGCATACTTGTCACCAAGGTCAGCAGCTGACTATTGACCTCAGAGTTTTTAAGAAGATGGAGCCTGAAGTCACTGGAGTGAAGTTTGCACACTGGCAACTAAGGACCTGTTGTTTAGCTGAACAGTAATATCTCGGAAGATTGCCAAAACCAACCAAACAAAAAAACAGGGAGAAATCTAGAGAAGAAAAACAGTTGCATCACTTCTCTTGCCTTCTGGCTTCCACTGTAATTTCTGGGTAATCTATGTCACATTCTATAGCTACATTACAATTTAGGAAATTACTTCACCATTAAGACCCTGAGTCATCTTTGCTGAGACAAGTCTATAACATAATAGTGACATAATTTAGGAATATCTTGATTCAGCATTTTAATCCATCCTTTTATGTGGTTTGGCTAGAATAAATAAGGGACAGAGAGGCAGTATCTTATTCCATGTGGATTATGTACCTTGTTCCATGCAGTATCTTATGCTGTGGATTATGCATTAAACAATACTTAAAATACTGTACCTGGTGGGAAAGGACATGTGTAGTTTATCCAGTAATCCTAATTTCATTCTGTGTAGGAAAAGAGCTTGAGTCATTAGTAGAAGCTGAACACACAATGTGAGATGGTTATGTTTGTTTTATGAGTTAGCGCCACTACAGACTTACTAGTAATGAAAATTTCCTCACAGATTTCTACCAAAATTGACAGTGTTCAATGATGGAGTATTTAGTCAGCTCCATTTAGCAATTACTTGTGAAAACTGAGATAGACAACAGACTTCCTGACAGTTTTAAATCTTCATCTCAGAGGGACAAAGGTTAATTAAATGCTGCTGCAAGACAAAATTAAATTTCAGCCAAATATCCTTTCAAAACCAGCATAGCATGGAAGCATGCCAAAAAAACCCACATGTATTTGGAACCCAAGAAGGAAGAAGGGCCTCCAGGTCTGCAATGCAATAAAATCATACCTTTTATACTTTCTCAAAGGAGTAGGCCAGATGATGCAAGGACGATCCTATCAGTTTTTCTGTAATAACTGACAAACTACTAAAAAGTAGGATGTCAACTAAAACTCTACTCAGTTCTTAGTTTCTCTGGAACACATCAAGACTCTAGCATGTCTTCAAGCTTACTTTCTCCTTCACAGAACAATTTAACATTAAAACCTGATTTTGGACAAAATGCCTCTAAAAACAAAATAAAAAGCAAACAAATAAACAAACAAACATAAAATGACATTCCCTCCCTCACTCCCTCTGCTCAAAAAACCCAAACCAACAAAAAACCCAATCAAACCAACTAAAAAAATTCCCAGAGCTTGGAAACAGGAACCCTAATCCACGGCTTTTCACAGTCAGGGTTAGACAATCACCCTTGACCCTTCTTATGTTTTCTTACGGCCATAGAACTTTCCCCCTTGCTCAGTGGCAGCACCAGACAAAGTGGAAGAAGAATGCTCTGAATTAAGTTTGTCATGATTATCTTGATCTTCCAGTATCTACAGAAATGGATTTGGTCCTGTGTCTCTTGCTTCTTGATGACAATTTTCACCAACACCCTTTTCAGTAAGAGCAAGCAGCACCAACAACCCATACCAGACTCACTGCTTTTGTGCTGGCAGAAAATCCTCTTCCCCACCGATGCCCACAATGTACATCCTGGTTTGGTGTGTATTTCAGGGTGTATCGCTATGCAGCACTTCACTCCTTTGTTCTCTGTGCCTATCAGGGGAGGTAAATAGGACAACAAAGACTTTTTTTTGGACAATCCTAAAGTTCGAGGCTAGGGAACAGTGGGGGGGATGTGAAGGTGGACCTCCCTATTACCTAGGGTTTCAGCTAGACTGATTCTGTAGTTTGCTGCAAACCCCAAACGCTACATTCAACAACCTTACCAGGCCAGTCTTCTCAGTTCATTTCAACAAACCAGCAGAGCCATTGGCACTAGTGTGTTTCTAGAATGTGCATTCTGCTTTCAAAGTATTTAATTGTGAAAGCATGCAAGTGAGGTCAGCTTTTTACTTACACAACATTCAGATGAGGAAGGCTGATTCTGGAGAAGGATTTTCTTGCTGATTATATATGTCTTATTTTAAATGCAATGAAGAGCTAAAGCATAGAGCCATGGATTCTCCAAAAAGCTAAAATATTTGAGATCTCTGGTTAAAGTGAGCTCAATGGTAAGAGAATAAGCATTTCTGTCCTCTCTCCTGGGTTTGCCTAAAGGAACTATGATAATGAATCATTCACACTGCACAAACGTAAACCACTTCATTAGTAAAGGACATCAACCACCACAAGAACCATTTTTTGTCTTTTTTTTTTTTTTTTTTTTTAAGTTTATTGAGGGGGCTAAGCACAAGTTTTTAGTGACTTTCCCAAAATTACCCATGTAGAGACTTGGCCTTCCTCTAAGGTCTCTTCTCGAAGAAGTCATTTGGGCAAGACAAAGCAGAATTGAC
Source organism: Callaeas wilsoni (assembly GCA_013398955.1). Taxonomy (NCBI): domain Eukaryota; kingdom Metazoa; phylum Chordata; class Aves; order Passeriformes; family Callaeidae; genus Callaeas; species Callaeas wilsoni. The sequence goes on along the minus strand of VWPU01013823.1, from coordinate 310,814 downwards.
TCTGTGACACATGGACCTTATAAGAGGTGTCTAAAAGAAGAAAAATTTTTCAGCTTATGTTCTGGTTATGAATGAACCCCAAGAGGCAGAGGGTCTTTTATTTCATGCAATTACTTTCAGAAATCTAATGCATTTCTTCAAAAGCAGCATGGCACCAAAAAAAAATTTTAAATTGTGTGTCTTCAACAAGTGATAAAAAGAACTGAGAAGTTATATGGATGAATTAAACTGGAATCATTTGAAAGGAAGTTCACAGTGCTTTTTAATTATCTTACTGATTTAAAAATAACTCTTCCATTATCTTCAAAGGAAAAAGACCATGACATCTGAGGAGCTCATTAGCTCTACATAAAGAACCAAATAACTTCAACACTATGCAATTGTTTAAGTCTAAGACACAGAGCAAAACAGTGGCGTAGATTCTGTTTTCAGAGGAAAATGTATATAATTTTAAGCTCCGATAAATAAGTGAATAAAAGTGAATAAACAGTGAATTATAAGTAGTGTGCTAGCAATTTGATGGCTCGTAGTGGCAGAAAAAACTACTTATTTATTAGAAATTTTACTAGGATAGAAATATTTTAGAAACACTACTGTTAATACTTGAAAAACGTTGTGAAAATATACTGGTGTGTCAGATAAACAAAACTAAAATTTTCTTTTTGTATGCTATGAATACTAAGCAAGTTTGTAGGAAATAGTAATGTATGGGTATTTTTTGTTCTCACATTAATATAGGAGGCTCATTTCTACATCCTTGAACATCTGCAAGGTAAATAGAGAATAATGATCCTTACTCTGCTACCTCTTCTGTGCAAATATTAAAATTGTGCATTCAATATTAAATATTTTTGCTGCTTCTTTAGCATGTGAGCACCTCAGAATCTTATGATGTATCATACCAGAGAAATAAAATTACCTGCACTTCTCTGAAAGAGAAGTGAGATTGAGACACTTGGAAATACTCATTTGTGTTGAGAATCAAACTTTGTTCTCCTGAGTTCCAGGCTAATGTGTTATTTGCTGCACAGCAATGAAAAGCAGTATCACATACACAACAAATCTTCTTTTACCAAACATCAATTCAAAAAAATTATAAAAAAAAAAATCTAAAAAAAATCATCAGTGCTGTAAGGAAGTACTGCACTAAATATGCATATTTACTATGCTTGAAGTCTGAAGGCCTTTAGAGGAGAGATAAAATGGCTGGGATTCTTGCTTAAGTTTCTGTTGGAGTCCTCCCTAGTTTAAGAAATGAACACACATGACAATCTTCAACCAGCCTAAAGAATCTGCATAAATCATATTAACTAAAGTTTATCTATTCAAATTTAATTTTAAAATCTACAACATATTTAGTTAATATACTCCAGTATTTATACATCATTGTATTTCACTACCAGTCTATCTCTGCAGTTCAGCACCTTAACATTAGAAATACATCAAGATGTCTTGGCTTGATTATTTAATATTAGCCACTGTTTGAAGATACTTTTGAAGAGCACTACTCCATGTAAAAAGCCAGAGTTATAATTTTTAAGTGCTGTTATTCAGAAGCTTATAATATACTGTTTCACATTGTGAAACCATATGTCCTAAAACAGAAGCACAATGTCAATACTATGACATATTCCTAGAAATTTCTGGCACATAGCAAAAGCAGGGGTATTAGAAAGGATCAGAAATACTCTGAGACTGTTCTCAGTTGGAACTAGGTCACTGGATGGTAGCTCTTGATTAACATTACAGTATTTAAAATAGCCCCTACTATTTTTCCCTTGAATCTCAAAGATCATTCTGGAATAGCAGGAGTTGACACTACAGGAAGAAATCACACTTCCCTGCAATAAGCAGAAGCTTCTGACTAGTTACAGATCTATTTTTCCAGAATCTGTGGGTGTATGAGCTTGGCATTTCCATGCTAAACAGGAGGAAAACTACACTAAGGAGGGTAGAAAAAGTTGCAAATGGATTAGAAGGAAGAGAAACAAGAACTCCAGCTAGCTTCGAAACTTACTGCATATGCTGGTTCACTTTCCATGATCCACTGCATCTCAGCGCTTAGCATCACCCTGTGTAAAAACCTTCTTGTCTAAGCCCTAAATGTGAATATCTAAATATCAATTAATCTAGGCTGAATTTTTTTCAATCAAATGGTAGAAGATATATTCTGACTCCTATCAGCCTTAAAAATAATTGCTGTACTCTGTCAGCATCAGTAAAACATAAGGCTTAGCATATTAGCTTCTGCAAAGCAGCAAATACTGGGAAATTCAGTTGAACAGACTAAGGCTGGAGGAAGTTGTGTTTTGCTTCCTTTTTTTCCAATGTGATATGAGAAATCAGAATTTCCCACTGCATTGATGGCAATAAATAGAATTACAGTTATAAAACCACTGATCAGAGAACATTTCCTCTTGGTCCCACTTCCTTGTCATTAATGATAAAGTGGAGAAGAAATGGTAGTTGCACTTACTGTGATTATAATTAAGCCAAATAATACACTGCCTACTTAGCACTATAAATCTGACTTCATTATTGCCCAAACAAGTACTACTGTGACTTACACCTAACACACTTTCATACTGTGATTAGTATTTCAGGGTAACAGGTGGTTTCTGATCAGCTGGTTTCTGATGGGTTGGCTGTGCTTAGGACCAACTTCTGCCTTCCTTGAAATAGGGCCATTATGTATGGCCGTTAACCAAAGGGATAATACTTTAACCACACCATGTACATCCAGTTGAAAGTCCTAACATAGCTAAGTTAGATATAGTACGCACAAATTCTGCTGAAGCTTGTCTCCTTACTTGGTTTATAATGATGTAGGTATCTTAAAGGAATAGAAGCAGCCATGACCTGAGCTGCTGAGCTGGATTCTGCCAGCAGCTGTTGAGGAGTTCAGTTCTTCTCTCAGTGAACCCATCTCATCAAGGTGACATCAGCAAGGCTTGTGGTGCTGGTTGCGGAATACTCAGATCCTTGTCACAGGTGGAGAAACAGCTAGACAAGGATAGTGACATCTCCTAGTATATTTGAAACTCTAGGAAGATCTAGGGAAATAAGGCACATGGAATGACAAAGTGAACATATTGTTTGAATGCTTAGGAAGAAAGCAAATGAGACATCATATCATTGCACCTCATATGACAAGATTGAGCCATATCTGATCATTCTCATATCTCCTTTTTGAAACCCTGAAGAGAACTGGATTTCACCATTCTTCTATTTTACTCATAGGAACCTTCAACCCTGCTTAAATGATATTAGGATATCATTAAACTGTAATATTTAAAAAGCAATTATATAATTTCTATGTACAGTACAGCAGCCAACAAGTTGTGCCTTCCTGGGCAGTAGAGAAATAACATCTTCTGATCCCTGTCATCTTGCTCTCCAGTAGCAAGTGGATATCACAAAGGCAAGAATAGTGAGCGTATAGCTGGGAAAACGGATGCAGTGCAGCAGCATTTTAGAATATCTAAGTTACATAACCTTTTATGGTTGAAGTTTTCTGAGGACATGCATTTGAATTCCTCTTCCTAGTCATGTTTTACACATCTCAGTTTCATTTGTTTTTCCATAGTCGCTTCAGTGAAAACACAGAACAAGCATATGGTAAGAATGTCCAAGAATATGTTCGTCCATTTTTTGCATATAACAAGATTAAGTGAAATAAATGCTTCCCTCAATCCCCTCATAGAAGGGATCTGTCACATAACTCAGAGGTGATTAAACTTTAATCTGAAATTTTTGTGGTTCTTAGCATTCAAGCCACACCTCACAGAGAGCTACACAAGCAGTATATAGGCTAGATTCTCTGTACTTAGAATTTATACACTAATCTTAAATGAGATCATAGGAGACTTAAAACATTCTCTGTCTCTGATACAGATATTTTTTCAAATCTTCAGAGCTATAATACTGCCTTTTATCACCAGGACATGCATCTGAGTTGATAGAACACAACAAAGATAATTTAGTAGAAAAGAATTAACTGTTGAAGTTCTTCAAGCATCTTGCAATATGTGATCACAGGATATTGCATGTTGGGCTTCTAACTCAGCTAGCTACTGCATGTGAAAAATATGTACTACCTAACATATGAGTATGTACTACCAGAATAATGTAAGGGATAAATCACTGTTGGCCCATGAATCTTGGTTGTCACGCCAAACAAGGTCAGTTTGTGACCTTGTTCAGCAGCACTTTTTCTCCATGCTGTGCTAGTGAAGCAAGAAAAATATCCTGAAGTGTTTAAAAATACGCATTTTTATACAAAATATATACCAAAATAGAAATCCAAATAGTGTCTCAAAGTATATACCAATTATATACCAAATATCACTTTTGACATCTGTTAACTGTCCTCAGTTGAAGGATGAAATGTGTAAGGATATTTGCCTTGCAGTAAATCTTGGATTTACACCTATTTTATCAAAGAATTAGCACAACTATTAATTTTAACAGATGCAGAATTACTCTCTGAATACTACAGTTTTGTGGTGTATTTGGACAGCCAACAGGGTTTCTGAGCTTTCCTTTTCTGTTTTTGACAAGTCCTTGTTCCTTTTAGATGGTCTGAAAGCTTGGAAACAGAGTGTGAAAGCCCTGCCCTGCCCCACCATAGGTACTTTGCAATACCTCAGAAGCCAAAACGTGTTTCCAAGTTGCTTCTAAATACACCTTAATAGAATGTCCAAGCAAAGAAAAGGTGATTTAAGAGAGTGAAGCATTTAAGAATTAGACACAAACTAATTTGAGCTAATTACTTTCCATCAGTTCATACAACATTTACCAGGGCAGTATACTTGAAACAGTATGAATTAATGTTTTGTTCCCTCCTGAATTTCAAGTTAACATGAAGAGAATTGTAGAATTTCATTGAAGTCCTCGAACACGTAACTTTTAACCATTATAATTTCTGAAAGAACCAATTTATAATAATCAGGGAAGAATCTAAAGTAGCTTTGAGAAGAAGATATTAATATATGCATATTACCAAGTTCTATTCACAGGATTCTGTTCCCAGCCTTTTGACATCTCTGGTGAGAATGCATTACTCTCTATAGTGCAAATCTGCTCTCTAGTGGCAAAAATTACCACAGCAATTTTATAGCAAAATTCGTAGTTAATCCTGAGGTAATTAAGTCATATCATTACTGTTTTGCAAAGTGGATAAAAAGGAAAAAAAAGAGATTAATTAAATAAATATTTGAGTGATTGAACTTGAGAGTATGTCATTCTGTTCAGATCTGATAATTCTAGTCAAGTTTTCTATCAGTACTGGATCAATCTCTTTTAATATAGCTTAAAATACAACTGAGGTAGGGTGGGAAATCATAAAAAGATATATAACAAAAAAACTCAAAAAAATCCCCCAAAAAGCTAATGTTCTACTGGTGTGAATGGTGAGTGAGTTTAGCAGATTTGAATCAGCAAGCTTGAAAGCTTGTAAGACAGGAATGTCAACTCTCAATGCACATGCAGGTTATTACTTGTCAGTAACATTTCTTCCTCTTCAAGCTAGGAAGTAACCATAGAAATAGGAGATAACAATGTCATTAGATAATTTTAATAATTTTGTAATTACATCTTTCCTTGCAGAAGTTTTCAAGAGAGGCTTCAAAAAAGACTGCGAAGAAATATTGTACAACTGAATTTAGAGTCTGCTCATGTCACTGTGAAGACTTTTACACTTTATTATTAGCTCCTGACATCATGGTTGTGTTTAGGTTAGACTGGGTAGCACAACCCTTTCCAGCTTGTCAGCTACTTCATTCTTCATTTCAGTAATTCACACATAGATGTGTGCTTATTTATGAAAGCTGGTAGATTAAACTGCAGCAGAACAACTAAATTAGCCGCAACTTCCACAGGTCAGTACCTGGCTGAAATACATACATGGGCTGAGGAATGAACCACTAGTTTCCAGTTTAGGAAGGAAAGGCCACCCAACACCGGCCATTTTAATATACAGAAGTTCAGCAGCAGCTAGGTGTGCATTTTTGACTGACTCAGACAAGAGGGTGATGACCAGGTCTGCCTTAGCCTCCAAGACACCTGATATTTGAAAGCATATTGGCAGAATAGAATTGAGCATCTTGGTAGGATAAAATTAAGTTTTATAAACTGTTAACAGGATTTAACTTTCTTAAGAAACATTTGGAGTTCTCCTTGTATCAGTGAAGTTCTGTGATATTTGATGGGTTTCTCAGGTGTTCAGTAGAAGGAAAATAAAGAAGAGTGGAAAAAAAGTGGGTCAATACAAAAAATGAGGTTGTACTTCATAACAATCATGGACTTCATAGAGCATGCTGACTTTCTTAATTGCCAGCCCTTACATCTGGAAAGATAAGGGAGACCAACAGGTTTTGGAAGTTCTCTTTTTAGTCACTGCAGCAAAAGGTTTATATCGTCTGAAGTCCTGACTCTTGTTTTTCGAAAGAGAAACTCATTTCTCATTTACATGTGTAAATGCACACAGATGCCTAACCTGTGCACCTGTCTGCCAAGCACAGCTATAAATAGCTGATCCTTTAGCACTTTCCTCCTGATATATTTCTGCACTGCAGTATTGCACAGTAGTTCTTTTCTGCACACTCCTTCTAATAACTAGAGAAGACCTCCAAATAAAGCCAGCTGATCGCTGCCCCAAGTAGGTAGCAATCGAAGGCACCAATGTAACATCTGCTGAGCATAATTAACTGAGTGAGGAAGACAGACAGACTGGTCTCTATAACCGAAGTCATTACAGAGAAGCGGCTGCCTAACTAGCAAAAACATGCTATGCTGGCACAGTGTAGACAATGCTCTCCCTGGAGACTCAGAGGGGGGCAATAAGGTTGTTTCATGTTTATACAAAACTCCTTGCATTTTGCAGTACTTGCAGATTTCTGCTATGACCAGGCTGCTGTACAAAGCTAATCAAAGGCCTGTGCAAAGTAAACACAGCTATTTTGTTTTGTGTAAAGAAAAAAAAGTAGTTATGGCAAATTAGTTCCTGGGGAAGCAAGCTGTGTGAGAACCGGACACCTTGTTGTTCTGTCCCAGATATATCTTAGGTGGCCACTGTCCAAGCATCTGTTGCTATTTCCCACAATACTATTTTACAGCTTGAAAAAAAATACCAGCAGCACTAAATTTAAACCTATCTTGGCTCAGAGTTATACTGTAATGTCAAAGGATACCAACTAAACTTATATACAGAAATATTTATATTAGGATGGATGTTAAATACAAAACCAAAAATTTTTAATACAATTGGAGACTTGAATTTTTTAAATCTGGAGTTTATTTCCTATGGAATCACTGCAACAAAACAGTTCAGAAAAGTTACCTGAATTTTCCGATTGGACTACCCAGGACAGTTAAGTGGTAAGGAATAAGATGTATCTGCAGATCCTTGTTTGATCTGTGTACATACACATGGTAACTGTACAAGGAAACCTCATGCTCTGCCCTCATAAGGTGACAGTGTAGCTCAGATCTGAGTTACACACATCACCTTCTGTAATTAAACAAGGCTTTCCACGTCTACCCACACTCTCCCATTGTAATATCCTCACAACGGGATGTTACCACTTTGCAATTTTCCTTTTGCACAATATTGTTTAAAAGCACTTGCACAACAATAAAACATTTGCATTAAGCATAAACCAGTCCAAAGCTAACACGTTTTTAAGTCACTGCTTCACATATGTAGTATCCAATAACTGTAAGGTTAGTACTGGTATAACTCGATGCCTTTAGGAAGCGTTGGGTTAGACATACCTGCAGCGCCTCTAAAGGACTTGAAAAAATAGAGTCACAGCAGTGTTGCTCACAGCATAACTAAGTGCAGAAGTTGCTCAAACGTCCTGGGCTAATGTTTTGCAGGAGGTCAAAGTGAAAAATAATTAGTCAGCTGGAAGACATACACATATGCAAACTAAGTTTTTCATGTGGGGATCAAGCTGCAGTAAGACATTTGTATTAAACCTGAGAGGGTAAGTGGTGATCACAAAAATTAGGAACATTGAACAGCGGAGAAGCAAGGGAAGACCTCATGGTTAAGACAGCATTCTTCACAGCAGGACAGTCAGGAATGAGTGACTACTAGACACAGCAAGAATGTAGGACAATGTATCAGATACAGGACTGGTATTGTTTCCCGTGTAGTAGTAGTGTCAGCATTTAAACCTTTCCAGCTTGATCTTTCTCCATCAATTAGTTGTTTTTTATTTTTAAACTCTGATAGAAAAACTGCTCAGCAGCATAATATAATTGGCAGTTTGAGCAAGAATAAGAGATAATGCTTTGGGACACTCATGATTACTGACTTATAAGAAAATATAGAGCATGTTTCATAAGAATGGAAAACTGTCTTGACTGTCTAACCCCCCAAAACCCAGCCCAGAATTATAAATTGGTTTTCCTTCTGGTCTCCACTCAATATTAGAACCGAAATTTGACAACTACAATTTTTTCCTCACCAGATAAAATATTTACTAATTCCTTGACTTGAACATAGATCAATTGTGCTAAAAGTGAAAACATCCAACCTCTCCTGCTCCTGCAAAAAACACAAACTCCTCCCTCCAAAAGCCCAGCAATGAAAACCAAGAAAAAACTTTCGTTTATATTAAATTTAAGTGCATTAAACAGCTAATAAATGTTTGAGGGCCAGCTGCCATAACTTGAATAATAAAAAACTTGTAATGGATTATACACCACATGTTAGGTTCCCCCCTAGCTATTTGCCTACAATCCATGGTCTATTTGCCTACAATCCCAGCAAAAATATTTCTGCAACATCAGTATATCTTTCCATCTCAGCACCTTGCAACCCTTCTCAGAAATTACCTAAAGACCACTTTTCTGCTTCTTATGCGTTCTCACTCAGCACCTATTCCCATGCTGTCTGAGCTTCTGCTAGGGCTTAAAACAGCACAGCTAACATCTACCATATGTTGTTTGTACTTTCACCCTTCCCCCAGGGAGGAAATGTACTATAAAGAGTTCTGTTTTCAAGGTGGTTTGCTTTTATTGTTGGGGTGGGGTTTTTTGTGGCCCAGGTGGAAAATTATCTTATCAGAGGTTTGGTCCAAAAATGGGAAATTTGTTCAGACTCATCCTGACAAACTGAGTCAGCAGTGCTCCCTTGGTGGGTGGCAGAGCACATCTCAAGGGTCTTCCAGGTGCGACTGCAGTATTACCTTCTGGGTGGGAGATGGTCTTACCCCATCCACAGGCATCTCAGAGTCAGAGACAAAGCTCCAATATCCAGAGTTTCAGGTGGAAACCAGAGACACAATTACCTATGTACTTGGTGCAAGGCATCAAATAGGGAAATTTTCAATTTCTCAGCAATATTAAGGCTAAGATCTATGTATAGTGTGTATGGTAGCCTAAATTTGTGGTGTTCGCATCTTTTTTTCTGTCATTAATACACTAAATCATAGATGCAGTCTAGAAAGTAGGGGATGTGTGCTCTCCTGAGCCTTCTCCTACACTCTTTTGTGTATTGTGGGGTTTTTTTAGGTTGGTTGATTGGTTGGCCGGTTTTTGTTTTGCTGGTTTTCTTTAAACAGAGCCAGCCCATGTCATTCAGAGCTCTGGTATGTTTTTCACATTTTTTTCTGATCCTTGTGATTATTTTGATTTGCCTTCTCTGAAATTGCTTTAACTAGATGAGCTTGAGCAGTTCCTGACTGCTGCAATATTTTCATCAACAAAGCACATGAGATGGTGTTATAATTGTAATAGTGAACACATTGATGTGCTGCACTTGGTAGTCATAAGATACTTGAAAAATCCTTATGACAGATATGAACAACACAATTATATTTAACATTTCAGTTTTGTCTTTACAGTACGTTGTTTATTTCTAGACTTTCAGGTTAAATGCCCCAATTAATAGGAATACTTTTACTGGCAAGAAATGCATTTTCTTAGCCTCTCAAAGGATAAACACCAAAAAAATAGAGAAATGTATGTTTGAAAGAAGCTTCAGTAGCTGTCTAATGATAGACAGTGCGGTACAGATTTTCCAAATGGAAAACTAACATAACAGTGTTTTATGAAAATTACACAACTGAAAATAGACACTATATCAGGAATAAATAGTACACTATTTCCCCGTGAAATATCACTGTGCCCTGATCTAGAATTCCCCTGACAATCACTCTGACACACTTTCCATATTGAGCAGATTTTTAAGAAGTATGTTAGTATTACTGTTGCCTTTTACCCATTGATGTATTTTCTAGGTACTGGATCAAGTCTGCTGACCAATCCCACACAAGTTCCATATACTTTAAAAATAATTTAGTTGCAATGGTAATAACACCTGTAACTTTTACTTTCCTTTAACATTGTTGCATGAACTCAAGGTTCAAACGCCTTCCGTGCACTGCCTCTTGCTGGCAGCAGATGTCCCTTTGTGCCCAACACTTTGCATTTGTAAAAAAGGCTGGCTGCGAAATGGCATGAACACGTCTCATCTGCTGAGCAGTATAATATTTTTACTTCACTCATTTACACAAAGGTCCGGGAACAGGCAAAATGGGTTGCTTCTGTGTGTAAATAAAAGACTGAAGGATCAGGAGAAAATATCAAAATTCTGTGAATCGCAATTCAGTTTTTACTTTATGTTTACAAACAAACAAACAAATATAAAAAGAAGAGGATTATTCTTAGGTAACTTTTCCAATTTGCCACAAAAGTAATGAGTCAATCTTCTTCACTGAGATTCCTTGGTTTGTATTTAAATATATTTTGTCTCTAACACAGAATCTGAATTTTTATAGTTGGTCCCCTAAATATCCAGCCTCAGATCCTGGTTTTGGCAGATTTGGGATCCAAATCAGAAAACAAATAGAAAAATTGGAAAAGTTTGGATTTTATATCTTTTAGTTGACCCTGCATTTTTGAGGACAGCTAAATTAATTTCCAAGTGTGCACTACTTAAGTAAGCATAATTTTGCCACTTTGGATACTAGCACACTACAGCTCTTCTAAGATAGTGGGAGCAAGAGTAATCCTCTTGAGTCAGTGATTGCAGACAACCAACGTTAGCTGCTAGAGCTACTTCAGCGGAGTTATAGAAATCTACAGCAATCATAAAGAGCTGCTTTGTTGGTGAGACGTCAGGATATGCCGAACAATGATATTTTTTCAAACCCTGCGATGTACTTTTGCAGTCTTAGGGACAAAAATCTGGTACAGAAGATTTGCTCAAATTTCTCTATGAGGAAACATATGTGTGGTTAAGGGCAGGGAAGGGGGGAAGTGACAAGCCTTGTTTCTGTAGCTAGCCACATATGTCAGATTTTGGTTAAAATATTTAACAGAAAAATCACTTGGAAAATGTACTGTTATTTTGAAAATGGTTATAAGCTTTTTTTTCTCCATATGGAATAAAAAAATGTGTCTGGGAATGCTGGTGCCACAATTTCAAATTCTTATTGGCTCACTCACTTCCTTATGAGATCCATATACAAAAAGCCTTTAAATACGAAATTACTGCAAAAACTCCTATTGCAAAAGCCACCTGTTTTATGATAAGACTATTGACAATTAAACAGTGTGTAATTTTTCTTTCACCATCTGTGCTTAGAGCAGAAAGAAACACAGGTAATGTTACAGCATCACAAAACTGAACAAAGAATTTTCAGGCAATACTTAAATGCCACAGAATCTAACTAGTGGCTTTCTTGTCTTTCTGCATAACTACAAACACATTCCAATTAATCATGCCAAGACTTTTTACCTACCAGGTACAGAAGGAACTAAGATTTGCTTAGAACTACCTCTAAATGTTCTCAATTGTTTTCTGGTTTTGATGAAATGAAAAGGTTTTATAATTGGAAAAATGTGGCAAGCCTAGGAGGACAGAAAATGATTGGGTTACTTTACTTTCTGGTTTTGATAGCAATCAACAGAGCTGGTAGACTTGATCAGCTTCTTTGTACGGAAAAATAGCAAAAAGTATCTTTTCCAAGGGTGAACAATTTACCAGACTTTTCTACAGATTTTTTTCCCTCTCCCAAAGAATCAACTATTTGCATTTCGATCAGTAAGTGGTCTCAGTTATTGATACTAGTTGAAGAAAGGAAGTTCTCATCTCACACTCTTTTCTGCTTGTGAACTGGTCCAATAGTGAACATGTTTGTCCTTTCTCGTCTCAAACCAATCACTAAAAAATCAATCATTATATTTGGAGACTTGTTCCATTTACTATGTTTAAGCAAAGACCAACTGATTATAAGCTGCTTTTTCATCTCACACATTAATTAAGACTACTGTTATCTTTTAAAATAATCACTCAGAATAAAACTCAGCAGTATAGAAATAAAACTTGCAAAGAAGAAATAGCTACTGAAAACTAGCTTGCTTGTTTACAAAACCAAAAAGGCACAAGCTATGTGAGATCCAGCCCACTGCATTTCTCAGAAGACCATTCTAAGACATCAGCAGTCCTATTTTTAATGAGAATTTTAAAGTGAAACAATGGTATAAATGGGAATTTATATTAAAAACATCCTATTTCAACAACAAAATTGAAGCCATTTTCTTCAAGAGAAGGGGGAAACAATTTGTTAGGGTAATTCAGGAATTACCCTAAATAGGAAAATATTCAGATGGAGTACAAGCTATGCTGTGACAATTTTTCACTTGAAACTGCTCACTAGCTTCAGCTACTGGCATAAATAATTGCATACAGAAAACTGCTTTCCAGCACAAGTATCTTACAGAAGTGAAGCTGTAAAGTCACTGTTTTGAGATGCACTGTGAAATTCTGAAAAGCTTCAAAAAACAAGTTATTCTTCTTTGATTTCAGTACAGTTAGATTTTGAGAGGTGTCAGAAAGGTAAGATTCTGTCTTATAAAGGCATCAACATTCACCCATTAACAAGGACTGCATTGTTGTCTCAATATCCTGTCCAGGTCTCTCTGAAAGGTATATTTCAACAATTACTCTGTGCTTGGAAAGTGTATGGAGGGGTTCTCAGTCACTTTATTCTCCAACATTATCATTGTATCTAGTTTGTTTTATCTTTTAGATGTTAACTGCTTACAATTACTTAGTTTTGTGAAATATCTGGGGTGGCTATGGAGAACAGAGATTGTATTCCACTAATTGGCTATGAAACAGTAGTTGAATGCAGAACTGTGCTTTTTACTCAGGCCTTGCTCAGGTAAAATCATATGGTTTAAAAGCCAGGTAAGAATTTCAGTGCTTGAAAGGGCATTGGTCTATCAATTAAAATATGGTTTTAGCCACATCTGGTCTGAATTTGTAGCAGTTATGTGGCAGCTCTCTGACTAACAAATATATGCAAGGTGTTGCCTGTCAGACTAGACTAGCTCTGCCAACACATGCACACACGTTTTACCTATAACTGCAAAGTATTTCAACTAGTGCTCTGGTATGCATTACATGGATCTGCAAACAATACAGTGCTTTTCTGTGCTTCAGTAGATTGACAAGAATGATGAGCTGGTATAGGAATATTTTGTATTTTTCTGGATGAAATTTAGTTTCTTCTTCTACGCGCAGTTTTACATATGTATCTTCAGGGAAGCAAACTCCACGGTGAACACAGTACACTAAAATGTTGAAGTTTCCATGACTTTTCAAACTTCTCTCTACTTTGATAACATCACCTGAAATCTCTTATTTCTAAAATCAAGTATACTAGTAAGGGTTTTACAACCACACACTGCAGACAGCACTGTTACCATTAAAATGCAGAGCCACCTAAACAGAAAAGGAGCTGAACTGAAGAAAATAGAAAGACAAAAACATCCCACCATCTATAGAAGGTGTCAGGGAATGCAAAAGTAATCAGTGCTTGCTTTAGTCAGCACAATGGTGTTACTGAGAGCACAATATTCTGCCTACCTCAGTGGTGAAATTCAGTCATTATGGAGAAAAAGATTGTGTTATCATAGACAGCTTAATCTACTCTCAAAGCTCCTGGAAATGGTTTGTGAAGATTTACAGCTTGCTTAAAACTTGAAACAAACATTTAGACTGAGGTGGTTAAGACAGAGTGGGATTCTAAAATGCTTCAGTGCCCCACAGTCTTACATGGATGTAAGAAGCTACCAGATACTGAGCCATGTGAGCCACAATGAAGGTATGATCAAAAGCTGATTTTGCTTTCAGCAAAATCTGCAACTATCTGCCACCTTTCCAGTTTTTCTAAGGCTGACAAAAATAGCCACTGCACAGAGTACAATTTCATCTCAGTTTTGATCTGAGATCTGCAATATTGCAGGCCTCAAAAAGTTCAATAGTTCTTTTCTACTTTTCATCGCAAAGATTTATTGTCAACTAAGTATGGAAGAATAAGAAGGCTAAATCTGTTGTTAATATTTAAATATGATCAGCTAACTGAATTAATTTAACATGCATTCAGATTTAGGGGTAAGAACTGTCTGTGGTTCCTGATCCAAACCAATTCATTAAGACTGGTCCTGGAAGATAGGTATCTATTGTACTTCTGTGCATCAAGAGGACAAAATTGCCACTTTAATCTTAAAAATTCAGCTTTAAATTCACACAGTATTCCCATGAGATTTGCTACATCTGAACCACACTCAAAACCTCATTTTGGGGAAGACTTACTATCACAGTCACGTACAGGAAAGATCTTATCTCTGATATGGATACCACCTTTCACAGACTGCTTAAGATCTCTTGTAACTGTAGTAGGATGCAGCCACTACCTATAATATCATGATTGTGTAGTCAGCTATTCTTCTCCCTATTCTTTGCAGGCAAATGAAATCTACAATACACACTACAGCATTTTTTGAAAAAACAATGAATTATCTTGCTTCCAGATACCTCTTTCTGGCAAGAACAACCAAATTCTCACTTCATCTAATTTTATTTTTTAGTGTATCCTTCCCTGAGGCATCTAGTTGAGACTATATGAAGACTGCATACATCACATTTTCATGTTTCTCAGTACAGAAATTTCTAAGGCTCTATGCCTCAGAAAAACCTTCAAGTAATGGTTCCACTGTTTGTCGTTGCAAAAGAAGCCTTTAGAGACCCCACTTTTATACAAGACAGCAAGCGGATGGCAGTGCTGCAAAAGTAGAGGGGTTTGTACAAACCAGAGTGACCTTCATATAACCACACAGAGGCTGAAGGTCTGTTTGGGTTGCATTAGCAGACAGCTTTTACCTAGTCAGAGCAGCAGCAGATGAAATACTCCTTTGAAATTTCTGCATCAAAACACTAAGTATGGAAAACACTGATGACAAGAGAGCTTGTAAGACACTTTGTATGAGACTGGAGCCCAGTTCTTCCTAGTTTCATTAAGAGAGGAGGCCTGCATGACAATAGCTAAAGAGACATGGAATATGAACCTTTGGAGCCAAACCTCATGAGCATCTGTTGGACACCTTACCGACAGTTAGAATTTATGCCAATTCTGGTTTTATTTCTCATCTTGCAGGTCTCAAGCTCTACCTTGCATACACTGCATGTCATATGTGTTATCTAAAATTCGTATCAGATTGGTCCATTAGACTACTTCTTAAAAATAGCATATAAAAATTACTTTTCAACCTAGAAATACTCAGTCTGATGCAGACACATGATTTTATTACTTATCACTCTGCATATTGAATCTAGTCAGTTTGGATATTTTGCATGTGATGAGCTGACAGAGTTTCAAAACATGCTGCATCATAAAAATTATAAGAATTACTCTTGGTGATCTGTGTGGCTGTGGTGATCTTGACTTCATTATGGTCAACCTGTTTTAAGTCCATCAAAATGATTTTGAAAAGAAGTCTGCTCATAATGTCTGCTGTATATGCTAAGAGAAACAGCAATTAGTCAATTCAGTATAAGCAAAAAGTGGGACAAGAAGAAGTGAACACAAATTTGAAATGTTCTATTAAAAAAGTGCTTATGTTTCTAAAATAAATGAGCTTTTAAAGTGACACAATTTGGAATAAATAATGTGCTGTTTGGACTAAGGTTTTGAAGTAAAGGGTGGACAGCAGTTCAGTTGCATATTGTGGTGAGAGAGAGACAAATGAGTCACACATCTACTTTCTTCTGCAGTAGGGACAATCAACCCAGGTGAAAGTTCTGGGCTGCAAATCCCCAATCTGACTATGTATGAAGTCTTGAATGAGAGATATGTGAGATTTAATCACACAAGATACAAAACCTAACTCTCAACAGAAATATTGCAACGCCACATATGGTAACTGGTTCTCCGCAAGGCAAACGTTCTCATTTAAATAGTGTATGTTCTGTCAGTGGTCCCCATAGCCTGGCTAAGCAGCTCTTACAAGTTCCTAGTATAAGTTTTCACCAGTTATCACAGAACTAGGCCTATGTGGTGTCAATTCCATTTAAAGATGGTTTGTTCAGCCACATATTGGAAATTAAAGTGCTTAGTCCAGTGCTGCCAAGCCCACATGGGGAACAAGCATTGAAAAGGGACAGGACAGGGTGTAGACAGGAGGCAGACTGCTATGCCTGTATCCACCTCTCTGGTAAGTTAGCTTTTCATTCCAAAGGTCCACCTTTGACTGAAAATATTTTAAAAAGAAGATTCTGGCCACTCTTACACAGTTACAGTAGTCATTAATGCCAAACAGTTGAGGTTAAATTTGGTCCTCATGGTATGCCAGGAAAATATTACAGTAGTTCCACTATATGCCACTTAGTCACTACAGTTGTACAAGGTGCCATGGGAGAGTTAGGAATAGCTAGTATGCACCAGTGCTTTGACCACTAGGTACTCTTACTCTTTCACAAATCTTGTGTCAAAGCTTGAGATCTCCAGATGTTTCCCACGCAGATCTGAGACAAGTTTCTGCTGTCCAATTCAATAATTAATTCAGAGCTAATTCACTGTAGAAGTTGGATTAAGTAAATTTCCAAGATGCAATGGTGCACAGATTTAGATAACACTGAGTTTATCCTGTGCTCCGCTTGCCTTGTGCACAATTATTCGTCCACATATTGGGTAAATTACAGAACCTGATATTCCAGTTCTTCTTGGCACTTCCACAGTACTCTTGCAACATCTTTGGGCTTCCCAGTAGGAGTTGAGACACAATTTCTGTCTTAATAGACATCTCTCAACTGACTTTGAAAGTTTTCTGTGCTTGCAGCAAGCATCATCTCAAGGGAGCATCAAGTTTCAAAGACTAAAAAAGACTAACTAGTATTATCCTGCTATTTCCCTTGCCATTTTGGGATTGCTTTCCCAATGCTTTTTTTTTTTTTTGAGGGTAGCCACAAAGCCAACATGTTACAACTAGGCACACCAAAACCACAATAATCTAAACTAAGCTTTCATCACCTAGAATGTGTGAGAATAGCTCCAAACACTCCCTTATGCCCTTAATCTCCAAGGCTATCATCCCCCTTCTGCGTGTGTGGTTGGAGGAGGCAGAGGAGAAGTAAATGACCCTCAGGAACTTTTTCCACCAGTTCCCACATTTCTCTGCCTACCTTACACATACCTCCAACACAGCAATACAACTAGGATGGCAGCAAGTACCACCATCCCCTCACAGTTATGTGCCACTTCCCAATGCCATTCTCCCCTTCTCAGCTGATACCAGGTCAATAGAAGCTCCAACCGTCTGTCTCATACCTGACAAAGCAAAAATGAGGAAGCCAGAGGAAGAACTAATAGAGCAAAGAGGACAGAAAAATATCTGGCACTGGCTACCTCTGTGATATTTAGGAAAAAAATAAAATCCTTGATAGCCGTACCAAGTCCTATTTTTCAGCTTCTGGAGTGACCAGAGAACTACAGCAGATAACTGGAATGCCAGTGTTGACCCAGGGGAACTGAGCTGGGGATTCAAAGCAGGGTGTGAGAAATGAGTGGGTTGGTGAGGAAGATCCAGAATAAGAGTAGTTTAGAAATACTGTGAAAATGGAGGATGTAGGGGGAGTACAAAATTTGAAACATACAGACTAGGAATTCCTATAGGGCGGTATCGCAACAGCTTTCATCAGCTCTTTAATTTCAGAGATATTTTTCCTCTTCCCTTTCTTTCCAGTCATAAACTGCCATTGCGGAGGACTTATCCCTTTACTTCCCTCGTTTTATTACTGTCAGAAGTAAAGCAGCCTTAAGCAATTAGCAGCAGTTGCCCTGTGTTGAAACAATGAAACTGCTGAGCAATAGGGATAGGCTCATTATTATGAGAGACCTAGCACTATGATAATCCAGACCAGGAACTCTGAATTCACTGCCAGAAGAATTACTGGTTAGTATGGTAATAACATTACTGCATTTTGTGCTGGAAACAATTCATCCATTGTTTCACAAAATCAATTTCTTTGTCTCCCAGTTGTACATATATCTGTCAAATATTGAAAGTCAGAACTGATGAGAGCAGAGATGTGACTCAATCTGCTGCCCACAAAGACAACTCGTGTGGCCCACTCTTCTGGGGGCAATTTGGGACCAGACATTTTTGAGGCTGGCAGTAGCAGTCACCTCCCAAGAGTCCCAGACTCCCGCATGACACAATGGCCACAGAAGTACTTAACAGTGAAGACAAGAGTCTTCATGCAGCTAAAAGCCAAAAGAGATATTTGTTGTCTGTCTTAACTTTTCAGATAGCCTCAAACCACATATTTCTCTTTGTTGTGCAGAGCTTGGAATTTGACAAATATATCATTAAGTTCAGAAACTCAGGGAGATTAATTACCATGCATTTCAACCAGTGTGAAAGTGAAGTTCACTGATTTTAACTATCCACTACTGTAAAATTGTAAGCTACTGTTTGTCTGCAGTTAGCAACAGCCACAAGGATTTTGCTATCAACTGTTTTGTCAACTGTTGCCCCAGGTTTTTCTCACCCGGCCATGGTGAAGACTAGTGAGTGAAACCCCAAGGGGTGTGCTTCCATTGTGCTGTTCAAGAAGACCATCAGAAACACTCCACAGTTGTGTAGCTCCAGTGAAACCGTTCTCAAACGACACCTTTAACAGCTACCTCACTTCCCAAGTAGTCTTCTTTCCAGTAGCTCCTCATCTCCACTGACTTTTCGGCAGTGGCTCAGGTTCTGCACAGCTACGCAGAGTGACTTGGTCACCTCCACACACCCAGGTGCATCTGTGGGTAGAGGCCTTCAACACTACTCTTTTTCTTCATGGCATTTATCTCCCCTCAACCATCTTTGGCTTTTAGGGCCACTCACTTTGGCAAGACTCTTAAAGTAGTAATTTCTGCTCTTATTTGAATTTACTCAGGTTTTACGTTTGCTGCTCCTTTCGTTAGCCAAGCACCCGAGCAATTGCTCCTTCCAGCAATGAATTCACCAGTTACAGATATAGAGGTGTCAAGTGTAACATTTGCAGATGATGTACAAAAGCATAGGATCTGCCCTTTGCCCCATTCCACCTAGGGCAGCGTGGGGCTGAGGAAGCCTGTGTGTGTGGAGAAAGCAGCACCAAGCTAACTCCAGCAAGTTCAACAAACAGGACTAGGTTTGAAATGTGGTGAGGAGGTACACATGAATACATCCATGTTTATCTTCTTAGGCAAGCCCAGTTTATAGCTAACTTCATTTAGTCAACACTGAAGGGTGCCTCTATGTATATAAGTGTTTAAAGAGGGTGACACCAAGAGAATGGAGCCAGCCTGTTCTCAGGGGTGCTGAGCAATAGGACAAGAGGCAATGGGAGGAAACTGAAGCACAGGAAGTTCCACCTGAACATGAAAACTTTACTGTGCACACTGCAACAGGTTGCCCAAAGAAGCTGTGGAGCCTCCCTCATGGGAGAGATCGAAGAACTGTCTGGACACAATCCCATGCCATCCATGTGCCATGGGATGGCCCAGTTTGACCGGGAGGGTTGGACCAGATGACCGGCTGTGGTCCCTTCCAATCTGACTGATTCTGAGAGTCAGTGCTTCTGCGATCTTCCCAGTCTAGCCTCGCTCCCAGCCCAAGCTCGCCGCACGACACAGCAGGCTGGAGCGATGACGGCTCGGGATGCCCACGGCCCGGGCCAAGGCCGCTTCCCCGCAGGCCGCGGCGGGGAGCGGGGCTGCGCCGCCCGCGCCGGCCGCACGGGGCGCTCTGTGCCGGGCAGGGCCCGCCCCTGGCGCGCGTGGGCGGAGAGGCGGAAGCGGCGGCGCGGCCATGGCGGCGGCGGCGGGCGTGGGGCAGCAGTGGGTGCTGGTGGAGATGGTCCAGGCCTTCTACGAGGTGTGGCGGGGCGGCCTGAGGGCGGCTTGGGGCGGCCTGAGGGCGGCTTGGGGCGCAGGGAGCGGGGAGGTATCGGCGAAGCTGCCCCGGGGGCGGCGGCGGCGTCAGGCGGTGCTGGGCGGTGAATTGGGAGCTGGATGCGGGTCAGTGCTGCGGGGGTCGGGCTGCACTCGCCGGATCGTGAGTATGTGTGAGTGCACCACGGCTGTATATTGAAAACATACACGCACGTCCTATTTCTCCAAGTTTATAGAGCGACATTTAAGGCGTGTAGCAGAGCATTAAACCTTAAGGTTCACATTATTTTACTGGGGTCAAGGTTTGTTACTTACAAATGTCGTTTGCAAAGGAAGAAACACCGTTTAAATGTTTAGGCTTGAGTTCCCTCTTGGAGGAGATCAGCTGTGCATGTTTGTACCCAGGCTTTGTTTCGTGATGTTAAAAAGGATGTCCTGATGATAGGCGGTGTTTTTGTGTCTCTTCCTGTGGCAAAGGGTGGTAACTTTTTAAGAATGTGTGCAAGGTTTGCAATCCAAATATAGAAGTGCTTATCTAATGAGGCAGGTATCACGCTCTAGTGCACTGAATCCGGGATAATTGTAGGCACTGAAAAGCACAGAGACCTCAGTGGGAGTATACTGTGTGTTCTTTAGATGTCATGTCATACCTGTCGTGTATGTATTAGTATGTTTGGTAAACTGAAAAGTACTCTGCAATAGGTAACATTTGTTACTTGCAGTTTGATGTGTCATAGGACTCTTTACTGATTTTAAAAGCTTGCATCCAATTTACTTTAATTTCTGGATGTGTAGTAAGTTCCACTTTGTTGGCAGGTCAGATACTACCAAAAATGTTGGAGCAATTCTCCTGACTCCAAGAGAGAGTGTGCTCGTTTGTGTGCACTTCTAGTCTTTTAAAAATAATAGACTGGAGCCTTTCTGAAATGGAATAACTAAACTCATCATTAATACTAGGTGTCTAATGCTGATGCCATAACTCCACATCTGCTTCAAACTAGCTGTGCTGCCAGAGCAAACTGATTTTCATCCCCCAAGCACCCAAAGAGGCTGACTTTAACTTGGATCAACTCTGATTTGCTTTGTGTGTTCCCACATACTGTGTCCACACTAGAGAGTAAAGGACACAAGGACAAAACTAGTTGAGCTGATGCAGTTGGTTTATACCTGATCACAGTGCCTGTAAAACTGACAGAGACTGGCTATAAGAACAGAATTGGCTTTGTAAATACTAGCTGTCCCTGGTGGTGGACTGTAAGTTACAAAAATGGAGAATTGAAGTGACTTTGTATAGATGACACAGACCTTCAGGCTCTCAGGATACTTCTGCTTGTTTTGAAAGCCTTCTGCCTTCACGGGTGCTGACTGGTGCAACCTGTATGACTTAACTGCCATTACTCTCAGTATTCAAATTATGTGTGGAACTGAAATCAATTATCAGTTTAGAATGTGCCTTGTTTATGAACAACAGACTAAATCCATTCAAACTCAAGCTACAAGTAATAGCTGCAAAACATTCTGCTTTCATGCAGTTAAACTTTTTACTGATTTAGAAATATATCAGCTGATGATCAGCTTTGGGGGTTTTTCTGACTGTGCTAGTAGGGACAAAATGGTTGTGTTGTGTCACCCGGCTTCAAATAGAATTCTCTTTAGACTAATTTTTGTACTTTGTTATCAGGCTCCTGCTTACCATCTCATTTTAGAAGGAATTCTAATACTATGGATAATCAGACTTCTTTTCTCCAAGACCTATAAGCTTCAAGAGCGCTCTGATCTGACACTTAAGGTATGGTGAAAAAATATTTCTTTTTAGAGAAACAGGTTTATAGCAATTGACCTATTGGGTGTTGAACCACTGCTGCATTATAAATGGTTCTGCTTTTTTTTCTTTAACTTCAAAGGGTGAGCTTACTTTGGACTCAGGAACTGCTTATTGCTTAAACATGTCAGTTTGTGCTTTTAAAGTAGCACTGTGTTTGAGAGTCTGAGAAATAAGAAAACTGATATGACAGTGACTATTATCAAAAGTTGTCATTAGCTCTACTGAATGGAGGGCTTTATTTTAAAAATGAAAGCTATGTTAAAAATACGCACCAAGGAAAATGAACTTTAAGACTGTAGATGCTAGGAGAATGGTCAGTCTGTATATGTGGTGTCTATGAGTAATAACTCTGAGAGTTTACAGTGGCTTCCACAAAAATTGTAGTTTAGCAGCAGTTTTCTTCTTTTGCAATGTCATCCCGAGAAAAAAAAAGCGGTACTTGTGAAGATTGGAATTTTTTCCTAACTTCTAGACTATCAGAAGTGAGTAAAATTTGTTTTGAAGATGGCCCTGGACTAGTTTATTTGAGCTTCAGACTAGTGATGTCCCTAAAATACTGAAATTTCTTCATGGTACTAAAGAAAGTTTGTGAAAGAGATTTATGGGTATTTGTAATGGGTATATGTTATTCCATTCTATGTCATGTGCTTGCATGCTTTTTGGTCTTATTCTGACTAAGTATGCACATTAAGGATCCGTGCTTAGCGTAATTCATCAGTGAACAGGATGCAGAGACTGTAGGCACAAGTCCATAAATGTGAGCAAAACTGCGAGCAGTGTCCTCATTTGGGGAGCACTTACTCAACAAGCTTAGAGTGTTCTAGAGAACACTTTAGCAGGTATTTATTGAGACAGCCAGCGTGGCTTCACAATGGCAAGTCCTGCCTGACCAACCTGGTAGCCTTCTGTGGTGGAGTGACTCCATCGGTGGACAAGGGAAGGACTATAGATGTCATTTACCTGGACTTGTGTAAAGCCTTTGACATGGTCCCCCTCAACACCCTTCTCTCTAAATTGGAGAGAAATGGATGTGATGGGTGGACTGCTGGGTAGATAAGAAAGTGGTTGAATGGTCTTACCCAGAGGGTAGTGGCCATTGTCTCTGAGTCTCAGTGGACATCGGTGACAGGTGGTGTCCCTCAGGAATCTGTTCTGGGATCAGTGTTATTTAATATCTCAATTAATATCTTAAATCATTTAATATCTTAATTAATGGCTTAGATGATGGGATCAAGTTCACCCTCAGCAAATTTGCACATGACACCAAGCTGAGTGCTGTGGCTGACACACCTTGAGGGAACAAGTTAGAAAAGTGGGCCCATGGGAATCTCATGAGGTTTAACAAGACCAAGTGCAAGCTGCTGCACTTGGGTCAGAGCAACCTCTGGTATCAGCACAGGCTAGGCGATAAACAGATGGAGAGCAGCCCTGGGGAGAAGGGCTTGGAGGTGCTGGTGGATGAGGGGCTGGACATAACCCAGCCATGGGCACTCACAGCCCAGAAAGCCAAACGTGTCCTGGGCTGCATCCAAAGCAGCGTGGGCAGCAGGGCCAGGGAGGGGATTCTGCCCCTCTGCTCTGCTCTGGCGAGACCCCACCTGGAACACTGCATCCAGCTCTAGGGGCCCAGCACAGGAAGGACCTGTTGGAGTGAGTCCAGAGGAGGCCGCCAAGGTAATTAGAGGGATGGAGCACCTCTCCTATGAGAAAAGGCTGAGAGAATTGGGATTGAGAAGGCTGGAAAAGAGAAGGCTTTGGGGTGACCTAAGTACTGCCTTCCACCACCTGAAGGGAGCCTACAAGAAAGATGGAGGGAGACTATTTACAAGAACATGTAGTGACAGGACAAGGGGGAATGGCTTCAAAGTGGCCGGTTTAGACTAGATACAAGGAAGGAATTCTACTGTGGGATAGTGAGGCACTGGCACAGATTGCCCAAAGAAGTTTTTGATGCCCTGTCCCTGGAAGTGTTTAGAGCTGGATTGCATGGGGCTCTCAGCAACCTGGTCTAGTGGAAGTTGTCCCTGCCAATGGCAGGGATGTTGGAATCAGATGGACTTTAATGTCCCTTCCAACCCAAATCCTTATACAGTTGGGGGCAGGAAGTGAACTAAGGAGGAATCAAGAATCAAACTGGTTCAGTTTTGCCCTTGGAAGAATTTGAATTGATCCTGGGATACTTGTTTGCTATCTTGGATAAGAACACAGACAAGGAATGAATGCAAAGGGAGCTCCAGTGTGGTGAAACACTTGAGTGTTCATATCATCAAGGAAGACATGCTGCAGCCTTACGGTAACCCCTGTTTGTCCATCCAGAAACTAGTACAGTTCATCTACTAGAGTTTTCTTGCATCAGATAGTTTTCATCTCTAGTATTTTGGAGGATACCTTTTTTTGTTTTAAAGACTCATTGTCTCTGCAGTAGAAGGCAGGAAAAGGCCCTTTGCAACTCTTGGATAATTGGTGACCCAAAAAAGATGAAACCTGTCTTTTCCTTACAAAGTAAGAAATTCACTCATGTATCTCTATGAGCATCTTGGATTTTATCATGCAGTTGCAGGTCATCATCTTAATTTGTGACTGACCATTTTGCTGAAACTCAGGTATTTAAGAAAGTATGCAGACAAATCTCTGATAGTGCTATGTGGGGAAGGAAATTGTTCTATGTATTTTTCACTGGAGGCAATAAACGTGTGGGAGATTGCACACTTAGCCAGTCTGCTACAGCTCAGTGGAAGCAAGGGTTTAGAAGGGTGCCAGGAGGAAAAACATGTGGAAATGGCTTAGGCTTAAATAACCTTTTGCAGGATGACAGTATTAAAATTCACTGTCAAGACAGCAGTTAACAGGCATTCTGAAAAATAGAAGCATGCAAATATGTTATTACTGTGATACTTTTGTTGAGATTTATACAAATTTTACTGAGGTTGAAGGGTGAAAAGGAATGTGAATACTAGTAAAAATGCAACCAGGGATCAAGAATTACTTTGTATATAGACTAGGTACATCGATTCACATTGCAAGTTACAGACACAAGAAGTTAGTGTGCTGTGAGCTATATTGCAGCAAAGGGTTTGAGTGTTAAAGACAGCACCAGCTGGTTACCTTTATCTTGATGGCAAAAGAGTTAGCATGGGTGAATGCTCTTTGTTCTGATCCTATGTTCAAGTTGGCCAGCCATGAAGGAGGTGCAAGTTACAGTAGCTGACCTTATCACTGACCTTTGAAGATGGAGGTAGTGATTGCTTTAGGAAGAACTGTATTTGGACGGGAATGTCTTGTCTACAGATAGTTCACTGAAAGTGAGCAAAAACACAGCAGTGAAGTTAGTGTGAATACGTCTTCTACAGTTGGACGGGTTAAGCAAACTGATACATCAGAATCATGGAATGATTCCATTTCTCTTTCTACAGTGTAAATTCTTGTGAAGAGAGCTCATGTATTTGGTGTAGGGGAATAGCTGCGAACACACAGAGACATGAGTTTTGCTTAAATGTCGCTAGAGATTTGCACCTATTTGACACTAGTCTGTGTTGTGGATTAACCCTAGTAGACTTGAACATTACACAGCTGTTCGCAAAGCAAAGGAAGAGTAAAAACAAGAAAACTCATGAGTGAATATAAAATTATTTAAAAAGCGAAGTGGAAGAAGAGAGAAAACAAGACAAATGATGTAAAGGTGGTCACTAACCACCACCCGTGGATGGACCGATATCAGACAGTTCCCAAGCAAAAGGTGATTAAATTCCTTAAAACCCCTCTTCTCCCTTTATATTGCTATGTGACATCATATGGTGTGAGATCTATGTTTGATTAGTTCAAGTGTGATTGTGTCCTTTCCCAATCTCTTGGGCATCCACCAGTCTATTCACTGTGGGAACAGAGTGTGAAACAGAAGGTTCTAGCACTGTGCAAAGGCTATTCAGCAAGAGATACCACTAGTGTTTTACCAGCATTGTTTTGGTCACAGGACTATGTGAGCTGCTATGAAGAAGATTACCACCATCACAGCCAGACCCAGTACAGTCTCTTTCATAAAATACAGGATCCCATACAGCCAGGCTTCTGTGCGCGTGTGTTCATCTACATGTAGAAACATGCCAGCTGTTCAGCAAGGAGACTGCTGCTGATTTGCTTTCTGACTTGTTCTAGTGTGAATCATGCTGTGGTGTCCAGTTATTATCACACCAGAAAGAGGTACTAGGTTGCTCAGGTACAGCCACTGGAGATAGGCCTGCTGACGTGGTAGAGCACACACTACTTTTATGCCAGCCACTCATGTAATGGTACTTGAAGTTTCTTTGTGTATTATTGTTGGGAATGCTGCCAGAGCAGAGCTGGCTCCATGTAATAAATATTAATGAAGAATACAATTACTGCACAGCATCTTAGTGATCTGTTAGGACAAGTCGGTCCTGGGGAATGAGAAGCAGATGATATATCGTGCATCCTAATGCACTTAGGAGTCATGCTTCTGAAACAGTGAAGAAATCCACCCTGAAGGTGGATTCTAGGTTCAGTCAAATGTGTAGCAAGAGTACTACGAAATCCAGTGCAGAAATCACCTTTCAACTGACTGACTCTTATGCTGTGGTAATAGTGTTTTTAAGTATTCCAACTGGTTCTTTTAGAAAATAATATCTTCCAAATCATTAACTAAAAAGGTGGAGTGCTTCTCTGATACTGTAAATTCCTGACAGTTCGACATTTTGGGAAACCTGAATAAGTCTGTGGCCATACAGGGTGCTAGACATAGATTCTAATTGGGC
Source organism: Callaeas wilsoni (assembly GCA_013398955.1). Lineage (NCBI taxonomy): Eukaryota > Metazoa > Chordata > Aves > Passeriformes > Callaeidae > Callaeas > Callaeas wilsoni. The sequence continues at coordinate 283,998 of VWPU01013823.1, read as the reverse complement.
TTTCACACAAAGTAAAATCTGTAGAAAGTGACGATGAAGACTGGAGTGGGCTGTGGAAGTTTGCCTGGCAGCATTTAACTGTGTGTGAAAGGAAGGTGCCCTACAGGTCTGTTTGTCTTTTACTCTGCAGTAAATGGTAATGTTACTGAGCTTTTCTCTCAAAATCTTTGAAGTACTGCTAAGAGTCACATCTTACCATTTGCAAATAGGAGGAATAGTTTTTTTCTTCAGTTTTAGAATTTTCACTATAGTAGTAGCATGGGATGCATTTAATTTGAGTGATACTAGTCCGGAGGCTGGAAAGTTTCTATCAGAGACAAATGTTTAATGTGCAGCTAAGAAATATATAGACCTTGAGAGCTCTGTTTTGCAGGAACAGCATTCACAGACTAATCAGATATTGTTGTATAGGGAATAGCACAGACAGTCTGCTCTTGAAAAGGTTTCCAGTAAATCTGAGCCAAGACTCCCTAAGCAGATAAAATTTCTCTTATATATGAGCATACATACATACTTTGAAAGAGAGAAATTTCTAACTGGCGTGCTCATTATTTGTGCCATTTTATCCCATTATGTTACATGAGTCTAGAAGTACTGTGAAATTAAAGACTTATTTGAGGACCAGTAAATAAAAAGTTTTATCAATCTTTTGATATTAATGTAGAATATGCATCTATGACATCGTTCAGAACACTAGTGCTAGCTAAAAATTGTCTTCACGAATAAATTTGCTACCTTTTCTTAAGAACCTGGGTAAACAAGGCAACTTTTTTAGTAATTTGGGTTGAATGTGTTTCCACCCAAGTATTTTCCTTACCTAAGGTATATGGTAATTAAAAATTAAAATCCACAACAGAATACAACCACCCCAAACCATTGTATATGTATATATGGGTAAAATAAACAGATTTGAGATGTTTTTATGTATAAATACGCACAAACGAATGCAAGATTCTACTACATGTAGGGTTAGGCTTCAGAGAGCCACAAAGTTCAGAGTCCAAGGGGTACTGGGGCTAGAAAAGTCATGTCTAGGAGATCTCAGCAAGGTACCAGCATTGCTGCCTCCACACCTTTCTAATATGGGACACCCATGGAGGTAGGGACTTCAGCCTCAACACTAAGCTTCCATTATGGTTTGGGTTAGGGTTCAGAGCGCCAGAAAGCCTTAAAATGAAATGTTTAAAAAGGTATGTACATTATAATTTATAAAATATAATTATAAGCATTTTACAGATTATATTTTCATGTTTATTATGTATTAATCATAAAATATATACCTTTATAATGTTATTTATAGTTTATTTATTGCTTATATAAATTGAAAATAATTATAAACGGGCAAGAGGAAAAGTTGAGGGATGAGTTCATGTACTTTACAGTCCAAGAAAGTTTTGAGTTCATTCTCTTCATCAAGTGGATGTTTTCAGTGCAGCAAACTAAGGAGAAATAAGCAAATCAACTACATATTGAGGACATTACAGTGTGAATTAAGAATCTGGTTTCTCTGTATGTTTGAAAATCAACCTTTTTTATTGATACTAGTGTGAAATTTGATCTGTTTAGGAGGTAAAAGATAAAAGTACTCTGATGTTGGGTTACTGCATGGAAGTCTGCTTCTGCCCTGTCCTTTTGTTCAGAGGCAGATGGTCGTGTTTACCCTAAACAGTCAGAGGGACAGGCCAGTGTACTGATGTATTTGGTGAACGGAAGGAGGAAAGGCTTTGCCCTGTCCCATCCACAGTGGTGGGTGGCTGGTTTAGATTGAGATTGGTACTCATTTTAATCACCAATGTCTCCAGTCCCCTTCTCTGCTAAGAACTGGTGGAAACAGACGACATAAGATGTGAATATGCAAACGTTTGTCTATGTCCATGAAAAGCAAAACGCTGTGTAATGGATGAGGAGAATGAATGCGAGCTAGAATTAATGAAATGGTGTTGTTTGAAATGACTATTACACTTCTCCTGTATATCCTAACTTGTGTTAAAAGAAGAATCAAGATGTTGCCGTGTCTCATCCATGGCTTGTAACCTATGCTATTAGTTTGTGTGCAGCAAAGATTTTAAAGGGAAGAGTAGAAACTTCTTAGAAATTAGTGTGAGTGAGCAATAGAAACACTAATTAGGAATTGCCTGTTATTTTGGTGTTCACAGATCTCAACTGCAATTACACTGTGCTAATTTACTATAGTTAGAGTGTCCATCTATAAATTTTTCTTACTGCTAAACTCTGTGACAAAAGTATTTTATTTGAGCTTGGGTCATCAGTTGCTAAGCTGTTTGATGATATTTTGTATGCTTAGCTAAAAAATTTAGACTTTAGTGAAAAAGCTAAGCAAATGCTTGTACAGTTTTAATTCTGCCTTCTTTGAATAAAATGAATTTTATGTTGCCTGCTGTACCTTAAAGTTGTTCAAATGTTCTGCGTTAGGTCTCAAACAGAAGAAACATGATGCTTCCAAAGTCCTTCCCTCTAAGGCATTTGATGTCAAATAAAGCTTTTCTTACTTATCCTTCCATAACTGACAGGCCACACCACTTCTCACCTGATTTATTCTGCTGCCTAATTAAAACAAAACCCAAGAACCCTCCCCCGCAAAAAACCCAAAACAAAACGCAACGATAAACCTCACCATCCAACAACCCTGTGCCCCAAAACTCTTTATTCTAGATACACTCAACATTAGGGATTTGGGGCCTTTCAACAACTACTGTAGGAGCAGAGTAAGGCTGCATGAGCATACATCCTGCTTTATGATTGTCAGAACTCTTTTTGAACTCTTGTGGAAAGGTATAAGATACTACTGGGCAACTGCAACTCAGGATGGGGTTTCCCAGTAGCATCAGCCAGTCTAGATTGGGATTGGGACTCTTGTTGTGGGTTCTGGTTTAGATATGTATCCCATCCTGCTTTTGCTGAGTTAGTTTTCAACTGTAACTGAATAAGGCTTTTGTCTGGTTCTACTAACTGCTGCTGCCAGCACAAGGAACAGGAATGTTTGTCTAGGAGAGGACTGCACAGTAGCAGCTGCTGGCTTGCAGTGTGGTGGATCAGCACCCTTAGTGTAAAATTGCATCTTTGATTTTTTATTTTCTACCCAGATAGTAATATAGTATAGAGATGTCCACTAGTGTTGTGAGACGAGGATGGAATTTTCTCTCATGGGCTATGGTTGTGGTTCCACTCTGAGATTAACCTGAATTTAGGTACTGCTTTGAAAATGAATGTGTACTCAGTATTCCTCCATGGTTACCTGTATGATATGTGGTTTAGTAGTTGTTACCTTTCCTAGAGCACCTGACATTTTTTCTCCAGTGTATCCTTCTCACATATCTGTTACTTTGCTAAGTATTTTAATGCCAGTGTTGTTGAAACAGCACTATTGAAGACTTGAGAATGCAAATTGAGGCAATCTACATTAAATTTTTATGTAATTCATATTCAGTTGCATAAACTGTAGAGAAGAATTTTCATATTTAACAGGTTGAATGAAACAGTATTGATTAAAATTTGGCAGGGATGTCATATTAGTATCTCATCTCTTGCTTATCCTATAAGATCGTTAATACACAGACACATCTGGTCCATGTTTCTTTATGTCTTATTCTCTTTCAGATTTCCTAATTCCGAGCCTCTCATTTAAAGATCCTGAGATAATATCAGTTTTAAGTGTCTCAGAAATGTGACATGCACTAGTGTACATGATTTCTAATGCGATTGTTACCAACTGTTTATTAGTGCATAATGTATGTTCTAGGGGAATTCCTTTCTCAAACAATATTTCTTTTCTCCTGATCAGGAAAAAGAAGAGTTGATTGAAGAATGGCAGCCAGAGCCTCTTGTACCTCCTGTGCCAAAAGATCACCCAGCTCTCAATTACAACATAGTTTCAGGGTAAATGTAACCAAAATAAATTCTGTTTCTTATTTCAACTCAAGTACTTGATATCCATATTTTTAAGCATATTGCTCATTAAGCATTTCCATATCTATATTGCTCAAATGCATTTCCATGCATTTTTTGACAGCAGGGCTGAATTTGCCTCTGAAGAGGTCTTGGTTTTGTAACCTTATCAAGACTATGTTTCTAAGGAAATCTTTCTTACTTTAAATGTTGTTGTTAATTTTTTTTTTCAATATTAGGGGTGGGAGGAGTGTTGTATCTTTGCCTTCATTGTGGTTCTGTATTGTTTGGTATTAATTTGTTTCATATTTCCTGAAAACGTGGATTTAGACCTCCAAAAGTGGATACCACCTTCTAACATCATCATTAATCACTTTAAAAGAAACTTACTTTGTGTGTAGCCACTTGGCACTTTGCCGTGGTTTAACCCCAGCCAGCAGCCAAGCCCCAGGCAGCCACATGCTCCCCCATCAGTGGGACTGGGGAGAGAATTTGAAGGGTCATGGATTGAGATGCAGACAGTTTTATAAGGAAAGCAAAAGCCATGCAAACAAGCAAAGCTAAGCAAGGAATTTATTCACCACTTCCCATGGGCAGGCAGGTGCTCAGCCATCTCCAGGAGAGCAGGGCCCCATCGCATATAACAGTTACTTGAGAACACAAATGACATCACTCCAGATGTGCCCTCCTTCTTCCTTCTTTCCCCCACTTTGTATGCTGAGCATGATGCCATATGGTCTGGACCCTTTGGTCAGTTTGGGTCACCTGTCCTGGCTGTGTCTCCTCCCAACCTCCCTTGCGCCCCCCAACTTCCTTGCCAGCGTGGCAGTGTGAAAAGTAGAACAGGCCTTGGCACTGTGTGAGCCCTGCTCAGCAATAACAAAATCATCTCTATATTATCTACCCTGTGTTCAGCACAAATCCAAAACACATAGCAGCCATTGTTGAGAAAATTGACTCTACCCCAAACCCAGCACACACTTCATGAAAAGTTGTTTTTCTTTGGACAATCAGAATTGGAAATGCTGGATGGTAAAGCTGTTTTGTGAGGAAATTTATGGCTCAGTGTTACTTTCTTGTGTTACAAGGCTTTTAAAATATTTGATGACTTAGGCAAGAGTCACGATATTTCAGAAATTGCTTTGAAGCTTCTTTTTACAAGCTTCAGATTTGCGCATCAGTAACTTTTACTATGTAAGCATTCATAATATCCTTCTATTGACACTAATAATTTGAAATAATTTAGTGACAGCACAATTATTTGCTGTCATAGTGAGCTTCATTTTGATGGTTCTGCTACCCTAGAAGAGTCTGCCACATAAATGTGATGCCTGTTTTAATTAACTGTGATGTGAACAATTCTTCTCTTATTCTTCAGAATTTTGAAACAAGCAGTACTGTGGAGTTAAAGGAAGTGTTGGCTGTTTAAAAAGACCAGAACAAATATATCTTTTAGAGTGATTCAGAAAATTTTTAAATTATTAGAACTTTCCAGTGTTTACAGCTAGGAAATGTATTGTGACAGAATGTTAATGTGTTGTGGCTATTAAACTCGATAGTGGTCGTGGGGAAAATTTTGACATTTGTCTTGTAACATTTAAGCTGTTGACTGACTACTTCCCCACAAGTTGCTCAACAGCTGTAGACTATAACTTTGACTGTAAACTTAAAACATGTTTCAGAATTAATATAGGAAGAAAAATGTCTGCATCCTGATTTTAGCCAAAGAGCATTTCCCTTTTTTCCACTATTTTAGGGAGACCCTATCTATTGAGGTAGTCTTTTTCAATTATTTTCATGTCTTAATGTCTATCATGAGTGGTGATTTACAAGACTCCTAATCATAAATCAGTTTGGATTTGAAGGAAATTTTAAAGGTTATCTCATTTCAGCTGTTGCCATTTGGACACCTTCCACTAGACCAGGTTGCTCCGAGCCCCATCCTGCCTGGTCTTGAACACTTTCAGGGATGGAGCATCCACAGCTTCTCTGGACAGCCTGTTCCTCACCACCTTCACTTATCTTTATAATATTGTGTTTTTACAGTAATATGTGCGGATTGTAAAAGCTCATAACCACTACAGAAAAGCTAAGTATTTCAGTAAAAATTTTGACTCAGTGTGTGTGTGAGGAGATTTCCTCCTCGCTCCATAGTCCGTGCAGTTTGCATCCTGCGTTCATATTCTCCTTTCTGCATAATCGCATAATGCTGCCAAATGATGAGGAAAGCCAAAAACACAGAGACATGTCCTAACCAAAAAAGTGATCCATCTTGAACCTATGCTGAAGAAGGTACCCACAACAGCTTTCACAATTAGTTTCTAGAAGAAATTAGTTTCTTCTTGTGATAGCCTTTCTGTGAACTAATCTATGCAAGATAGCTCAGTTGTAAGAGATCTCACTCAGAAAATGTAAATCTGTTTCCTAAAACGGTACATCTGAAATATTTTCATGCTAATTCTTATTCTGCTTTAAAATAAGAGTCACTTCATTGGTACCTTCTTAACTTTGTTTTCTTCTGTGACTGATTTTTTCAATACATGAAACACTTGAGTGAGAGGCCCAAGAACAGTGGGCATACTTTCAGTCCTTAAAAGACAATTTCTGAAAGATCTGCTTGCAAGTTCTTTGACTGTAGCTTGAAATTATATTTTTATTTACTATTTAAGCTGGATCACTCAGCATGACATAACTGTTGTTCCTAACCATGATGTTATACTAGAGGAGGGGAGGTACGTGAAAAGATAAAAAACCTCAAATGTTTCAAGGTTTTCCTTTTGCAAGGACTTACTGTTGTTGTTGCAAGGCAGGGTTTATGATGTAGCATCCATGTTTTGGTTATAATTATTTGCTGAAATAACCTTTTCCATTTATGTTTTCTCCCTAATCAGGGTTGTTTCTTTAGAAGTTTGGGTAAAATTCTGATAGCAGAGTGGCCAGGTTTTCATGAGGGCTGCAGCTTTTTAAGAGCCAAGTTATGGGTGAACATTAGTGTGTTTTCTAGGTTTGAGAGGTGGAGCTGTGAGGCAAATTGTTGTAAATTTACCAGATTCGATAGTATGCTGGAAATATACTGGATCTCAAGTTAGTGACAAAGTGCATGGACATGGGTCTGCTCTGGTGAATATCTCTGAAACTAAACAATTGTTTCACTTAGTAGGACATCCAGACTTTGGTACAGTTCATCGATAAGCTAGACAGAGGAACAGATCTAGGTATATTTTTAATGGCAGTCAGTTCCCCAAGACAGTTTGCTGCACATTTCTATAATGCTACTACTGTGCAGAAGATGCACCATAGTAATGCAGGACAGCTTGTTTGTGGGGACAGCGTCAGCATTCAAAAGATGCACATGCACTGTGTTAGTAGAAAGCTTTCCAAAGCTGTTTCCAAAGTTTTGCAATTGCTTAATTGAAGCAACATGTTCTCAATTTTTTTCAAGTGTACAGATATAACACTAAATCATGAGGTTTTTTTAAGTGAAGTTCAGGCAGCTCAGTGTTTTTCTTAACTTGCAGTAAATAGCTTGGACTTTAAAGTTATTTGCTTTGCACACCAAATGTACCCATTGAAATATTGTCAGCCACCAGATTTGGAACAGCTGTGCACAAGCATTTGACATTTGAGCAGCCCTGTTTAATTTTGATCAAGAAAATTGCCCAGTGCTAGTTTTCCACATGGGAAAAGCTTGTGGAAATTACTGTGTCTGAAGAATAGCATAGAATCTCAACTGTAATATTTGGCAGCAGATACAGAAATGGGCAGACATAGGGTTTTGTATTTGGCTTAGATTTGAGACTTCTTAATGCTGCAAGTGATTAATGGAAATTTTTGAGTTTGTTGTATTGACGTGTATAATTGCCAAAACCGGTTTGCTTATAGAACACAGTATACAGATATGATGCTTATATTTAAAGGGATAATATTTTATCTATCTCAAATATTTTGATTTTTTTTTTTGTTTACCTAAATACTAATTTTTTAGGGCAGAATTATTTTTACCCTTTGCTTCATATGTATTATGCTCTTGTTCATTTGCTAATAATGTGTTTTCAGACTTTCTCTGTTTCCTGTTTAGATAAATTACTCAAACCATTACAGATTAAACTGAATTGGAAACTTGAGGTGATAGCTAATACAACAGTTTCACCCACTTACAGCTACTATCTATATTTCAATAGCCCTGTCAGTACAAGATAGGTATTCTGGGGTTGCTTTATGACAAAAACATTGATTTTGAATTAATTTTTCTCTCAGAAGTGAGAGCAATGAGGTATCCTTTTTATTTTTAGTATTTCTTCTTGAAAATAGATGTCACTTTGCTTTTAAAAGGGAAGCTTTATCTCTTCAGGGGTCATCTTTCTATGAATTAAGTTTTCAACAAGGAATCATTAAATATCTCAAGAAACTATTTACAGTTTCTTTATTAAATTACAGGAATATAGGTTTTGTTGAGTATATTCGTGACTTGATACTGAACTTAAATACTGATTGGCAGCTGCAACAGAAGAAGTAGAAAGAGGGAATCTTGAAAAACCTATGTGCCTTCTATTGTTGAAAAACGGAACTCCTGTATTGTTTAAATGACATATGAAAATGACCACTGTTCATTCATAACAATAGGTCTGTAATTTTTTTTCAGTCCTCCCACCCATATAATCACTGTTAATGGCAAGGAATGTGTAAACTTTGCATCATTTAACTTCCTTGGACTTTTGAATAACGAAAAAGTTAAGGTGAGTTCTTCCAGTTATTCTATTTGTGTGATTATTCCTCTTTTACTTTCTGTGTTATCTCAGGATAAAGAATAACTACAGAAAGCATGAACTTCATCAATAACATATACTGCTAAAGCAGGAAGTAAGATTATAAACCTTGTAATGTTGTGCTATTCATGTTTGTATTTTTAATCCGGTGTACTTACTGCATACCTAGTTGATTATCAAGTTAGATTAGTATTTAATGTCCTTAAGTATTAGAATAAAATGAGTGATGCTTAAACACTTGTCTAAAATAGTTTTGAGGTAGAATTAATTATAGAATTCAGTACATTATACTTTCTGTGAAGCAGGTCATGTTACACGATACAAAAACTCATCTGTGTACATTGGTGTAAAATTGTCAGTGTGAAGTGTATAGGAGAGCTAATGTAGGAATATTTCACGTAATTCTTTCCTGTTAAAGAGTGCAGCCCAGGCTTCTCTGAAGAAATACGGTGTTGGCACTTGTGGACCCAGAGGATTCTATGGTACTTTTGGTGAGTAAGTTTCTTTGATCTGCCTTTAAAGGTGCTCAGACTACTTTGGTAAGCCAGCCAAAATAGTCTAATATATAAGCAAAAAGTTATTTTTATTGCTCTGAAGAACAGTTGTCCTCTAATGCACGTTTTACTGAACTTGTTGAGGATTGGTAGTGTTTATTCTTCCTAGCTTTGTTTCTTATTATTTTTTCTATTTTCTTACTCTTTCTAATGCTGATCTTTGAGGAGACTTGCAAAATTTATAATCTGTTTTAGTTCTGGTAACCATAGTAGAAAGAGAACACAAACCTATTAGAATTTAGTAAGTGTAAATCAAAGTACGAATTAAACTTTCTACGAGGACCACAAGGGGGCAGTCTGATTTCTGTGATAACTAATGTGACTACTTCTGTGACTACTAAAGCTGTAGTCAGAATGAAGTTTTCCACTACTGATAACTTTAATGTTGTAATTGAAAGATTTTAGGACCTGAGCAGGTGTTACTAAGGTAAGGGGTTTTTTTTTTCATTCTTTTTAAGAAGTAGTATGTTGTTAAATATCAGGCTCTGGAAATAGTTCTCTACAGGCATTTATATTTTGAAATATTGCATGTAAAACGAAGAATTATACATGAATAGCTGCACAGTTACAGGCTAAGACCGTCAACTCATTTTGTGAACTTTCCAGTCTCTCCGCAGAGATAATGGAATTCTGAAGGTGTCTATACTCAAATTATTTCATAGAGTTAGCTTCCTGTATCCTTGACTTGAATTCAAGACAAACTTGAGCTTGGTTAATCAAACTAGTCCTGTAAGTGAGCAACTAGTTGCTATACCTAATTTGATTTGATAGAACTCTATCAGAACAGGGTTGAGTCTTGATATCAATCTTAGAGACATTAGCTTAGAACCATAATTTGTTGATAAGGAACGTACTGGTAGCCCACTGATTAGTACAGAGAGAACTTACAGGAAACTAGATTCCCTCGGTGATCACAGTTCAGCAGTGGTCTGTTGGAATTCATACAGGCTTCTTCCCTTCCGTCCAAAACAGTGAAGTGCTCAAAAAATCTTGTGAATAATAAATAATATATATAATATAATTAATATATTATTATTATTCCAATATATTAATCTTGGAATAATAATAACAACAACCTTTTGAATCCAAGCTATTTTTAAATTTTGCGAAGTCTTTCACTTGGTTTGTTTCTAGTAATTGTTTGAAACAGACAGGTTAAATTAGTTCTTTTTCTGGTAAGTGAGAGATTCTTGGGATTGTTTCCTGCCCTCTTTGGAGGGCTAATCCTAAAATGTAAACGATAGCTTTTGCTATTCATTGGCTCCTGAATTTTTTGGGTAAGAACTCCATTTCACAAAGCAAGGAACCTAATCGGTGGCATTGCTACTTGACATCAGTAGAGAAGAAGTGATGTTATACTCGCCTATTTGAGGTATCATCTTTTACATATAAAGTAATGGAAGCTTCATTTTAAATGGTAGACAAACTCCTGCCCTGCTTATTCAATCCGAAATTGTCTTCCCATTTTCCCCTAACTTGAAGCATTTGATTGTGGCAGGATTATGAATCTGTGAGAAGAAACACTTCTTGCATCATTGTGTGCCTTAAACTTTTCACGGTTTTTCAGGTACTGTGACTTTGGTAAATGGGTCATATTCTGTGCAGAATTTTACACAGTTTCCTCTTCCATTCCTGTGTAGAATTTAACTGATGGTTGTTGATTGTTACTGCTCAGATTTATCCCCTTTTAGGAGCTGATATTTCATATCAATATTAGAGATCTCTCTTTGAAATGTAGATAGTGTGTTAATATTTATTTTGAATGGAGATTTGGTTCTTCGTATCTATGCCACTTTGAAGGTAATTACTCAATTTAGTGAGTCCCTTTTAAGACATTTTTGCTTTGGGTTGTATCCCTGAAAAATGTGTCTGTGCCTTTATTCTATAATGAGCATGAAATATTTGTATATTTACACATGCCTGAATATTTGTGGGTATTTTCTCTATAATTCTCATTTCTTCTCTTTTTGACTTCCGTGTGAACATATGCTAGGCACTAAACAGGCATTTCATAAAAGTTACTAACAATATTAGCTTTATTAATGTTTCATAATTGCATAGGAAGCTGTTTCAGTCTTGTCTTCTTCTGTGCATATGTACTTCAGGTGGTGTTTGCAGTTTTCAGTTAAGCTAGGCTAATCCAAGTGGTGTAACCAGACTAAAGCAAATCATTGCAATAAAGGAGAGTCAAATACTATTCAGATTTTATCACAATGAAACCTTAATATTGCCTTAACACTTTTCAGCCTGATGGTTAAAAAAAGCATTCATACCCTTATGTAATAATATACCAAGTGTGTGTCATTTTGACCTTACATGTTCTTGCCCTTGACAAAATTTACTTAGGCTTGCAAAACTTTTTTCCACAGCACAAATCTGAATTTGTTAGCTGCCCTTGTTGACAGTACTTGTTTTGCCCACTGTTTGTTACCTAGGCCTTGCTTAGTGTAATGGTGATTGTTTCTGAATAAAGCTCATTGAGAAGGATGCAAGTTCTGATTTTGAACAGTGATGGTCTTGTCATCTTTTTCAGTTAAATTGTGTAAATGGTCACTCAAAAAAATTTTTCCTCATTAGGTATCAATAGCTGACCACTCAAAAATAGTAGTTCAGTCCTTATTTCTGCAAATTTGTTATTCTCTACTGACGAGGCTTCAAAAAGAAACATTTTGGACTGAATGTTGTTTATGTTGCATGTTTTAAATGCTGTGTGGCCAGTCTGTTTTTGTGGTTTTTTTGTTATTGCTGATCTTTATTGGGCTTTTCATTCAGTAAATCAAAGGTTATCCCACCTGTTTGGAAGCCTGATGGAAGACTGCTTATTGATCCTTTCGTCCATGTAGCAATGACACAAGAAAAAGACACAAAGATTCTGGAAATGGACTATTTCCAGTCTCAGTCAGAAAGTAGATGAGAATTCCAGTCAGTATCCTTTGTTCTGAAGTCTTTGGAGAGGAAAGGCTATTCTAGATATTGCTGAATGTTTGGTATATCTAGTGCAGCTGGATCAAAATAATAGGGTGCAACAGAAAACTTCCAAATCATGAGTGACTAACGGTTTGTTTTCATTTAAAAGCAATAGGAAAACCAATTCCTTTCTGATCTGTTTTTTGATGCCCAGGTAAACATAAGGGAAGGATTGCTGAGGATTTATATTTTGCAGGTTATGAATAAAATTGCTCTTTACTGTGGTTGGGAGGCTGTTGTTTGAATAAATACTCTTTGCTTTTATTAATAAATACGTCAGATGGCTGTGTCCTTTTGGGGAAAGATTATGCTAGATATGTTTAGTATGGCGAAGCTGGGGTTTTTACGATACCCTTTCTTTCTGCACCCTTTCTGTTGGTGTCTGGTCAGAAAGAGCAACACTGACATAACCATGCCCCACAGACTATTGGAAGAATCTGTATGTATAACTGATGTTGCTTTATTTGATTTTCGTTTCAATGAACTTCCAGTAATTGCAAAAAGTAACACTTGGCCAGTGGTGGTCTTTCAAGTCACACAGTAATGATCTCTATTTGAATTTTAATCTTATTTATTTCCAGTTGCTAAAAGACATAATTCTCTGGCTATTGCTAGCAGAAGCAGATAGTGGCAAGAGAGTTAGACCATCAAAATAACGGTTTGTCTGATACAAGTTATTTTGCTTAGGCAGAATACTTAATGCTGTGGTTACCTTTCTGCAGCAACAATCCACTCACCATGTGGTATTACAGTTTTTAATATTTTGATTTCTGACATGGGTCACTTTGACCAAATTGGTTTGGGAAATGCTGTGTGTGTGATTGGGTCACTATATCTTAAGGATGAATAGTCTGGCTGGGAGGTGTGACCTTTTCAAGGGGCTAAAGTGTGTTCAGGAGATCGTTTGTGACTTGTAGTCTGACAGGAGCTGTGTTCTGTTATAATGATAGCTGTGCTTATATAGTGAAAGCATCAGCTTGGAGGAACTGACTCTCTGCCAACAGGACCTCATTAATTACTATAAATTACATGATTTGTTTTCTGACTGTAGTAACTGTGCTCTGTAGTTGCAGTCCAAGAACGCTGCATCATTTTTGGTCTAATCACAGGTAGATCTGAACAACTTTTGTTAAAGAACACTAGAGAAACATGTTGCATTAATATTTTCAGATCTGTCAAAACTTGTGATTAATAACAGGTTACTTGTCAGTTTGAGTGAAGTTGCAACTGGGTTGCAACTGGGTTTTGGGAAGTTGCTTGTTTTAGTACTCTTCCTACAAATAAATGTGCTATTTGCTTCAATTAGATGATTTCTGAAAGTAATGATAGACTTTTTGATATAAAAACAAGCTAGCTATCTAATAAATTTTCTATTTTTCTCTCAAATAGATGTGCACTTAGAATTAGAAGAACGGCTAGCAAAATTCATGAGGACAGAGGAAGCTATTATATACTCATATGGATTTGCAACAATTGCCAGTGCTATCCCTGCATATTCAAAGAGAGGGGACATTGTGTTTGTGTAAGTATTGTTTTCTGATTGTTTTCTTCTTCTTTATAATGATTGCTAAACATATTGTTGAACATTTAAAAATATTGCTGGTTTTGATCAAGTATTATGTAGTACAAAGTTCAAATTTTTTTTCTTTGCCAAATATTACAAATCAGTTACTACTTTCATCATGAAAGTACAGACGTGGTCACTCAGCTGCAAAAAAAGCAAAATAACTTCTGCATTCAAATACCAATGCAATTCTAATAACTACTTTTCTTCTTAAACGATACAGTTACACTTGCTTTTCTCCTGTTTACTGCCAGATTTTCACTTTCTCCCGGGACAGTTATTCCTCTCATGCCTATTTGCGATGGATGAGTTGGATAAATATTGGTACATATTAAAATAACGTAAGAGTAGCTGCACAGAATCAAATAAATGATTTGGGAGGCCAAGTATCTGATACCTGAGAATAGCCAGTCATGATTGGTCTGGGAAAGATTCAAGAACTGGGAGAAACAATGTAACAATACTCAATTTACTGCTCCAAAGAAGAGGGTTTGGCTTTAGTAAGAGCTGGTGGATTTTTCTTGTCTTCTGATTCTTTTAGTGCCTTATATCTTTGATGTCCTCAATGTTTCTATGACATGCAAATGGTTAACTTGAACATTTTATGAAAAATACGAAGAAATACTTCTTTCAAATATAACACCTACTAATTTCTATTGATGTGTTTGATTTTTAGACAGGGATTTTCCCCATGCATTTTCCCCCTGGGAGTAGGGAGTGAGTGTGTCAGTGTGGGGCTTAGCTGCCTGCTGTGGTTAAACTACAGCACAATGGTACTTTTGTATTTGTCTGCCAAAATCTCTCTTTGGTGCTCTCTTTTCTAAGGGTAAGGCTTGCAGCCTATTTGACCTCTTTACAGAAGTTCTTTCATAATTTAATCATGTTTTTTGATTGTCTTTAGTTATCTTCTGGATCAGCGTTTTTGAGACAAATGACCAGAATTGTGCACACTACTCCAGGATGCCAGTGTACCCTGGATTTAGTTATCTCATACTGTTTCAGCTTCTCATTGACAAAAGGTCTCACTGTATCTGAAAGCAGCTTGGTTGAAATTACTGCATTTAGCATATGCAGGTTTGGCTTAGTTGCCACTTTTACAAGATTAGTTGACCCAGGCAACTGGGAAATTGCATACCCCATCATAGTCTGAAATTTGCTGTTCCAACACTTTAAAATGGGGGATACTTCTTTGGACATCGAGATATTATTTCTCAAAGGATATTAAAATGGAGGTTTTGAGTATTTGGAGGACTGCACTAAATGTTACAGGCACATCTTTGCGCTTTTTTCCTAAGATGCAGAGCAAATGAAGTGAGAGGTTTCTGGGATGAATATTGTGGTATTCTACCTGGTCCGTGGAATGCTGTGCTCAAACTGCTCTCACATACAAACAACAGGATGAGTGTAGATTTAAAAAAAACAACCTGCTGGCTTACTTTTAGTGTCTGTAATACATAGGAAATTGAGAAGCTTTGAAATTAATTTTCAAAATGTAAATAAAATATACTGTGCTTTAAGACATCTGGTTTTGTCTACACCCAAGTACAAATATCTGGTCAAAAGAAAGACAGTCCTAATAGCCAGATTTCTTTGAATAATTGCACTGTGTTTAACAAACTTAGAAAGATTTGCTGTATTTACAGAGATGAAGCTGCCTGCTTTGCAATTCAGAAGGGATTACAAGCATCTCGTAGTAACATCAAGTTATTTAAGCATAATGATATGGCTGACCTTGAACGACTGTTGAAAGAACAAGAGACTGAAGATCAAAAGGTACCATTCCTTTGAAGAAATATTTGTACTCTTTTGTGCCACCTCCCCCACATTTTTTTACTGAGTCGTGTAATTGAATGGATGCAGTGCTTAAAGGCAGTTACTTGGTTTTCATAACTCTCTACTGAGCAGTTAATGTTGCTTATTTAATTAAGATAGTTTTTAAAGAAAAATATTTATTTATTTGCATTTGTCTTCTTAACCCTTAGAATTGAGCTCACAGGCATTAGTAGCAGGGGATTATTTTTACAGGCAGATGACTGACGTGAGATGTTTTTCTTTTCTTTAAAAACTGTTACACAGCTTTTTTTTTTGATCTCTGAGAAATTTATAAAACTGTATTTACCTAATAAATCATACAGGTTAATTATCACTTTGAATGCCACACTATAAAATCAGCACAAAAATGGCTAGTCCTTTATAGAATCAATATGGTTGTTCTTCTTCTATCGTGCATTCAACTCTTAAGATGTTCTCTCTCTCAAAAAATTTGAGTGAGTCAGTTTGATGACTTGCTTCTCATTCTGACAGTACTGCAAAAGGATGTCCAAAAGCAATTACTAAGATCAGCATCAGAAAGTACAGATAACTTGATTAAATGAGTTTTAAAAGAATTAATAGAGTAGCTATCGTGATTGTATGCCAGACTGCTGGCAAGTTACAGACAATTAAAAGAAAGCTGATTTTGTGATAAGACATAGAAAAAGTAAAGTAGATAAACTGTAATAGCCCTTAACATCAGTGTAAATCAGTAATGGATCTGATTAATAGCAGATTCATAGATAACATACTAGTTAGCATACCTTCATGGAAAATACATTTTGTTAGATAATCTTTACATGAGTTTTTAGATGTGGTTTTCAGACTAATTTATGTAACACATTTGCTTTGTTAAAGCAGAGTGCTTTGAATTAGCTACATGGTTAAAGTTTCTTACTGTAATTAGCTGAATGTGAACATAAAGTTGGTGGGCAAGAGCTTAATATAGACCATGTGTGTATAACTAAGACATACTGACTAGAAAAGGGTAGGTCATATCATTAGAGTTGGTAAAGCCTGTAGAGCAGACTGTGACTAGTTTGGTACATACTACACAGAGAAGTTAAATACATGTTTCTGAATCTTTTTACAAAAACTGAAAAATGAAAGAAGTGTGACTAAATATCCTTGTTCAGAAAATATCAGTAGGGTTCAAAGTAAATAACAGAGGAATGGCATTTTAAAACAGCAGAACTAAAATTAAACCAATTGAAATTTAGCAGGAAGTGAAAGATATTTTAATCATCTGTGTTGTATCCAGAGATCAGACGAGGACATTGTAACGTTAATGTTATGAATACTTTTGCATTGTGTTTTACAAAGGCACTGCTTGTAAGAAGTTTGTGCTGCACTGTGAATCCTGGTGCTCAAAAAGCTTGTTGAAAAGTCTTCTAAATGCTTAACTAATGATGAGTAGAATCGAAACCAAGATTTATAGTATTTGTTCTGCAGTTACATTGGTTGTATATTATTCATAAAGGTCAAATGGATTGGTTATGATTTGTTGCAAAACAAGGCATCTTAAATCATGTGTAGAAGTCAAAATCTTTGAAATTATTACAGAATAAATAAAATAATAGACAAAAGTAGTCCAGTGAGGCATTTCAACTTTTGTTACAGATGAAAAATACTAAGTTTAAACTTAAGTAACAGCTTATTTGAAAAAGAAGCCATTCCTTTCAGAAAAATCTTTTCTATCAAAAAAATATTTAGAGCTTTGCTTGTTTAGTAACAATTGATATAAACTAAAACCATATCTTTCTCTGAAGAATCCTCGCAAGGCCCGTGTAACTCGAAGGTTTATTGTAGTGGAAGGGTTGTATATGAACACAGGAGACATTTGCCCTCTTCCAGAGCTGGTAAGTGGTTTTAGTTTGCCTTTTGTACAGCGTATGAAAACATGTGGCTAATGATATAATAGTGTTGTGTAATTAAGCCTACATTGAAAAGCTCTGTGTGCAGTTTTTTGTTTTCCTTTCTCCTTTTCACACGTTCATGAAGTGGCGATTCCAAACCTTAACCTTGTTTTGAAACTTCTGATTAGGATTCTGAAGCTATTGAGACTTAGAAATAATATCCAACTGTGGTCTTAGTTTTTATCCTGTGAAATACACTGTATTTTCAGCTACACTGTATGATACTAGATAGTTAAACTAGGTTATATTAAAAAAAAAAAGCGAAAAAGAAGTGTCAAAGAAACCTGGATAAAAATGTCAGAAATAGTGAGTCCAAGGAAAATATTTGCTATTCAGCATAAAATGGCTTTTTGTGCAGGCTCTGTTCTTGTAGATGATGGAAGAAATGGTGTGAAAATGCATTGTCTTGAAAGTACTTGAGAACTTATTAAAAAATAAGGGTTTTTTTATATATGAGCATTTATGTAATTTGTTCCAGTATTACATAGTGGAATAATTTTGAAGGCTTTTAAAATGTTTTAATGATAGAACAGAACTCTAGAAGTGACTTTTATGCAGTATTCAGAATGCTGTCCTTCTCTTTCTTTGCCTTATCTCCCACATGCATTTTGTCACCAAATTCCGACTTGTATTTTATATAATTTTCTTTGTTTTAGATAAAATTGAAGTATAAATACAAAGTTAGAATATTTTTGGAGGAGAGCCTTTCCTTTGGAGTCCTTGGAGAACACGGAAGAGGAATTACTGAACACTTTGGAATAAATGTATGTACCTTTTTGTTGTGAATGAGAGATTTGTACAGAAGCAAGTTGTGCAATTGTTTTCTAATACCTGTGGCATTAACAGGCCGTTTTGTAGTGTACAGTAGACATTTAAATACAGGGGGTTTTAAAATACTTTTTTTAAAAAAAGATAATATTTTCTTAGCAGTCTTAGAGCTTTCAGGTCTTGGAAGTCTTTCGTGTACTTATTTGAAATAGTTTTACTTATCTTTAATGATGAAGATAACAAAAGAATTTTTACAATGCATAATTCTGTCCTTTTTTTGGACACTCAATGAGATAATGAATACTGTCTGTTCCAGCCACATACACTTGAAAGCGTCACTCTGACACAGAAATATTTGAGGTCTTGCAGTAAATAAGAAAAATCTTTGCAGTATGTAGCAATCCCATTTTGCTGTATTGCCTTTTACTCCAGTGGGGAAAAATAAGATAAAAACTTCTGATGGTTCTTTCAAAGGCATAATTGTAGTACTTTACTAGCAGATTAAACCAAACTGTTTTTCTAAGGGTCTACTTTTCGTGGTGTTTATGCAGCTGAGGAGTACTTTGGAAATCCAAAATTGTATCCTTGCTTACTACCACAGTCCCCTGGGCTGAGGGGAAGGAAGAAATGCTTTTTGTTTGCCAGTGGTTCAGTGTGGAGCATCTCTCACTACATTCTGACAGTGTCTGGATTCAGCTTGGGAGTGGAATAACAAATTCAGAAAATTCATTCTGTCTTCCCCTTTGTCCTGTTGTTTTCACTTAATACCAAACATGGAAAAGAGAATTATTTTAGAAAAGGAAACAGTGTTACTGTGATACCTGCCAACTGCCATCTGATTAACTGACTTCTATGTTAAATTCCTTTCCAATTAATTGACTTCTACAGTAAATTAATTTACAGACAAAATCTTTCAGAGCCTGGCAAAAGAAATATTTGCAACTAAGATGTGAAATAAGACAGTTGTGTCTCTAATGTTCAGACTATTTTAATTAGGTTTATGCTTAATTTTAATCACATTCTACCTCCTAATGACTACAGTGGGGCAACTGGTACTCTTAAAGGACACTGCCACACTGAGTGCATTGTGGAACTATCACCAGCATCCAAATACTTTGTTTTATCTGTTTGTGTTCTTCAATTTGCAATGCCTGGAAAACAGAGATCATATGCAATTTATTTACAGATCCATAAATGTCAATTTCTCAAAAGTCCTTTCTGTGTTGCTTAAAATTATTATTTCAGTTGTATTTTGATTTTATTACATCATAGTTTGGCGGCTCTTCTCTAGTATTCATGGTAATATGAAACAGGATGTATCTTTAATAGATTAACTTACAGTCTTGATGCAATCAAAAGCATATTTTAATAATTTGTTGGTTTAACTGACAGATTGATGATATAGATCTTATTAGTGCAAACATGGAAAATTCACTGGCTTCTATTGGTGGATTTTGCTGTGGAAGATCTTTTATTATTGACCATCAGGTAAGACAGATCTCTTTTTAAATAGTCTGGCACTATTAGTTACTTATATGGCAGAGTTAATTATTAATATCAATTTGCAAGCATGATATAGATGATTATGCAGTATTTGATTCTACACAGAAATTCTATGGTTCTATGAAATATTGTAGATGAATTGTAGACCTACTTTTAAATCCTTACGTGTACCTGTAGGTGTGGAGGAGAGGTTGTTTATATGTACATGAATTAGCTTTTGAACAATGTCTACATTACTATTAAAAAAAGTTTTTTTTCCTTTTCTCCCATAGCGATTGTCTGGTCAAGGCTATTGCTTCTCTGCCTCCCTACCTCCTTTGTTAGCTGCTGCTGCTATTGAGGCTCTGAATATTATGGAAGATAATCCAGGTACTTAATTCAGGAATATGTTATCCTTCAGTCTTTGTACACCCCAAACTAGTAACTTGTACTTCTCCCTACTTTGATTCCTCACCTTTTTACTCAGATGTCCTCTTATTTTTTTGCTAATTGACTTACCATAAAGAAAAAAACATGCATGTTATTTCCCACTCTGCTTTTCTTCTTCAGTGTTTCCATCCCTTTCCTTCTTCCAGCTGAAAATAAGCAAGTTATTTGAGCTAAGAGGGACACAGATGATTTTTGAAAAGCAAATAAATTTTTATTCTGCTCTTTTGATCAGTGATATGCCTCCTCCTTAAAAACATATTCCTTCAGCACAAATGAAGGAAGAGAAGGATAAATAGAAACAAATGGTAATGTATTTCCTCAGGACTGAGCAACCCTCTCCTTTCCACTTGCACTATATAATTAGGGGTTTTTTTCCTTCTATAGTTACACATTGAGGCAAAAATCTTAGGAATGATAAGGGTGCAAACTGCCTGCGATTTTGCAGGATCAGATACAGGGCATTTGTATAAAGTTTGCAGACAGAAGTTTCTGCTCTAGGAGTCAACTACAAATGCCCTTAAAGATCATCTGGTTCCAACACCCATTGGCAGGGACATCTAGACCAGGAGCTCCATCCAACCTGGCCTTGAAAAATCTTTTTGCTGACTGGGAATTGATCCCAGGCTATGGCAGTGCCAAATTCCAGCCACTAAAACACCTGAGAAAGAATTTTAAATTTTTTTTTTTTTTAATTAGGAAGTGGAGGGGTTGAGAGGCACATGTGGACAAAATTGGCCAAATTGTGTAAATTTGGTTTTAACCTTCATTTGCATCAACAGATTGGAGGACATCTGCAGAGATGCAGTATTAAATTTGTGACAAAATAAATAAAAATTACTGGGTAGCCTATGCCCAGTCCTCTGAAGTGAAATAGAATCAAGAAAAAATTCAGAGTAAGTTACAGGACTGTTAAGTGTAGTGGAGGGTTAGCCTTCACCAAGGAAAGGAGCCACAGTTTGCAGATCCAGGAGTCAGTTTCCTCTTTAAGGATCTGCAGTGAATTGGGAAAGGATCAACAAGCAGAGTCTGCATGGCAGTAGATATTTATGGATATTTATAAATTGGACCTGCCATTTCAGTCCCATTACAAAGTGTTTATGTCATCCCTTCCATATGGTCATGAACAGCAGCAGCTCCATATGCAGCTGGAGTAATGAGATAAAGGGAAGTAGTGCATTTGTCAGGACTTAAGAGCTTGTCATGTCCTGGCAGAAGTAGGAATCAGGGACATTAAGAAGAGTAGTAAAGAGACTTGTTAGTTCAACAGATATGCATACCTCAGTTTGATTCCAAATGCTATATTTGAAATCTTAGAGAAATGTAAAGTAGCAAGAGGAAATCTAAGCCTTTTCTTTTTCTCTTTTGTTTTGGGTTTTTTTGTGTTGTTTTGTTTTGTTGTTTTTTGTGTGTAGACATTTTTCAGACTCTCCGGGCTAAATGCGAACGAATTCACAAAGCTTTACAGGGGTAAGTGTGGGGATTGGGGCTTTTTTGGCTTTGATTTGGCTATGCCTTTATAATGCCAACTATAAAGAAACTCTTCTTGCCCAAATCTGTTTCTGGTTTTACAGATGCTTAGACTGGGATATGTACACTCAATTACGTATGTATTATAGGAGGAAAATTATACTTTCCTGACTGTCTTCGTTACACTACTAAAAAGATTCCAAGTTTTTAAAATCCTTTACAGATTTTGAAATGAGATTATACCTTAAGGCTAATAAGGAAGTCTGCAATCTCTTAAAATTAAAATCTTTAGGAATGTGATAGCTCTCAATGACACAAAGTGTTGATAAGCATTTTGAAAATTGTCTAAATAAAAGCATTTGGGATGAAGCTTAACAGATACTCTTTCAGACAACTCAATGCAGCTTTCAATCACCTAGAATCCAATATTGTTCCTACATATTTGACTTGAATGTTAAAATACTAATAAAGTACCCATTGTTCTCGAGGCAAATAGAAAATTGCTAGAATTTATCTGAAAAATAAGGATTGTGCAATTGTATTTTACAATTCCTCTTCCTCAACAATTTTGTGTGGCATATTACAGAAATTAATAACCTTTAAAAACACTCATACAAAATTGCTAATGCATGATTGATTATACTAGTTTCTTTGGAATGATACTACCATCAAATGAGCCTGATCTTCTTAAACTGTATTAGGCAAGCTTGTCGAAGTCCAGAAATTAAAATTACACCTGGTAGTTGATATATGTTTATGTGACCTGTTAAGTTTGGGGACCAGAGGTCTTGCTTGGATATTGGATACAGATTTTTGGATGGGACTAACTCAGTCCTAAATGTGTGTGATGTGTCAGGACAATGACAATCAAATGTCCGTCATTCAGTCAAATTCCAGAAACCCAGTTAACAACTGTTTCTGTGTACAGATGAGGGAACAGTTATAGTCATATAACTAATTTTAGAGGAGCTTCTGACTAAGTGACAGATGATGTTGTAAAGAGTTTCTACAGGAAATAATTTAAAATCGTAAATCATCTTGCAAAACCCCCCAACAAAACTTTTGTTCCTTCTTCTCCCTTAAGTGATAAGAAGGTTTATTACTATTTATTTTCTTAATGTAGGCTTGAATGACTTCATGTAGCTAGCTGGGTTTTTATCAGCAGCTTACAGGCCTAACAGAGACATTTCTCTTAATCTTCATAAGGATTCTTTAAGAATTTCTGAATTATTAATCCTGTTTGCAAAAGGATGAGTAACAATTGTTACACAAACTTACTGAATCTCCTTAGAAAAGACATTTGCTTTATAACTTTATGTAATGCAAGCTGAAAAGCACATATGTTTTGTCTGCGTTAGTATCAGTAAAGTGAAATATCCGTCTTTTCTCACTCACCACCTAGAAAGGAGAAACACTTGTTATCTAGAATTTCAACACATGTCTTCAAGTAGGATGTACATCAAAGGCTTTTTATTTGTTTTAGGATTTCTGGTTTAAAAGTAGTGGGAGAATCTTTTTCTCCAGCATTGCACTTACAGTTGGAGGAGAGCTGTGGATCTCGAGAAAATGATGTGAAGTTCCTCAAAAGAGTTGTGGATTATGTAAGTGTCCCCATAGTAATTAAAATATATCATTGCCTTTGAATGTTAATAATGAAAGAAGGGTAGGGTGGCTTGTTGGGTAACTTGTTGAAATATCTTGCAGGAATGCTGCAGGAAACTCAGTTTCTTTGCTGATTATACAGCTCCATTAAAGATCATCTTCTAACCATTTCTTGCTGCCTATAGTTAGGTCTGTAACTCCGGACTAAAAAATATATATTAGACCGTTTACTTCAGGAAATAGTTATATCTTGTTATCTATTTTAATGCTCAAATCTGCATATAAAACTGTTGCTTAGACAACTTTTATAATGTTAATAAGAATAGTGTTCTGGAGGTGCATTTTAACTATTTACTGTCAACCTTTGCTTCTTTGAGTCCAGGAATTTGCTTTTTTTTGTGTGTGAACAATCTCATATTCGATATGTAGTATTTTTCCCTTCTTCAATACACATTGGTTCTTTTTGTCCCACATGAAGAGGCAAGGGTTGATGGAAAGCTTTATATATCAGGTGGCAGGTAATCAAGACTGCACAACAAAAAGAAATTCTGAATTTAGTTTCCTTGAAAATATGCTTAAATATTATTTAATTGCCTGATAAATACAGTATGTTTGCCTGATTACATGGAAGTGAAAACTAAAGACACTGCACCCTAAACTGTTTTATGTGTTAAAGCTGTATTGAAATTAGAGATGATTTTGCACAACCTTCACAACCTCTGTTTGGGAAAGAACTTGCATTTATCTTGACACCAGATTAATAAGAGTTAGTTATATGTATTTGGTGATCGAAAGGATATGCCATCAGAAATTCCCAGGTTGACTGCTGTATTTTCTTTATTTGTAGTGCATGAATAGTGGTATTGCGTTAACACAGGCTCGCTATCTGGAGAAAGAAGAAAAATGTCTTCCTCCACCCAGGTTAGCAGAAAGTTAATCTGTTACTTGAATTTTTTTGGCTATGGCTCTCCATCTCTTTTCATAGAATGATAGGAATTTTGTTCAGTAGACTGGATTGAATAGTTGGTTCTTGGAAAAATGGGAGAGGCTCCATTTTTGAGGTGTATTTTCAGTGACTGTTCCAGGTTGCTAGTACCATGAAATAACTGTATCAAAACTACCTGTATCTTGGGGCTCAGCATGTAGCCTCTTAGCAGGCACATTTCCATGAGCTGCACCTCTGTAGGTAAAAACGATAACAGATTTCCGCAGTGTGTATGGCGAGGTGGCACAGCGGGGGCAAAAAAGTAGTTTGACCACATCTGTTTAGTCATATGTCTTGTTTCTGGTTGAATTTGAATTTGTAATAATTTCCGTACAGGTAGTGATCTTAATGTGTTGAAATTAGTACAAAACAATTCTAAAGCTGAAGGCTAGTAGTAAAGTTTACTGTGTATGTTCTGGTTTTCTTTTTCTAGTATTCGAGTAGTGGTAACAGTGGAACAAACAGAACAGGAACTGGACAAAGCTGCATCACTTCTTAAGGAAGCTGCACAGTCTGTGCTGAATTAGACCTCTGTTTTCAGATTCCTCTTTCCCCACATTATCAGGATAAGTGTTTTACACTGTATAGCGACTTCCAGATTCTTCCACTGATGGCATTGAAACCTGACTAACATAATTGTTCTAGAGTGATACAAAGGCAGTGAGGGGAAGAATGCTGTATTTTGGAGTTGGTGAATGACACAGAGTTGTTCCAATTAAAATTCTGCCATTTACTAGCATTACTTAAAATGGGATATCATTATTGCATTCATGACTCTTTCATAAGTTTAGTATAAAAAATTCTAAATTTATTTCCTCAAACACTTAAATGTTCTCAAAAATGTGTATGAACATTCATTTTCAGCCCAAATAATGTAAAATGTATTGTTTTCTCTGCATTTTCTCAGAATGTGGGAACTTCAAATAATTTTCAAGGAATTATCCCTCTCCACCTTCCAAGTGAAAATATGCTGTTCCTAATACTGCCAAAAGGAAGAAAATAACATGTTAAGATATAATTTTGTGCTATATTATGTCATTTATTACTGAATTATAGGAAGGAGGACCTTCAGTTCTTTTTGTTTATATATCTTTCTCTAACCATTTTTGGCAGCCAGTTTTTAAGAAAGCCTGGCCAGAGAATTCTATTGTCTAAACAGTAAATTCATATCAAATACTGTTTGCTTCTTGCATTCCGTATGCAATTATATGCATGTTTGATATTATGGGTGAGGTTTTTCTTATTATTAACTTTGAAATATCTAAATTCAAACCTCTGAATTGTGAAACTGATGTAATTCCAATATAGTATGTTCAGATAGGGGAGCTTTGTACCAGTCTTGAAGAGGAGTAATAGGTAACATGGCAAATGAACCAAAGTTTTGAAACAGCAACTAAATACTAGCTTAGTCAAACTACTTTTAAGCACAAAAATTATGTGTGCTTAGTTTTATCTCTAAACATCTATACCTTAGAAGGGAAGATTCACAAATAGCTACTAAGAGTTTAGATGGTACAAATACTACTGAAACACAACTCAGTCTGTGCACATAAAATTCCCAAGTAACTTGATAGTAATATTTGGAGGTGGTGCTGTCAGGATTTTAAGTAAGCACAGATGGACATTACATATATGGACACTTCTATCAGGAAACTGGTAAGGAAGTAAGAACCTTTTTATAAAACAAAAAATATAGCTTTTTATTTCAAGATTTTGCTTTAAGAACACCTGTCTAAAAATTTTGTATTCTGCCTAGTATGTGTTGAGTTGTTTTGTACTTATGTGCCTTTTTGGTTGCTACTACAAGGATTACAGGTCTGTTTTTGGGAAACGTCATTGTTGTATATAAAGTTAAAAATGTTTGATTCAGATTTTTACTTACACAATTGGATTTTGTAGCATGGTCAACCATATATCGTTAAATATTCTACATTAGGTGAGCATAGTCTATGTTGCCTCCAGTTCATAGGGACTGTGTCTATGCTGGCTTTCAAAACTTTTCATCTGTGTACATTCAGATAGAACATCTAAAGTTGTGTTGGTGCACTTCTGTGATTGTTGCTTGACATTTGAAGCATTCAAATCATTATCTGTGCAATGTAGTAAAACCTTCATCCCAATGTGAAAGAGTATCCCTATTTCACTGACATTTATGTTTTCTCTGTTAACTGTGAGTAAAAGCCAGTGAGACACCAACAATTTAAAAGAGAAAAAAATGTGCAGAATGAAACTGACTCCCATTTTACAGATGGGCACTGAAGTGCAGAATAATCATCTTGATGATCCTCAGAGACTGCAAGAAATGGAAATTAAATGTTACCGCTTTACTTTGAGCTTTTGAGCCATTTTTGGCTGGATAATTGAAACCTGCAAATTCTAGTGAAGTCAATCCTTTGATGTATAAACTTGGAACAAATGAGGTACTTTGATTCCAGTGCAGCATATTAAATGGTTTTGGAGTTAAGATAAACTGGGAAGGTAAGCAAATAACCACTGGCATTGAAATCCTAGGTTGCAGAATCTATATTTAATTCTCTCATTTTATTTTAAGTTGTCTGCAAATGGGGGGGAATTTTTGTTGCGCTTAGAGAACTAGCAATAATTTTTAGATACATAGATTTGTGTCGTTAATTTTGTTCTTGGTTTGTTTGCTTTTAAATGAAGTGATGACAACAATGCAAGGAGCAGAGTAAAATTTCTAGCAATTTCAAAGCTGTGACTAAGTGGTTCTGACAAAATAAAAGTTAAAAAATGTTGCTAAGAGATGCCATAATCTGATTCATTTGACAAACACGTACCCACCATTCAAACATTAGTAAAACTGCCTTTACCCTTCTTTGTTTTTTACCAGAATACAGGAAAGAAGCATTTAGATCACAGTGAAGTGAATACCTCGGTTGATAGCAGTTGAAGTTGAAGCTATTGTAATATGTGTTTTACTGACAGATTATATCCATGATCTCTGTGAGAAATTAAGACACTTATGAGACGTAACTGGTGGAGAGGGATATCCTTGGTCAGTTTAAGCATGTCTGGCTCCTCTTCATTTTGACTTTTTTGATAGATGTCTCTGTCATGGCAAGCAGATGAAGAAATGGGTGGCTCTGGGGGAAAATGTTGATTGGGGTTAGGGAGACAGCAGGTGATTCTGATTAAACTTCTGACATTTGAAAAATCAGAAGCCTGTTAAGGTGCTTAACTGCCCACTGCTCTTGGCTGATAAATATATGAACAAATCTGTGTTAGTTGCTTTGTAGTTACATTTGGGTGAAGTGCTATTTTTCCATCCATTTCTTCAGATGTGGGCTGGGACTGGAGTTCAGTGTAAAGCTGTTAAGTAGGATACTGTGAGATGAATCAAACACAAGGACCTTATCCCAAACTTCAAAGTATCTTTTGAAAATAAATTTTATTTCAATAAAATAAAATAAGTTTTGCTTTGCCACATACTTGGAACAGAGTTTCAGCTAAGTGGATAATAAATCCAGTATTCTAAATAGTGATCAAAAAAAAAAGTTGTTAATTTTCTAAATTGAAAATTAATATCTGGTAGTTGAGAAGGAGGGCATTTTAACTGTAAAAAGTTGGCCACTTATTGAAATTGTCTTGATGAAAGCAAATTTTATAATATATGAGGACTGGGATGGACTGGAAAGAATTTATACTTTGAAAGTATTTTAGCTGGAAGAAACATGTCTACGTGAAATATATATTCTTATTTTAAACAGATTTATTTTCCTTGAATATTTAAAAACAATTGATTACCATTTGTGTCATTTCATGGTTTTTAAAGGAAAAACTACAGGTGCCTTTTCTGTTTATTATAGTAATCATTATTTTTGGATAGAAGGTGAAATGCATAAGGAGGATATTAACAAAGAAAGAGACGTATGGCTGAATAACTTGGATTTTATTTTTTTCCACTTTTGAAATATGAACCCAGTCAATGCACAGAATGGTGTACTGTCTCCTTTCTGTCACTCCATCTGGACTTTATTATTTTAAACAGGGTTGTGGAGTGTTGGCATTCACTGATCTATGAAGTTGCTACCGCAAAAGTGTCTTGCATCTTAAGATTAAGACTAGAGAAGTGCACATGTAAATGTACAGAGCTGTAAATGCTGCTTAAACAGAGGAAATATTTACAACTAACACAAAGCATTTGTACATTAAACAGTTTCAGTGTCCTAATAAAAGGAAGTGTCTGGATAACATTTCTTCTTGTGTTTTTATGTTCTTTGGCAGTTTTCATGGTAATAAGGTAATGGACTTACTCTGTCTTGCTGTTGATAGATTTTCCAGATTTTGGTTTTCTGTCCGTTGTATACTAGGTAATTGCAAAATATGCGTAGTAGAAGTCACAGAAGCTCGTAAATCTGCTGAAGAGTACCTATCAGGGTAGGACAGTTTCTACATGTCAAATTTCTAATACTTTGGTAGCACATTTGCATAAAACTACTATTGGAAGCTAGACAGTGAGCCAGATACACTTTTGTTGTGACTCAAATAGAGTTTCTGGTGTATCAACAAACCTGAGTCCAGATGACGTATGCCTCAGCTTTGAGACACCTTTACAGAATAAAACACTGCAATTTTGCCTACTATATTTTATGGATAAGATTTCTCTATCTTCCCCTGCTGTTAGAGGTGTTACCACTTAGCTCAGCATGCTGTTTGTATAACTGAGCTGCATTTTCCAGCAGAGGATTCAGAGCTGGCAAAAACCATTAAGTATTGGAGTCGAAGGAATGGTTTAAGTAGAACTGGAAATGTGTAATCTTACGTTTTATGTAGGCCAAAAATAAGTGATTGTCTCACTCTAATCAGCATTTGTCAGACTGTGTTCCTGTTCTGGTCTCCACAATTCAAGGAAGACAAGGACAGATTGGAGAAGGTCCAGCGGAGGACCATGAAGATGACCAAAGGGCTGGAGAACCTGCCTTCTGAAGAAAGAAAAACCAAAGGACAATTTTCCAGTTCTTACACAGTGTCTACAAAGATGGCAGAAGCTCTCTTTGCAATAAGCCACATGAAGAATAGAAGGGGCAATAGAATCATAAAATGGGTTGGGTTTAAAGCGACCTTGAAGATCATTTAGTACCAACCATGAACAAGGGTACCTTCCACTAGACCAGATTGCTCCAGCCCCTATCCATCCTGGCCTTGAACAGTGCCAGGGATGGGGCATCCGCAGATTACATGGGCAGTATAATAGAATAGAACCATTAAGGTTGGAAAAGGACCTCTGAGATCATCAAGTACATCCTTTGACCAAACACCGCCACGTCAACTACACCATGGCCTTAAGAGCCACATCCAGTCATTTCTTGAACACCTCCAGGGATGGTGACTCCACCACCTCCCTAAGCAGTCTGTTCCAATGTTTGGCAACCCTTTTCATGAAGAAATTCTTGCTGATACCCAGCCTGAACCTCCCCTGGCACAGCTCTTCACCAGCTTGGCAAAGCTAATGAGCAAAGATGCTCTTCCCCTTGTCTGACAGATGGACCCCACCAGCCTCCAGCAGACCTGGTTTCTCAAGGTGAGTCACATGGAACCTGAGTACAAGTTGCACAGGGAAAGGTTTCATCTTGACATAACTTTTTTACTGTGAGGAGAATGGTCAATCACTGGAAAACAATCTCCTCAGGGATTATGGGTGATTTTCGAGATGTGGGTGGACAGGGTGCTGGATAATTTCATCTAGACTCCCTTTCTCACAAAAGGTGGGGCCAGATGATCTTTTGAGGCCCCTTCCAGCTTGGCCTGTTTTGTCATTCTGTAGTTCTGTGACTGTAACTCAGAAGAGGAAGTGGAAATAATTTTTCACACTTAGTCTGATTAAAATTGGATTTTGTTTGGAGCAACCCCATTGTTGATTACCAGTGTCACAGCAGATGTTGAGAGAATGGATGAGCAAGAATTTAAACTCTGTGCATTACAGTAAATACAAGTTAGGCAGATGATTGAGAGGATAAAAAAAGGTCATGATAACCTGAGCGGTGACTTTGAATTCCTCTCATCATTTCTAGTGGTTTGGAGTTTTTCTGTTCTTTCATGTAATGAGGTAAAGAAATGACTGTTCTCAACAGTTAATTGATGAAAGATCAGATACGATTTTTTTTGTTTTACCTTTGTCCAGGATGACATTTTTTAATAAGCAAGGCTCAGTTCTGTGTATCATGTTTGTACTGAGTAAAGTTTTGCCTTAGTGTGAATAGTGAATGTGAACAGACAACAATAATCCCGTACCTTTGTATGCAACCTTTAGGCTTAAAACATGGGTGAATTTAAGTGGCCTTTAAAGCAGCTGATAGTAAAGAATACTCAGTGTTAATGAAATTCCTATCTATGACAGTTATGACAGAATATTTTATTGGTGACATACTATAGGTCTATTTTTTAATCCATCTTTAGATTTTCAAAGACAGGCTACATACAAAGAATCACTACTAAACAGTAATCAACGTTTGCAAGAATAAATTTCCTGGCTTCTTAATAGATAAAAGAGCTAGGCATGATTGTTTTACTAAAATTTGCTTATTAAAATTTTTTAATAAACAAATTTTAAATACATTAACTGCTCAACTTTGAAGACTGCTGAACCTTGGTCACTATTTTGAGAATAAGAATTGTAAAATGTTTAAGGATTTTAAAATATCAGAACTTTTAAATAGGTTGCTTTCTTGTTTCTTGAAGCTTTTGCTATTTCTTGCATTTTTGTTTTCCAGTCATCTTCCTGCATTTTTTCCTTCATTTTTCAGGACAGACACCAACCCTAAATGCATTGCTAGATGCTTGAAATTACACAAGCAGTGAGTGTTTGCTCTAATATGATGGTACAAATTAATTTGATTTATTTGATGATGACAATGAAAATGTAATGACCTGATTCCATAGCACATAGTGCTGGTGAATGCTAAGTGTAAGTTGAGGTCTGTGGAAACAAATACTCAATGTGTCAATGATCACCTCTAGGTACAGAATGCCAGTTTTTCTATTTTAATATTTTTTCCAATTTGAAACCATAGGGTTTAAGTGTGGGTAAAATATCACAGCTGCATTGTCAGATATGCTGGAGTTAGAGATCAAAAATGGGAACATTTTTTGAATACTGTGAGGTGAAAACAGTGGAAAATAGTGGTGTTTTTAACAAAGGTAGAATTTGGTAGTGTTTGAGGAGCCTTCAATTTGAACATAGAACACAAGTGCTCATTAGGTGCTGGTTAACAGTAGTAAGTTGACTGCAAGGTGCTGCAGTGGCGCTGCAGTGAAAAAAATAGCAAGATCCTTGTTATCATTACTAATGAGACTAATCAATTGTTAGAAGTTAACAGTTCTGTCTCCAGAATTGTTGCTCACTCATTGCTGGTCCTTTCAAGGTCTAGGCAGTAACAATGTACACTGGAGAACAGTGAGCTTGTACTGCAAATTGTCACATAATCAGAAACTGTTTGCAGGATAAAATAGTGCCTTACCTCACAGCAAAATTAGATGCAACTGCATCACAAAGAAACTAGCAAATGAGTGAAGTTATATATACGTTTTGCAACCTGGGGGGAAAGAATTTGGTGTGTGATATCAAGGGGAATTTATTAAGCATTCACATATCTTTCTATAAATACATTTTTTATGCTTGGCTAATAAAAGAGGTCACAGAATACCCTGCGTTGGATGAGACCCACAAAGATCATCTAAGTCCAGCTCCTTGACCTGCACAGGACAGCCCCAAGAATCACACCATATGCCTGAGAGCATTGTCCAAATACTTCTTGAACTCTTGTCAGGCTGGTGCTGTGACCACTTCCCTGGGGAGCCTGTTCCAGTGTCCAGCCTCCCTCTTGGGGAAGAACCTTTTCATAATATCTGACCTAAACTTCCCCAACACAACTTCATGCTGTTCCCTTGGGTCCTGTCACTGGGCACCACAGAGAAGAGATCAGCCTGCCCCTGCTCTTTCGCTTACAAGATGTCGTAGACTGCAATGAGGTCTTCCCTCAGTCTCCTCTTCTCCAGCCTGAACAAGTGACCTCAGCTGCTCCTTGTATGGCTTCTGCTCTAGATTTTCCACCTTCTCCATTACTCTCCTTTGGATGCTCTCTAATAGCTTTGTATTCTTTTTATATTGTGACACCCAAAACTGCCCCCAGCACTGGAGGTGAGGCCGCCCCAGTGCAGAGCAGAGCAGAGCAGGACAATCCCCTCCCCTGCCCGGCTGGTGATGCTGTGCCTGATGCACCCCAGGACTCAGCTGGCCCTCCTGGCTGCCAGGGCACTGCTGTGTTATATTCAACCTACCCTCAACAAGGACCGCCAGATCCCTTTCTGTGGCACTGCTTTCCACCATCCTGTTTCCCAGTTTGTCTGTACATCCAGGCTTGACCTGTCCCTGGAGCAGAATCCAGCACCTTTCCTCGTTAAATGCCATTTGACTGGTGATTGCCCAGTCCTCTGATTTGTCAAGGTCTCTGCAGGGCCTCTCTGCCTTGAGGGAGTTGACAGCTGCTCCCACTGGCAGACTTGGTGTATCCTTGAGTCCTCAATCCAAGTCGTTCATGGAGATACTGAAGACAGCTGGGCCGAAGGTGGAAGCTTGGGGATCCCCAGTAGCAACCAGTCATCAGCCTGGCGTAACCCCACAAAAGCTGCTGAAAACAGCTAGACAAAAAACCTCTCCACAACCTCCTAGCAGTTTTGACCAGAGATAAGGGGTGGTATCAAATGGCAGGGTTTGAACAAGTTTCAGCCACTTCAAGTCTTAAAATGGAAAAGCCCTAAAAGTTCAGCATATGTGTACTGCTTTAGGCAAAGAGGTTCTTTGTACAGCCAACAGGATAGAAGAAATATTTAGTAAGCTAACTCATGGGAGGAGTTTTTGTTGTAACAGGTGATAAAATGGCAGCAAAGCATTTGCCTTTGGTGTAGTTTACTGTGGAACTGTTCTTGGGCAGCATGAAACTTGCACAATGCCCAAGCTATTTAACAACTGAATATCTTACTTGATGACTGAAGGGACTGACTGACACAGCCCTTTACTCTCAGTGAACAAGAGTAGTCTCAGAAGAATCTTAGACTGCGAGTACAAAATGTTGTGTGTTTGTCTATCATCGCTTAAAGGGAGTATTGATGGATTTGAGGGAACAAGTGGAAGAAGAGGACACAATGTACCCATGAGGACAGGCTGTATGAATTCACACAGAAGTACTTAAATTAACAAGCTTGAGTTTTGGCTGCTGAATGATTATGTTGATGATGTTTCCCACTTGTTTGCACTCAAGGGTCTAAGCAATATGCTTAGCAGCTAGTATAGATATTTTGGTCAGTTAAATTTATTCATCTTTGTAAATCCTGCCTCTACTTGAAAAGTCTCAAGTACATAGAAATGACTAGAATGGATATATATATTATTATTTTGAAGTGGCAATTGTTATCCTTCCCATAGCATAGCCTATTAGGAAAAGTGCTCTGCAGCAGAAAGAATATCTTTTTTGTTTTAAAGGAAAATATTTCACTGCTTGTGGTAAGTAAAAATAAGTAGAAATGCATATTTTTGTGATATGAGAGAGAAAATACACCTAATTTTCCCCTCTTATTGCATCTCAAGTTTTTCTTTTACCAGCAAAGATGTATCATGTGAATGACAACCCATGCAAAAATATGATTTGCATTAAAGCAAATGTAGTTAGACTTCACCTGCAACTGTTTTTTTGAAGACATATGTGTATGTATATTTTGTTTAGGGATCTGCAAAAAGAAGCACATAATCTTGCAAATTATCAACAGCTGAAATTTGTGATATTGAAGCTCGACCTCAGGGATGTAGGTTTGCCAGAGAAGCCTTCATCAAGTGATTACAGTGATCTAGCATGCTGTCAGTTCATATAGGCAAAGAGAAATTTTAAAGCTTGTAATGAGATCACATGTTATTTTCTTTGTATTTATAATCAGTTAAAATAATAGGTATTGTGTTTAAATTTTGAAAATACACGTCTATTTAATATTAGCTTTTAATTTGTGTTAAAGCTTATTTTAAAGTACTGATATAGGCCAAGTTTATCATTAGCATGGGAGAATCCTTAAAACAGACTATAACGGAATACTTTAACATTCTGAAAGAGTTTGACTTTACTGTTCTTTTATGTATGAGCACAGGAAATGTGATAATTGAAATAATTTTACTCATGCTTGTGTCATTACCTTTAACATTTAAATCCTAGACGGGTTTCTGTCTGGCACAGGGGTACTGCTATCCAGAGTTTGTGAAGAGTGATGGGATTTTTGTGGCAGAACTTCATGAAACTAGTAATTTGCAAGGTGGTTTTTAATTAGACAGAAATATTTTGCTCGTTTCCACTATTAGCCAGGTAAACACTCTGGCACCAGTTCTGTAGAGAGCAACTAAATCATGAGGTATGCCAGGCAAGTTTGGTGCACTGTGTAATGATAATTCTGACTATGCAGAATCCCTGCTTCATGGAAGTGACAGTTTTGGTTCCCAGTGAAGCCACTGTTTCACTGGTTTGTGCATTTATTACTAGTGATACTCACTTACCCCTTAAGGGAAGTAAACTGATGATCTCATTGTGTGCATAAATGACTGTGTTTGATCTGTCTGTACACCCTTTTAGCCAGGTAAACCATATACAAACCTAATACTGTAGGATTAGAGCATTTTCCAGTATTCTGATCCTAATCCATAAACTGTAGCTAAGACTAATTGTGCTGAGCATTGATGTTGCGCTTTACCATCAGAGTACAAGTGTATCTAATTCTGGCTGGGAGGTGTGAGCCCTCTTGGCCAGCTGAACAATGCTGAATCTCTCAAGGTCTATCCAGCCTACTTGTTTCCTTTTCCTTGGGTTTTGGCCTTTTGCAGTTATTTATCATTCTGAGTTAGAATAGCTTTTCACTCATGGAAGCAAGACAAGACTTATTTTTATGAGATATGTCAAAAGTTCCTGAGAAACTCAAAGGATAGGAGCAAATTAGTGTTGAATATTTTGTGCAGTCCTGTTGTTATTAACTGCTGCACTGGTTGGTTTGAAAACTGTAATATGGGAGGCAACTGTAGTATAACAGCTAGATCAAGAAAGCAGTTCTTTTACCCTCAGGCAGGTGGTTGTGTCTTTGACCCAATATAGCTTCTTTAATCATTTAGCTACACAGCAGATCTGAGAAGGCTCCAGATGGAGACTGAACCTACGACCCCCTGACATAAAAACCTCTATGATACCAATTACACCATCTGTTGGTCATAAAACCACATTCTCTATCTTTTCTTGGCTCTTGTGTTATACAAAAGCTGAAGGGTGATATTTGGAGCTGTTTGAGTTTATCCATGCAATTTAATGCAGAACACATTTTTTCACAGAGAGGGAGAACAAAGCACAATAGCACTAAAGTTCAATTTACATTCTCAGTCAGTGAAAACAAAAATGAAAATAAAAACCAGTTGTCTGAGTCATTATTTATACCCAAACTATGGCTTCAGTTGTAGTCTTTTCACAGTTCTTGTGATGTAAAAAAACCTAAAGAACAGCTTCTACCACCATTGTCCCAGCTTCTGAGGGCCCTGATTTGAAACAAGATCTGTAATTGTAAATAGGAAATCATGGCAGGATTGAGGAATATGCAGATCACATTATTAGCCAATATGTGCCTACTTAGGAATTTGTGTTGGGTGGTAGTGTTTAGAGATGTGTATTATCTGAGTGTGGAGTACTGGAAAGCCAGAAATTTAACCAGTCTACTCCACATGCCCTCAGAATCCCTCTGGATATAAGTCTTTCCTGTCTGAACTTTTTGCTCAGGCTCATCAAACTATTATTCTGAAATACTTAATAGACTTTGAAATGGCATCTCAAAATTTTTCCTCTTATCAGTAAAACAGTTGGCTCTAGGTGATTTATTGTGGCCATCACAATAAGGAGTGAGATACTGAAATACAAGGTGACATGTATTAGGGATAAAACTGATGGCATAGAT
This sequence comes from Callaeas wilsoni, assembly GCA_013398955.1. Lineage (NCBI taxonomy): Eukaryota > Metazoa > Chordata > Aves > Passeriformes > Callaeidae > Callaeas > Callaeas wilsoni. The sequence continues at coordinate 247,774 of VWPU01013823.1, read as the reverse complement.
CCATCACAGCGAGGAAATGAGAGGAAGTGTGTTCCTGGTGCAAAACGAGTAACTGTGATGAGGTAGGATGAACATCTTTAGGAATATTGTGTTCATATAATAAAAATTTTAATTGTCTGTAGAGTTTCAGTGGATTGTCGTTCTAGATAGTAATTGCTGCTTATGAAGACGATATCATCAAATTGCCTGACTGCTTTTGCATATAATGTCTTACAGCAAGAAGAGTTTGGCTGTCTTTCTTACCATATAGTGGTGTGTTGATAGGTTGTCAAAAAGAATAGAAAGCTACTGCCAGAAGTACACTACCTATGCATTCTGGTACCATGTCTGGCGGATGGTTCTGTGCTTTGTGGTCAGTGCTACAACATTGCTTTTTAAGAAACTTTGTGCTCTAATACCGTCATTCATCTGTCTAACACAAAAATAAATGTTTGCTATATTACGTCGGTAGTCTAGATACGCAGTAGGCAGGGAAAATAATTCTTAAAAGAAAGTGCAAAATCCCCACACGTGGCCAGTCCTTTTATGTTATGGCAGCTGGCTTCCTATGATGGGAATGAAGCAGTGAATAAAGCACAGTTGACTTTACTGTTACTATTGTTGTTTTCTTATCATTGCACCATTACTACTTTTTAATAAACCATCCTTTTCTTTCAAAAAAAAAAAAATCCATATAAGTGGAAGGGAAAGAGTTGAGAACTGAAACTGATGAGTTTCTGTAGACTCTTTGTCATTGGTTAAACTGAAGAAAATACTTGATTTTTCTATTTTGAGTTATTCCTTTTGTGTACATCTCCATAGGGATATATCACAGTCTTGGCAAATACAATTGGCTGTGTTGAAGCCAAAAAGAAGTGAAAAAGTGTCAAAAGCACAATTCAGATATATTTTTCTTCTGCCATCAAAATAATTGGGGATCCTGTAACCGGAACCTTTATCCTTGGTTAATACCAACATGTCCCTTAAAAGTTATTTTCATGATTTGTGATAGAATCTATACTTGATGGTGACATGTAATGATATAAAATATAAATAGTGATGATTGTCCCCAGTTCAGACTCAACTTTGTTGTACTAATCTTCATAAACAAACTTTGATTCTTCGGTGTTTGTTTATGTCAGTGAAAAACACTTTTCTGGTGGTAGAATTTAGCATTTCAGTGTGGTCACAGAGTGATTTTGTATTTTTTAATGTATTAACAATAAGAGCCATCTTGCTGTTTTTATAAAAATTATCTTGGAAAGGATCTCAAAAGGCCCTGTAATCTGTTTTGAAGGACAATCAAGTACATATCAATAGCTGGCAGTAAAGTCTAGTCTTAATCTGATACCAGAATACTTCTGCTGAACACAGTTAATTAAAGACTAATCATACTGGATCCAGGTCTGTCTGCCTAGGAGCTTGTTATCAGATTGCTGTCTACAGCAGACTAAGGAACACCTATAAGAAAGATGACTTTACCTCAGTTAAGAGTATCCTTTCTGCTTCTTAACATCTTGATAATCTTAAATGTGCAAAACAACATTTTTGTTAGTCAAATCCTGCAGTGCTGATCTCATTTCCTTTACTTAATATCACTATAAATAATGCAAAATATATTTTACTATCTGAAATATCCTTCCTGAAGTTCTTTCCATGTTTGGAAACATTGTATGCTGTATATTTAGGTGTTCCCTTATGCTTCCACATTACTTTTTAACCCTCAACATGTTAAAATTAATGCAACTAAAGCTTGCCAGAGAAGATGTCACTACTTGAGTGGGAAAGGAAGGATTTGTTTTTGTGTAGATGAAGACCAGTCTTCTGAAGCACAGATCAATTGTTAAAGTGGTATGAGTTTTAATATCCTGATCAGAGATGCAGGTTTTATTTCTATTACTGTCACAATTTCTGTAAAATTTTAATCAATGTCCCCATAGATTCTTCATCTCTAAAAAGTTGTTAACACAGCTTCTTTAATTTTGGCTTGCATATATTAATGTTTTCATAAGACTTTGAAAACCTCTGGACCAATAAGTTGTGTAGTATAAAATATTTATTATGACACGGATCTCTATTTTCAAGTCCTGTGTCTGCTGTGTAATTTATAGTACATCTTTAGATCTCTTTTGGAAAGAACTGTTTCATCTGAACTCCTTCATAACTTCTGACAGACCTGTCTAAATATCAAATTAGAGCAACATTGATAGTAAAACTTCTAATAAATTTAAATATGGCAGATTGTGGTGGTTATGGTTATCAGTGTATGTATTTTGGATAGAAGAGTCTCTCATAAGGTTCAAGAACACCAAATAAAGGTAGACTGAATAAAACTGTTAGAATTACATTGTGCAAATGTCAATGTAAATATAGATTTCGCAGTGGAAAATAAGGTAAAATGATCTGATAAACAGATATGTATTGGAAACTATTTTGCTGATTGGCTGTGCATTTTTCTCTAAGTTCAGTGCCATCAGATTGCACCAAGTATTCCTATATATGGTAGTCCTAAAAAATGTAAACTGCAATATTTAATCCCTTTGTTGGAAGGTATGTTTTTGTTTATATAGAAGTTGGTTATATTACTTTTGTTAGGCATGTCTGATTAAAATTTGCTAAGAAGGTTGTAGAATAGTTCCCATGTGGATACTAAGTTTCTTTTTATAACATTTCAGATTTTATTGTTTCCATAAGTTTTCAACTTCATTCAAACCTTTGTTTCAAGTCTTCCCAACAAATTTTAGTTATGATTGTTCAAATCTTCTTTGTAATATATTGCATCAGATTTTAAAGCAAATGCTGACAGCAGCAGTATTTATGCCCTGCATACCAAGCAGATACCACATGGTTTGAATAACGGGCACCCCTGCTGAGTGTGGATAAAATCAAAATCTTTCATAGTCATGTAAAATGCACTCATAGAAATCTGTCTTTAAATATGCCTTCTTATTTAAGATTAATTCTTTTAGAGTTTATCCTGACACTGATGCATGTATGTGATTCCCACAAATGCTAATGAAAGCTGAAAAAGCAGTAGGCTTCAAGTCATCCCAGAAGTCACCCCAACCTCATATACCACTAAATAAACAAAATAAATGCCGTGGAGTTTATTGTAGGTAATAGGAAAGCTAACTTTAAAGCCTTAAACATCACAGGCTATTATCAATACTGAAGACAGGAGTTTTTTGATTAGGCTTTGCCCCAAAATTCTTAACACCAGTTGCTTCTTTTATTTAAAATGTTGAAGTTGTAACTAAAAGCAAACAGAAAAAGTTAAATTTCCAAGAGTAGCAATAACTCAGTTATATTCTAGATGAAGAAAATATTTGTGTTTTGGCTAAATTTTTTTGTGGGAATTTTATTGCCTGGGAATGCAATAACAGAATTTTATAAAATTCCAAAGGTAAACAGAAACTGGTTGTAGAACGAATATATGCAGAACTCTGTTTTAAGTTATCTTCTCCTTACTGCACTGTAATTCTGTATTCTTCCTTTTGATTTAATGGCATTGTTCCCAAAGAATTTAAACAAAAAGGGAAAAAATTGTGGGTTTAGGATACTGGTGGTTAGTTGCATTAGAAGGTCTTGTAAGGTTCTTTATTTCAATAATACACACATCAGTATAAAACTATGTCTCTGGTACATCATTAATAAAATACCCAGTATACAGTCTCTGTGTTCTAGGAACTCAAGCTCTTGTCCACAAAGAAAATTCCTCAATGAGCTTAGTATCTGAGGAAAGCTGTCAATTTCATACTCACCTCCACTAGCTGCAGTTCTGCTAAAAAATACTGAAGCTACACACACACACACACACACACAATTTACAGTGGAAAAAATGATTTCTCATTATTCCTCCCACCCAGATGTATTTATTTAGTTGTTTTTATTTCTATTGCCATGTGTGGCTCAGAAGCCTTCTGCTCCACTGAGGTTCTTTTCAGTATGAGCAGCCCTGAAAGTCACAATAGAACAAAATCTTCCATTTCCTTTCCTACCCTTTCAAAAGTACAAATATATATGCTGTCTTTCCCCACTTCCTGTTGAATTAAAAGCTATGCAAGGGTAGAAATGCAGAGGTTAAATAGATCACCTTCATATGTTTTATGTTACATACTAGAGCAAACTTTCTGCCAAATCAGTCTACGCCTTCTTGTCTGACTTAGCTGCTATTAAATTCCAAGTTCTTCGGAACAAACCACACGGAGAAATATTACCCTCTTTTGCTTTTTCTATTATCCACAACTTGCAGGCAGTAGAAAAAGTACTGTTCAGATACTTAACATTTATCTTTGACATTCTCAGAGGGCTTCAGTTCAGAGCTGGAAATGAGCTGTCCTGTTTCTCCACTTGGTATTTTTCTTAAGGGGATTGATTCCCACACTGCTTGGTAGTTGCCGAGAACCTGACAGAGGACAGTGGTGAACAGGGTCTAATTTTTGCTGGGCCAGCATTGCCTAATGTTAACTGTTGCACAAGGCAGAGACTGGCACATGCTGGGGACTTTTAGATGAACTCTTCTCCACAAAAATTACACTGGTGTCTCAGAAATATCATCAAGTCTATGCAACAGCTCAGAGCATCTGAGTCTAATTTAACTGTGCTATTTAATATAATTACAGATTTGTTGCAAGAAGTTGGCTGCTGCTGCTACGGTTGGTTGGGAAACAAAGATATCAAGAGGTGTTCATTTGAGAGGCTTTCTGATAAGGCAGATACACACTTGTGTAGCACAGCTGCTGATGTGGGGCAAGTAAGATAAACCTCTATCAAAACCTATGATTTAGGAATTTCTGGACAACACAGAAACCGAAGTAAGTTTCCTCTCCTGTTTGATCTTGGTCAGATTACAACTGCTGGGGACAACAGTAGTGACTGAACTGATAATCCATCCTTGCCTGTTTGCTTAAAGTGGGAATGTTGACTGATGCCAGATGAGGGGTACAGATCCCTGTAAGCAGAGGCGCAGATTAGGCAGAAATTCAGTTTCATAACTGGGACTCAGACTCCCAAATGTGTTTTCACAAGTCCTGAAGTGAAATGGAACATGGTGTCATCAAAGCAGAAGACCAGCTACAAAAATATTGATTGCTTAATAAAAGGTGAAAAAATTTACTGACTGAAATCCCTTTTCTTCTGCCTCTTGTGTATAGAAGTAAGACCTTTGCATTCAGGAGAGTTATCTAATCTGCCCTTAGATTGAGGGAATTGCCTATCTGTCTTGGTAGGTCAGACTGAGTTTGCAATTAAACGTAAGACAAAACATGAATAATTTTTCTAGCTATTGCTTGTCTCCAGTCTTCTCGTGTCTCTTTTGTGAATGAAAGATACAGAATGTAAAAGGGATGATGATAAAATCATGAAGGCAAAATATATTTATCTAAAGTTTCTCTGCTTATACACAGAAGAGATGGGACAATTAGATATTAAAAATTCACCTTAAAAAAACCAAAGCAGTTCTAAAAGAGGGCCAGAAAAGGCACAAACTCCTTTTTGCAGTTGTGTAGCAACTAACTATTCACATTGCTCCAATGCCAGTAAAAGGAATGAGACAAGGTAGAGAGCTTTTTCAAGTAAACGGAAGCACCTCACTTTACTGTTTTGTTTTGGTGGATTTTTCTTGTAAAGTCATAGATATTTATGGGACTGATGCACAGACAAAAAGAAGGAAAAGATACTATATAGAAGGTAGTAACACTGCAAGATCAAACTGATTTGAGAGACAATTAAGACACAATTCAACCTTGCAATTGGATATAATGGAAAAGTGTATTTTGAAATAATTTTACTTGTTAGCATTATACTGCATTAAATAGAAGTGAACCTCAACAATTCATGTGGGAGCCGGGAACACAATTTTTGTTTTTGTTCCAGGTGATTGGCTTTGCAAATCTCTCTGAAGAGAATAGCTGTTTTTAAAATGTTATAAAGTTACAATCTAATATAATCACATATGCTTTAGTGTACTTCAGTGCGAAGTCTCTATTGTCTATATTGTTAACTAGTTGTGTGTGTGTGAAGCGGTTTTGTTCAAACTTGTGTATCTATTTGAGCCCAAGTCACTCTCACAGGTTCCTATTCTTTAAGCATAATGTTCTGTGAATGGTGTAGAATACATTATTAGCTTATGGTATCCCAAATATTTTAACATTCATCAATATACCGAATGTCCTTCCCACGTGTTTTGGAGTTCAGACTGTAGGTAAGAGAAGGGGAAAAAAGTGGCAGAAGAAAAACTGTCTTCCTCAGGATTGCAGACCGAAGGGAAGAACCTGGGGAATGTGTGCTGAGAGCCAGCAGCACTCACCTGCTCCATGCCGCAGAGCACAGCAGCACGGAAGGGACTGTAGTTGTATTCATGTTCCCATTACTGTTTGTGTGTTGTCTTTGTGTTCTCCCCAGGGCTGCTCTTGCTCCCTTATGTGTGCGTTGCAATATGTACCCCAAGGTCTGGGGGAGAAGAGGGAAGATTTTTATTTTACCACACGACTGATCCCTACTGCAGGACTGTAGTGTGTTTAGCTGCCTCTGCTAGACTGTTGTCTCTCTGGGGTTTTTTTGGGACTCCAGAGGCAAAGGAGTCACAAGAAGCTTCATGTCCCATAACATAAGAAAATATAAATTGTGCTGACTACTTCTGGTTTCCTCACAAACTTTACCTCTTTCTCAAGTATATCCAACTGTCTGTGGGCCTGAACATCCATGTTCCAATCTCAAAGACTGCCTGTTCTCCAGCTAAGGCTACATTTAAAAAACAAAACAATAACAAAAACCCCAACAAAACGCCCCCAAACCCAGACCATACTGAATTTAAAAAAACAAAAATTCCTCATCTTTTATGCTTTTCTCTGTCCCAACTTCCCCCATAACTGTCTTTTAGAAATTGACAAGCACATCCAGACTCTCAAAAGAACATTCTCCATAGTCAATACCCCTTTGGGTGCTGACTTAAATTCTTAGTTCAGTTCAGGGTTTGTTTGACACCTTCGCATCCAGATGATCTTTCAAAATGAAGTAATATATATCTTTGTAATGAATTGCAAAAATCTGATGCATTTTGAAATTGAACTGTATTTTTATCCTGCACAGTGTACGAATCTCTGGTGTCAGATCCACTGGCATGGTTGTGTCTGCCTCGATGACATAATGATATATTTTTGATCTTGCCTTGTAAACTGCAGTACTTAGCATTTTATCCCAGTACTGTGAGCTTTGGTGGTACTTTTATAGTTCTTTATGAACTCTGCAGGTAACTTAGGCTGTCAAGGATGAACAGACACCCTTTTTCTTACTTTGCAGTCAGTTAAGCATCTGATTGTTGGTGCTCCAATCTGACAGCTAGAACTTGCCTTGGAGTTTATGTAAATCAAACAGTTATAATTTTAATTGTTCATGTGCTATCTACAAAACTGTAGCATGCTAGTGACATGGGATGGCCGACATAAACAACTAAAATAAATACACACAAGTATTTCAGTACAACCAAGGAGATGATAATGAAAACTGCATGAAAAAAGAACCTCTGTATTATTTTTTTGAGCATGAGACTAAATGCCAAGATCACTCTTTAGTGTAATCATAACAATTTCAAGGAGTAATTGAGTCCTAAATTAAATTAGACACTCATGTTCTTGTTTAATTTATATAGTGAAAACCTAAATCCCAGTCGCTATTCAGATTTTTATCTTCAATAAGTCATTCTGTAATTGTTTCACTTGTAGGAATAACGGATAGAGAAGAGAGATGCAGCTTTTCCCCCCTTTCTGTTTTTATGACCAGAGAGGATTGAGGGTACATCAGTCTGAAGACACTGCAAGATGCTCAAACTATCGGTGTGATTTTACAAGTTAGGGCAATTGGCTCTGTTTTTGGGAGTGTTGCCTGCATACTAACTTATGAAACACTTTGTTTATTGTTTCCTGTGGTTCTAGGCATGAGAAATATCCTTGGTGATCTTCTTTTAATAAGAGTGTTGATGGTATGAATGCTTGCAGATTTGTTTATTCTGTGGTGGGTTGGCTCCTGTAGCAGTACTACTTGACATGTTTGTGTATGTTGACCTGGAAACAAAAGCAAGGAGATGGCTCCTGAGCCTACGTAGAAATGGATTTTACCTTCTGGAGGTAAAATAATTCCTTCAAAATATTTATTTTGACTATTTTAACATACACCCACCCACATATATATCTCAAAATCACGTATATTTAAAGCATAAGAAACACTGGTCTAAAAGTGTGGATCAAAATATGATTTTCCTTCTGTAGGAAAGGGTTTTCTAATGAGTGGTTTTAACTTGTTTTTTATTTTAATATTTACAAGGTTTGGTCAATTAAAGAAACCCCAATGAAACAACAAACCACAGAAATGTGCAGGTAGACTGTAAACATGCAGTTCTTTATTTGAATAACTGCTCCAAACTATTTTCTTTTTGTTCAGTGTTTCACTAACAGTAACATTTTTCAGGTGACTAATAGTCTCGTCGAATTCCTGTGCTATGCTCAGTGTCTGAGCAATCGAGCTGGGCTTCCCCTTGTGCCTTCCCACTTCCATTCCAAACTCTCCAGTTAGTTTGTGTACAGCAGCAGAGCTCCAGTAAGTGGAGCAGAATGTATCCCACTCTTCTGTGCTGTGTATTGTGACCAAGTCACTCCCTGAGGACCTAGATGTTGAGAAAGGTTAAGAGCCCAGCACTCCATGGGTTAGAATGGTATTTGCTGGGCCAATACATAACACTGAGCACAATCACCTCAGTTTTCTTCCAAAATGTGCCCTTCAGAAGACAGTGACTAAATTTGTATGGGTGGTCAGAATCAGGCATGGTTTGTCACAAGTCTCAAGCACTGTGGCAGGAAAGTTTCTGGATCTCTGTGGAAGTGATCGTTGGGTTGCTGTGGCTGGGGCAGTTCTGAATGAGTATGACTGATCAAACAAGGAGTGTTTACACCAAACAAGATTCAGCTAAGAATCAATGTTCAAGACTAAACAGGTGAACTTTTGCATTACAAATTTGGACTTCAGTGTCTGAATCCCATATTTTATCCCAAATTATTTTTTCAGTTTTGGCAAATAGTGGAAATCTCTGTGATGTACTTTTATACTGGAGAAGAAAGCCCCAGAGTTGATCCTGAAAACGTGAAACGTGTAGGTAATGTTCTCTGTGCTGCTTTCATCACAAGAATAAAAGGATCAGGTAGGGAATTAATTTTTTTTACTAAAGCTAGTGTACCAATTAAAACTTATCTGAGCTTGCAGGATGGTTATAGGAACACTAAGACCTTCAAGTTGGAACCAGATTTAATCTTACACTTTCTTTAAAGTCACTTTTGTTACATTTATTATTATGAAAGCAGACAAAATGGCAAGGGGAATCCACCCAAATTCTGTCAGGGATTCCCAAGGAAGTTCAGGCTGAATTCTAGCCTTGCCCATTGCTCTAAACTGCTCCTATCAGGCACATACCATATGGTCATGGAAACAAATACGTGCACAGCTTTTTCTTTCTCAAACAGTGACAAAACAGTTTGAGACCATATGCTGCACAACACAAGTGATCTCTCTAATGGCTTACATGAATCGGGGGAACCAGCTCAGAATGTGCAGTTGTTCCATGATTCTTTGCTCTACATATTTTTCTACAATACAAAGTAAGAATTTGTACTGTGGTTTCTTCACTGTAGTGATTTCACTTGCAATATGAAATATCAATAGCAGTTTTTTGTGGTTAGTGACAAAATAATTTGTGGATGTGAAGGTGACTGAAATTCTCAGTAGCTAACTTGGCCTAGTCATTTAACCTTCATGACACAACCAGTTTCCCCTCCTAGGTCAGGAAAATGATTCACAATCAAATTTTCTATCAAATGCTAATTTATTCCCAAATGCAAAAAGTAGATCTATATCCTAGTTATTTTGTGAGATCTTTGAGAGCATAAGAGAAAAAAGCAAAATTATTTCTTGGGATGATTATGCAAAATTATGCAGACGTTTTTATTTCCTATTTATTTTATATATTTTATTTCCTATTAAGTTTGGAAGGCAAGTAACACAGCTGTACAATCATAAATTTCAGAGGAACGTAGAATTTGAACTTGTAACACTTTAGGCAGGTAATTGCTGCAGTTTTTAACCACCTAAACTTTGTTTTAAAAGTCATAGCACTGTTTCTGTTTTAGTTTCTTGGGGACACTTCTTCACACTGATTTTATTAATCAGTGTGCAACCAAAATTTTTTGTTGATGCAGAGCTAAGAGGTGTTCTTAATAAAAGAAGGTGCAGAAGGAACTGATCTTGATAAGTTGAACTACAGAAAACAGGAGTGGGGTGGATTTGTGAGGTCAGAATTTTGATGCAGGTCTCTACTGTTAGTTATACACTGGAAATGATAAAGAAAGAGGGAAGTAGATTTTCTAATACATCATAGTATACCTATAACTGGCAAGGTGCTGTAAATCACTGGTATGCATCAGTCTTTTCACCACAGAAAGGAAATTAAAAGAGCTGTAGTAGAGAAAGCAACTCCAGCACTATGTTGAGCTCAAGTCACTCATCATCAGAAAGATTAAATCAGACTCCCAAAATTTTGGAGGAATGAAGGGATATTCAGTGTGGCAGGAAAAAGGATTAGGGAGATCAGGGAACACGTAACTTATAATTTTAAAGGAAATTAAAATATTTAGGTTTTTTTAGTGTAACAACATAAAGGTTGAGGTGTGAATCTGTCATTTTATGCCATAGAGAGCAGAAGTGGGAAGTGTAGTAGTGGCACATGAGAGAAAGAATATAAACTGATCTGAATACATATAGTCTGGAAATTAGGAACATGTTCCTAACTATCAAAGAGGCAAAGTCTGGAGCAGCCTTTAATCCAAGGAATGGAGTTTATAAACAGGATCATCACTACTTTTACCTTAGGTTTCATATGTTTATGAAAGGGATTTTAAAATGTGTTGTTGTGATGGCAAGGGGCTGAAGTCTTACATTCCTGCCGAAGAGGGATCAGGACCTCCCTTTGTCATTCTTAGGTGCCAGAAGAATTTTCAAGATGGAACTGAAAACTTGAGAGGAAAGAAACAAGGTGCAAAAGGAGAAAGAAAAAATATGTTGTAATGTTTGCCTTCGTTTGCATTCAGAAGTAATTTTAATGGAAAATTAATTTCACTGAAATTTTTGTGTATTCAGAGCTTGATTTGGATAAGAACTTAAAGGGATTTGTATGTATTCAGCATTACTCAGCATCAAATCTTTAGAAATGAAATCTAAAACAATAAAAATGTATTTACAGAGAAGACATCGAATTAAATATGCTGTTAAATTATAATTTTAAAAACACAGGAAACACGGCTGAACTGTATTCTTGGAGTCTATATCATGTAGTTAAAAGAAGCCTGCTGACAGTTCTGTCTATTATCTTCGAATACTGACTTCTTTGACCTGCAAAGAAAACCCAAATCAAGACAACTCCTTCTTGTCTCCCCCTCTCCTCCTCCCCCCCAAAATCAGTTTGAAAATCTTACTTAAATTATGCTCAGAATGCCCTTATTTCTAGTAGTAAATAACTTGGAAGTATTTTGAAACTTTACTGGGAGCAGAGTATTTTCTGCCTGCTGAAGACAGAAAGCAGACTTTATTTCTGACACCCTATCATGAGAGAAGCGGTAGAGCACAAAGAAGATCCCAGCCGTGGTGGTTCTTGCCTCTCGGAGTACGTGCTGCGGGGCTGACGCCCCCGGGCGCTTTGGGGGCAGGAAAAACTGTGTTCAGTCAACTGTTTTTAACGCTGTAGGGGTGCAAAAACTCTTCAATTGTGCAGCGAGAAGGAAGACAGTAAAGGAGAAAAGCCGTAGCGGTTTTGGCCGATGTGCCCTTCGCCCGCTTCTTTTTGTTTTATTGGGGATTTTTGTGAGGAAGGTTACAGGCTCCTGAGGCTTCTGGGAGCAAGGACTCGCCTTTCAGAGGGGGCCCAAGTCCTGCTGGCTCCTGGTGACCGTCGAGTGCGGAGGGAAAAAAGTGTGTGCGGACTCGGCCGGGGCCGGGGCCAGAGGCTGCCCCCGGCAGAGGGTGCCGGAGCTAAGGGACTGTCCTTGTCCTGTCCGCCCCTCGGCGCCGCTCCCCTCCCCTGCGTCGGGTCCCGGGTGACGTTCGGATGCTGGGGAAGGAGGAGGCGGAGGAGGAGGAGGAGGAGGGGAAAGGAGCGCAGCTTCCTCCGCCCCCAGTCGGGGACGGTCCGTTAGCGGGAGCGCAGGGCTGGGGCGGCGGTGCCCGGGACAAGTTTGCGGCAGCGCCACCGGACCCCTCTCCGCCCGCGGGCGCTGCTCCCTGCGGGCTCCCTGCGGGCTCCCTGCGGGATCTGTGCCGCGGCGGCCGGGCGGGCAGCATGGACCCCGCGGCGGCGGCGGGATGGCGGGGGGCGGCGGGCCGCCTCCTGCTCCTGCTGTCGGCCGCCTCGCTCCTTCGCCTCCGCGCGGCAGGTAAGGAGCGGGACCCCTGGCTGGAGGGGAGGATGCTTCTGCTCTTCAAGTAGGGGTGTGGGGGGAGAGGGGAGGCAGGGAAAGCTGCTCCTGTTCCTAGGAGAATTGCGCGTATCCATTTGGGACCGGCGGAGCCGCCAGCATCTCCAGGTGCTGATTCATGTTGGCTACTTTTTCTTTCTTATCTTTTTTCTTTTATTTTTTTCCTTTTTCTTTTCTTCTCTCTTTTCTCTCTTCCTTTCTCTCTTTCTTTCCGCCATCCTTTCTGTTTTCTTTTTTTTCCCCCCTCGGTTCTTCTTGGCACAATGGAAACCTGATGTTGTGTTCTTTACGAGGGGGCGGGGGTTGGCAGGAGGCGAAGGCAGCTAAAACTTTTACCCCGAGCGCATCCCGGCGCCTCTGCCCCACTCGGGCGGCAGGCACCTCGTGCCCCTTTTCGGCCGGTTCAGCGCTCCGAGGCTGGTTGGTAGCTACTGGTGGGGGGTGGGGGGCAGGGTGGAGGGAGAAAGAAGGAGAAAACAAAGGAAAAGTTCGGGGTTTTGTTATTGCCGAGAGTGGATAGCAGTGAGTGGAGCCTCCTCCTTCACTCTGCCCGCCCTCCAGCCCTCTCCTCGGAATGGTTACAATAATGTGTCATTATTTGGGACGTTGAGTGTTGCCAGAATCTCAGCGGGAACCAGGAGGGGATTAAAGTTGAGTGGGCGAGGGGGCAGCCGCCGTGCTTGCAGCTCATGGAGGCTTAACGGGGTTTATTTCTGTGCGTTTTTGGGCTTTAGAGGGTCCCATTTTCTCTGTGTACCTGGTCGACCCTCAGGGACTGAGGATGTCAGACTCGGCTCAGGAAACATTAGGACGCGCTGTTCAGTGAGCTCCGCGATTGTTTTTAGGGCTGAATAAACTGTTCCTGTTAACATCTGACCTTGCGCCGTGGCAGCAGCGGTGCGGCTGCTGAATAGATGCCAGTTGGTCCGGCATCTCCGAGGGTAGCGCCGTGATTTACGGAGACCTTAGGGAACGTGTGGGGTTGGAGAACCGCGATGGTGTAAGACACAGTTCCTGTAAAGGAAGCCGCATAAACTTTTTTTTTTTTTTTTTTTTTTTTTTAAATTTTTTCCCTCCTCCACTCACTCACGCCTAAGTTGTGTGGTGTTTTCAGAGCAGGAAAGGGGAGGCTTAACGTTTGCGTTTTCTCTGGGATGTGAAATGCACCGTCGAGGTAGGAGCTGCCGGATCCAGCTCTTTGATCTTTCATGAAGGCATTCTCTGGAATATTGCCCTCTCCTCCTCTGCAGCAGATAAACCTTACTCTCAAAGTCCTTCCCAGGATTCTTTGCCCAGGGACTGAGGGAGCAGATGACAAGGCTGCACCATTTCCATGCCAGGTTTGTAACCCTTCCCGTTTTGTCCTCACCGGGCAGCGCGGGAGCTCGGCGGGTTAGCAGTGCCTTCCTCCCCCGCCTTTCCTAGCTTTAACTAAATTGCACCGACCTGCTGGAGGAGACCGATGATGTCTTTAAGGAAAAACAGTGATGCTGCAGATTAGAGGGGACTTGTTAATCAATTGCACGTTTGAAAGAGCTTTTCTTCCCTTTGTTGCTTTCCCTAATCCATTTAGCTCTCCCCGGGAGGTGACAGATGCCTATATTTCCTGTTATTCAGCTCTGGGGTCCGAGGTCTTGCCATTTGTTGCCTTACCATGAAGGGAGAGGGTCAGCAGAAAGCTAGAGGTCTGGGAGCTTTCCGGGGCGAGAGCAGGAGGCGGGCATGTTACAGCTCGCGGATTTGGGGTCAGTTCCCGTCGCGTTTATTTTTCCTAGAGCCTTTATTGCTCCCTTTGAAGAGGCTGCCCCGCTGCTCTGCCCCTCCTGCGGGGTCCTGGGCTCCGGGGATCCCGCGGGGCCGCGGGGAGGATGACGGTCGTCCTCTGACGGTTGTGAGAGGAGATGCCGGATTGTCTGTCCCCGTCCCCGCTTTATTCCCATCACCCTGAGCTGCTCGATCTGTTTTTCGAATGCAGCGGGAGGGAGGTGTGCACAAGTGTCCCGTGAACTTCTTTCCTTTCTTCCTTCCTTCGTTCTCTTGTCCTCCGCTGCAGCCCGAGAACACCAACGCTGGTGCATCTGCCACGGCCAAACTCTCTCTGCCTTCCCAGAGCCTCCCCACGGCTTCCCCGAGGGTGGAGGGGTGCGGGCTCCCGGGAACCGCTGGCTAGGCGCGGAGCTGCCCACGGGTGGAGCGCCTGGCGCTGGGAAAACGGGCCGAAAACGCGCTGGGATTGCGGCAGCGTACCTCCGTCTTCTTTTGTGGGCAGCGGTACTGCTCCGGAGGTCCGCTTGTATATGCTCTCAGGAGACATGTCAAGTTTCAGCCTTCTCGGAGGCAGTATAAAATCATAAATTACCATTTAAAGTGCATTTGGGGTTTATCTTTTTTTTTAGCGCTACCCCATAAACAGGCTTGTGATAATCATCTCAACCACCTGTAGAAAGTGTGGATTCCCTCTGCTTCGATAGGCATGAAGTTTGAGACTCCATTTTCTTCTCTGAATAAGCAGCACAGTGGTTGAGAGCCCATAATCACAGCAATAAATTCTTGTGTACTTCTATTGTTAAGGGGTATTCTTCTGTTTAATTAGATTTACTTAATGGTAAACAGAGTATTTGTTAATCTACATTTCATTTAAAGGTTTACTTCTGAAAATGTTATTTCAGCCTTTTCAGTGTTCACTTTTAGAATATGGCCAGGTGAGAGGCAACAGCAATGAGGATGGTCGCTTGTTGAAAATGGTGATGCACAATGGACTCGGCTTACAGACTTTTGCCCTCTTGCCATTGAATAGGAAAGGACATTAAATCAACTGGAAGTTAATGCTCATGTGACTTGAGAAATATGCTGAATGCATTTTAAAAAAAACAAAACAACAGACTCTGTCAACAGAATGTCTAGGAATGAAAACATAATGGTAACTCATGCCTATGATTTTGAAAGCCCAGAAGTTTGTAAACTTCTACCTTACTTCATAAAGAAAAAATTCCTCTAATTTCTGAGAGTACAGTTTTTGTGGAGAAAGTAATACAAGTATGGATTCCTTCTGAATGCCTTTAAATTCCTAACTACAAAAAGTTGTAAAATACTTAAATCTTGAAAGCTGCGTAAGATTTAGCTATAGCTCCATCCTGACTTTAATAAAAGAGATTCAGCTCTGGAAATTGTACACAGGTCATCTGATAAAAGTCAGTACATCTTTGAGTACAAGGAGATAGCTTTTAATAAATTATATTGACCCCATTAACTATTTGTAGGTCAAATATCAATCAAACCTTTCTGCTGTTAATTAAGTTGTTAAATAGTTTAGTGATGAAGTTTATCTTTGGGTCAAGAGTTGGCACTGAATGTTTTTTCCCCTTGAGTGTCTCGATTAAATTAAGCATTTGTAATGGAATTGCACTTTTTTCCTTAATCTCTTTGTTGCTGTAAACAGCACAGAAACACAAGATGCTGGAAGAAAAGGACCAGATGAGAGACAAGGCAAATTAATCCTGTTCAGTGAGTTTTCAGTTGTTTGCAGAAAAGCTGATCTTTTTTCTAAACTCTCTGCACTTTGTCTAAGGTGTGAATAGCTTTCAGACTTTGGCATGGAAATATATTTGACCACTAATTAGGAAACTGACAGTCTTAATCCACCAACCAATGAGAAGGAAGAGTAAAAGGAGAGAATGGTAAGAAATACTGAGTTTTATTCAATAGGTGCGAGAGTCTTCTATATAGAAGGCTTGTGGAGTCCTTTTCGTGGCTTATTTTCAGAGTCTTAATTTCACATTTTAGATTCAATAAAAATGTCTTTTAGAAGCAGTCAGCATCTCAAGCTTTTAATCATACTTCTCATTGAGAGAATTTATTTTAAAGGTCTCTTTTTTAAAATTTTTTTTAACATTGCAGAGAAAGAAAAAATATTAAGCAAACTTTCATTTTTAAAAAAATAGTAAATTCTTTTTATAGATATTCTCTGTTGCCTTGTGTGGTTGCTCAGAAGGAAGAAATGCTACTTACAATATTCCATCTAATTTATAGCATCTGTCACTATGTTCTCTGTGCAAAGAATGGTTTGCTATTTAAGTTTGTTTATTCATTGTGAAGCTGTTGCTTTATAAAGGAAGTTGTCATTAGGCTCAGCATGTCTGGAAAGCATGCAAGCACTCAAGTCTTCTAATCCAGTGACTACAAAGTAGTTAACGCTTCAAAGAAAAGGAACGACAGGATTTTGTTGCACTGAAAGAAGATGCATTGTTTGTTAATCCTGCTTTTACTTGTTACTCTACTAAAGACTACTACAGCATTGCTAGTAATCATTTGAGATGAACACGGATTTTACTTAAATTACTGTCTTTTCTCTTGGTTTTGTCTAAACGAGTAAGTAGTGAAATGTCCCGGACCAGCTTTTTGCATTTACTTTCTCTGGGCCTTTGCCATATACCAATATTCACTTGCAGCATCCTGCTAGATAGTTTTGCTGATGTTTTCCACAGACTTGACTCACAACCAAGCTTTTTCTCTTGACATCTGCTTGTCCTCCTTGGCCAGCTTGGGAAAGGACTTCCACTTCCGCTTTCAAGTGATGCCAGCTGGTGATCTTTTTTTATAACTAAAAATGGCTGTACATGACTTTCCATGCCATAAAGTATACTTTTTCAAGAAGTCAAAAGGTGATATCTTAGCTATAAATTGTGACTTTGTCTGTTAGATGGCAGTGGACAAAAGCTTTCATTAAAGATAAACAAATCTGCACTGTAGTATCTGTCAGGACAAGAAATCACAATAGAAATACATTTCACTAAGTAGTGCACTGTTACTGTGATGGGCATATGTAGGTGAATTCCACCAGTGCTGAAGACCCTGTATGGGTATCGTAGGGACAGTTCCATCCTTGTGAGCTGGTGTTAAATCAGTCTGTGTGTATCTCCATGAGCCATTTTGCATATGTATCAGTAGTAGTGTGTGCTGCTTCACGAAGCACAGGGAGCATACTCCTCTGTGCTGATTGAATTCGCCCTCAGGTATATTGGTGCCTTCTGGTTCTGCTGTAATGTGTGTCTGTCTTTGATGGTGAAAAAGAGTGATACAGTAGCTGACCAAGAGGAAGGGTATCACAGTATTGCTGGTTCTGTAGAATGTATTTAAAGAACGAGCGTGCGTATCCCTCTGAGTCTAGAGCAGATTCACGGACATCTCCTAAAGAGGAGGCTGTGTAGTTGGTGAAGGCATAGTTTCACAGACACCTGAAGTTCCTGGTTTATTTAGTTAAATCAGCAAGCTGGCTCTGCTGGAAAGTAGCCATAGAGAAGAAAGTGGAAGAATACATGGACAGAGAATTAGCACAAGAGATAAGGCATTTTTTTCATCCACTGTAATAATTTTTGTTGAAGCAACAGGAAGATGTTTTGTCTGGGTACAGCTTGCAGAAACAGCAAAGTGAAATTAATGGGGAACGGTTGAGGATCACAGTTTGCCAGAGTTTTTTTTTCAAGTGTGACTAGCTGAACCGGGAAATTAGGTTGGATCCCCAATTTGGCATTTTTTCCCTGAGCAATGCATCAGTTTCACGTAGGAGACGTGTCTAATGTACCTTTTGGATTTGAAATTTCTATTCAGGTGTGATTTTGTTAAGACAGCAACAAACAGGATCAGTTTTCTTTCTTGAACAAAAAACCACCATGTATATGTTGTCATACCTATGAAACCTCTACTGGACTTACATTTCTGTCTTTTAATTGCTTTGTTGGACTTCCTTTTATATGAACAGCATAACCGTTTAATTCTGTAACTCCAGGTTACTTGTCTTCATCATTTGCCACTTGTCTTCATCAGAACTGCTCTAGGGTGCTCATTTAACAGAGTATCTGGTAAGTATATTTTCAAGGTGAAGTAGTTTCCAGAAATTATTTTCCTTGCTTTTCACAGTTTAACACCTTAACATTATTTTTTTCCCCCCATGGTATTGTCTATATAAGAAGAATGACTTGACTGGTTGTATAAAGAAGAGGTAAATTCTGTAAGAATTCTAAAATTCTGAAGGCTTACTTTTCAAAACAATCTGCACAACTGTCTAGTTGAATCATAAATAAAACTATCAATGGATTAATTCTTTATCAGAGCACTAATGCAGTCACATATTCAGTTATTGTGTAGATAGAGAACAGATAGCATGCCACAAAAGACTTGTGTCTTTAAGTATAAAAATTATGGTTGAAAATAGTAAATTTGATTTCTACTAGTCAGGAACACTCTACTAAGTCAAATGAATAAACAAACAAACAAAATAAAATTATTATATGTAAGTCTAAAAGAGGAATCACAGAGCTCTACCAAAGGCAGACTAGTGAGAGTGACAGGCTGCCGCACAAATGGAGGAGATTGTTTTCTTCCATGTCTACAACAGAATAAATGGATGTCATATCTCTAACTTGTTTGTAAAGGAGACACAAAAGATTTTTTTGAAGAACAAAGTTCAGGGGCAGAGATAAGCAGCCCAGGGAAATCCTAGGAGCAGGTTAACACAAAGTACACACACCTCAGGTGTTGGAGCCACATTTTACAGAAAGATCTTAACATGGCTCCTTTTTATTTGAAAGACATTAATCTTTCACTTCTGAGGCCCTCAACAAGGTGTAATTCTTGAACTTTTTCTTTTGCACATGCATCATTAAAAGAAGTTACCTCCTTACCCCTCCCCAGCTCTTCATATATTTATATGTAAAGAAATATTAATCTGAAACTGGTACAGTACGTCCATGTGAGAGTGATACGATAAAACTAATTGTCTGTGGGACAGCCAGTGCTGGCAGAGAGCGTTGCACTTTGAGGCACGGGAGGTCTGAGACGCAGCAGTGCCACCGCAGCAGTCTGGATGAAGGTGTTGTGGGACCTTGCTTCTTTGTTTGTCTTCACTTTGGAAGCAGAACAAAGAAGGGTGTGATTGTATAAGAATAAGATGTCTCTGGAAGAAAACAGCCACGAAGGACTGTTCTAGAAACATTAAATCAGTTTTCTTGGATTTGCATGAGCAGTTATTCATATGAGTGATGCCTTAGGATTTTAGCTTTTATACTTTCATATATTTGTAATCCTGCAATTCTTTAGTGTATAACTCTGAGCTCCGTATAGAGTGTTAGCTACTGTTCTCCCATTTTGGTCAGACACAACAATTCCTCTCTAGGCCTGAGGATCAAGGACACCTCACTGTCTCAGGCCCCGAGAAATGTAAACAAAAGTGAGTTTTGGGGGGAGGAAACTGGGAGAATGGGACTGCACTGCCTGAAACTGTAATTGGACAATTAACCTCTGGTATGCAAATGGACAAAACTTATATCTGTCCGAAAAACGTGTGACAGTGTCCATCCTGGGTGTAGTCTCTGTGAGACTCCTGCACTGCCCGAGGTGTACCCTGTGAAGGCCTTTCCATAAATACCTATCCTTTATCCTTTCACTCTGTCTAGCCTCTGTTCCAGGTCAGCCTCTACAGGGCATCATGAATATATCAAAAGTATTGTTGAATAGAGCAAGGTCCGAAAATGAGAAAATGAAAAAAAAAAAAAAAAAAAAAAGGTTTTACTTGGCAGTCTTGGACTACAGCAGCTAAGTGGCTTTAAAGTAGATTCTGTCTCTCTCGTATGAACCAATAATAAATAAAACTGCTTGAAAGCTTAAGATGCCCCAGCAATGTATAAAATTTTCTGTGCCATTCATGATCGTAAATTTTAGGAAGAAGTTAAAGGATGTAAAGAGAATGCTGAGATTTTTATGCTTAAAATGAGAGCATCTATTCTGAGAGGTAAGTTAACAAATGATTTTGCTGTGCTTGTTTCTAGTTTGGAAAAGTGACACAGCAGAACTATGTTATAGAAGAAGCCCAATAGTAACACTAGCACTAGTAATGTTGCAGCAATATTTCTGTATATAATAAAATCCATCCCTTCTTAAAAATCCGAAAGCATAAATAGGCAAGTGAAGGCTGCAGACCGAGAACCTAAATATAATATCATATGTACTCTTTTATTTCAGGCAGTAACAATTCTGTTCTGATTCCAAATATGTGTTGGTTTCCACATTTTGCTTACAAACTAGAGGAGCATTTTTTAAATACAATGTCCTCTTGACATGTGCTGCCCTGATGTATATTTGTCAAATGGTACAAAGCAATGGAAGCTATATATCAGAGAGGTGACTGGACAAAAATTAACCCTGCAGAATCCAACCCACTTCTGGCCAGGCTCCCTGAATTGGCTTCCCTCCATTCCCATGGATCACCAGCACTGGTGTGGGGAAGAGAGAATAGATAGCTGGGAAAGGGAGCACATGGCAGCCCTGGCAGAGCATCTTAAATTGCCACGGGATTTTATTTTTGGGGACAGAAAATCGGATATGCAAAAGTATTAGCATAATTGTGTGAGCTAGAAATTTTAGAGACACTTCGACAATATTATTGTAATTGATGGCTGTCTAAGATGTGGATTGTGCAGACTGAAGCTGAAGCTGTGCAGTTTAAATAAGAAAATTCTCACCCGCCTCAGAAGTCTAGTCTGCAAACAGGTGTTTGATTAGTTGTCAGATTCTCACCACAGGCTGTCTTAGCCATTTGTCTTTGTGTTAGAACTGTTGAATCTTCAGCAGTTTTTGCTTAAGCTGCGTTTTAGGAGTCCTCTGAGTTTTTCATTGCATTATAGGTAAGAATAGATGATCTTTGAAATTCCAGGTCTTAATAAGGGAGTTTTTTCAGTACAGTAAACATGGAAATGGACAGAATGCAAGTTTTGAGAAGATTCTAAAGACCTATCAAAGCTTTCTGAATATTGAAAGTTGAAAATACCAAGAATCTTGTAGCACCTATCTGTAGTTACTCCTTTAAATCTTACAACTTCCTGTGGAGAAATACAGATGAGTAGATGTTAAGCATTTCTTTCAGCAAGTTGAAAAGAAAAAAGAGGAGGAGTCTATGACAGAGAAACCAGAGAATTGCATTCATATAAGAATTTCCTTTATCAGGGAGTCGGAAATTAAAATAATTTATGATACCCTAAGAACTCCGTAGTTGAAGGATGAGCTTAAACATAAAAAAATGTTTTAAAAATTGTAGTTATAGTGGTGGTTAATGATGACTCCTTTCATGGTAGACCAGAATACCTTACAAAGGGAAAAATGGTAGTATGTAGATAAAATTGCAAGCTTGAATAGGATCTGAACCAAACCTACATGAGAAAAACATATCTGTTGTTGTTTTAATTTTAAAAATAACCGTACTTCATAGCTCTGCCTGGAAACAATTTAATGCAACAAATTGTTTTCTTAAAAAAGTACTTCCAGCCAGACCAGAAGCAGTACTTAATAAGTAACTTGAAAGGGTGAGTCTGTTCTTTAGACTTGGTTTTGCAAACTCAGTGAATTTGGATGTTTCTATCTGAAATTACAGATAGTAATTCAACTTGTTTTTCTAAAACTGATCTTACATTTATCTTTTTCTCTCTGTGTCAGTGTAGAAATATGATTCAGAAATCTGTTCTCTAACAGAGGTAATAGAGAAACTCCTATAAAGTTCCTGATACTATGGTTTTCAAAGCAACAGAAAAAACCCCAAATTTTATGTCTAGAGAGCTTTTTGATAACGTTACTCTTGAGAAAAATATGCTTATTTTTGCTAGTGTGTTATTTAAGAACATACCACATGTAGAAAATGCTTTGAAGAGGATCATGCTAGCCAAAGACCAGAGCATGCAGAGTTAGGAAACACAGGTTTCAGAAGTTATACTGGTCTGTCATCAAAAGGCCAAATTCAATGTCAGGAGCAGCTTTGATTCTGGAACATGAGGATGATGTGTTTACGCAGGAAAAGACTGCAAAAACAAAGTTGTGAATTTATAGCATATTTTCAGAATTACAATACCTGGAAAATGTTATCTTGCATTTACTGAACACTTACTGTGTCCACAGAGGCAATTAACAGACAGTCTTAGTTTAGTGTGCAACTGAAGAGTAAACTTGATGCACTGCGGACAAAGCCTTAAGGATCAGTGAAATACTTGTAATGTCATCCTTACTTATACTAAATCAGATTGGCATGTGATTTATCATTTCTAGAAATAGAGCAAAATCAAACCTCAGTACTGTGGTGTTAGGCTCTGTAGAAATTATTCAAGTGCCTTTACCTCTGTTATATTTTCTAGGAAGATCAAGGTCTTCTGTAACCACAGTATGATTGGAGGAAAAAGGATCTGAAAGGACCTTGAGAGGTTGGATTATTTGTTCTTCAAGACAGAATCAAGTTTTGCTGGCATAGCCTGTTCTCCAGAGGTGACAGGAGCAGAGATGCAGACTCCCACAGGCAGGCATGCAGGCTTAGTGATTACTTATACTTGTTTTCAATCCAGGTGCATTACTTCCTATTACAGTTTATTCCTCTATCTCTTGTAATTGTACTTGATTTTATTTTTGTGGTTTCTGAAATAATTCCTCAAACTTTTACACAAATAATTCCCAAAAATTATCGTGTCTCCTTGTAGTTATCTCTCTCTCAACATCCTCTTCACCTCTACTCTTTTCTCAGCCTTCTTACATCATATTTTCTGAATCTCATGGTCGTGCTCATTCTTCTCTACTGGACCTTCTCCAAAACATTTTTCTTGAAGTGTGCTAACCAAAAGTGGTATATTCTAGCTCACGCTGTACCAGGACCAGCTGAAGGAAGATGATTGTTTCCTGTATTTAGTATATGACATTTTATTTCTCAGATTGAAGTCTGACTGTTTTGTGGCAGGGTGGCCTTGCTCAAGTTCTAATCCACTCCAGATCTTCCACAAAGAATTGTTGCCAAGTCCCTGTTTGGTACCAGTGAAATGGTTTAAGCAGGAAACTTTCTGCCTATCTTCACTCTATTGCCTGTCTTTATTCCTACCCTCTCCATACCATTTTTTGCTGGTGTTTGATTCCATTTAAGACCAGAATGTTGGCGGCACCTAGCAGCTTGGTGTTGCCTGTGGAGTTCAGTGAGGCAGATATCCATGGCACTGGAACTTGTGAAGCTCCACTGTTTAGGTTAACCACTGAGACTTAACTCTAATGGTTTTCTAAGGAGCTGTCATTTGCCTCTATATAGAATTTAATGTTTCACCTATGAGAATGTCATAGGGGACAGCTCCCTCCCCTAGCACCTTCAGGCTGTCATTCCATAGAAGATAGTAGTTGTCATACTACGGTCCTCAGGAGCTAAACTTCTGGCAGGAGAAACTCATGTGACATGTCTAAGTCTCTGCTTCTGTGGTTTCTTCTTAAATAACTTGCGTTTCTGTAACTTTCATTTCTATAGCTCTGGTAAGGTACATTTTCATAGTGTACCAGATTCATCAATTTGAAAGGCAGAGTGTTCATACCTGCCTAATTTCAGAAACTGATTTTTATTTTTCTGAGTTCAGATAAAGCCCATAGAAAACTGTGCAAATGACAGTTTTCTCTCACTCTTAGTATCATGTCTGCGTCAATTTCATGGATTAAAATTGTACTCTTTAATCTCACACTGGGTAATGTATTCCTACTTCTTTTACTCTTCAAAGTCCCATGTTGAGTGAATAGTTGCATGTTGCAAGACCAAGGCAATTAAGTAAAACAACTCTAGCTTTGGAAGCTGAAGCCCAGAAGCATATGATATACATTTTTAAGCATTAATACTTACGTGAAATAAGTATGAGTTTAAAATTGTAGAAATGATGTAAGAATAAATAGGTGTAGTCATTGTCTCTACAGAGTTCTCCTTATTTGCTGTGGCTCACATCATCCCATCCTCTTCCTTCATCTTATTTTTCTGTTGTTTGATTTAATCTCTTTCTCTACAGCATGTCTTCTTCTGACATTTGGGTGTTTTGTTGTTTGATTGTTTTCTTTCTGACTAATTCTTTGCCCATTAAATAGCACTTTAGATCTTAGGAATTCACAGACATGCTATGGTTGCCTACTAATGATAGAAAGTACTTCAGTGATCCACAGTCGCTGTTCCTAGCTGTCTGGAAAAAAAGTTCCTGGACAGCAGGTAGGAAGAATGCCATCAAAGAGGTGGTTTTCTGTGACTGAACAATTAGGATGCTCCCTTGTAATTCATGTTGCTCGAGAAGCTGCTGGTATCAGCACCTGTACTTATTTTAACATGAAATAGAATACTAAAGCTAGGAAAGAGTGGTGTGGGAACAGGCTGGTGTGGATGGGCATCTTTGATCAGAGGGCCTGGACTGTGATCCAGTTTATGAGGAAAATAAATGTCCATGGGGTGTAGAAATGGGGTTAGGGTTGTAAGAATGTGTGACAGCAAGTTTAATGTGCTCATGAGTGTGGAGTGGAAGAGAACTGGGAACTTCAGCTGCTGCACCACCACCACCGTGGCTGCTGTGCTGTCTTAGGGAAAGTGCTACCTTACACTGTGGTTACTTTTTTCTTCTTCAGGACATACAGTGTGCTTGGATAATGTTGGCCATGTCTTTCACTGTGCTTGTATAGCAGGCTTTGCTTAGGAAAAGAAGGCAAGTGAAACTGGCTCTGCCGCCATGGCCAGGTATTTCAATTACCATGTTGAATTTGAAACACTGAGTGGTAAAGGTGTAAAGGAAGCCATTTTATTATCTACAATTTTTAACTCTTTGGGAGCCTTAATAGTGTAGAAAAAATAATAGACTCTGCTTGTTTAGGGAAAAATCCATGCTTTGATTTTGTGCATGTCAAAACCATAGCTGTGAAATAGTGAAAATTATTACATCCTTTATTGTTGCACATGTCTAATGTATAAAAACTGTTTGTGGTTTTTTCCCCCTCTCTGCTGTTTTTTCTAGTGTGGGGATTGGTTTCCCCTCACCCTTTTAGTTCTTTCTTTTTCCCCCTTTCCTTTATCTTTCCCCCTTTTCTTTATCTTTCCCCCTTTCTTTTCTTTTCCCCCTTCTCTTTCTTTTTACCCCTTTCCTTTTTTGCCCTTTCTTTCCCCCCTTTCCTTTTTTTTCTCCCTTCCATTCTTTTCCCCCTTTCCTTTCTTTCCCCCCTTTCCTTTCTCTCCTTGCTTTCTTTTTTTCTCCCTTTAAACTGATGAAACCACTCTCTTTGGTAATTCTGAGTCAGCTGGGTCAGTCCTGGGCTTTTCTGTGCAGAGACTGCCAAGTTTTTAGAAAATATGTGGTGGTTTAGGGATTTAGATATATGTCCAAAAGGGACAAGATTTGAGACCTCCAAATGTCTTTAATTTAAAACCATAATTTGGAAAGGATCTTTCCTGAGTCCCAAGAGAAAAAGCCAATACTTTCATTTATACAATTAGTCATCATTCTCTTCACCATTAGGGTTGTCCTCCCTCCTGAAAAGGCTACAGTTTGTTTTGCTGACTTAACAAAAATGAGTTTAGTTGATTTAATGTTCTGTTTCATGATGAAGTGTCTTATCTAGGTCATAGTTTAGCTGTTAACAAGATATTTATGAAGTGGTAAGAATTCTCTGCTCTGCGGTGAATTTAGTCTCTAGAGTGGGGCAAAATGCTATTTAACTAGCAAATAAAGCAGTCCAACTTCAAATTATGTCAAAGTTGACTGCAACAATTTTAATCTTTTAGTAACCTCCTAAATATGTAGTGTCTGGAACTGCTCAAAACTTCAGTAATTTGACCTCTGCTATAGAAAAAGCATTTCCTATAAATTAATATTGTAAGTAGCTATCCAAGGAAGGGAATTTTTTGATTCAGAAACCAAGTTAATACTTTTATATGATGTGCAGACTGTAAAACACAGCTGAAGACTAAGAACATATTCCTGAGTTCACTTTTTCGGTGACTCAAGACTCATTTTACTGGCTTATCAAATACTGTGCTAAATCCTTGTAAGTATTTGAAGCTGGTATTTGTGATATTTGCTTGGGATTGCTTTGTCTGCCATGTAACACTGTTATCAGCAGATATTTCCCTAATTTCTGCATAGTTTTTATTGGTGTTTAACATGATTACAGCCATAGTGGTGAAGGCACGGGCAGCAGAAGTATTAGTGTTTTGCATGTTTCCCAGACATGCAGTGAAAATACAGTCTTTTAAAAAGGAATTCTGTATGAACCACTGCTTCACCATAAAAAGTTTTGAAAACAACTTTGGTATTTCATTTATGTCTGTTGAAGCAGCAGTGGTTTGTTTCTGTGTCTCTCATGTTTACTAAAACAATTTTATGTGGGCCCTTCTCTCTTCAGTAGTGTATCAGCAGACCTTATGTCAGGCATGATTTGTGATGTATTGAGTTTGCAATAAATACAGACTATCACTTACATGGTAAGTGAATAATTAGTGACTTACATCACTAATTCATTGGCCCAGTTTCATTAGCTCTAGAGTGCCACCCCAGCTCCATGGAAATAGTTTTGATTGGATTCTCAGAAAGTTAATTTTCCCTGTATTTAATTTACATGAAAAGCCATTTCCATGGAGTCCCTATTTCTGGCTTGATCCAGACAGGCAGACCTTTGTGGAGTGTAGTGTAGAATAGAATAGTTGCTTTCATCTCCATTCTTATTTTATGTTTTCATTTGTATAATTATACATCTGAATGAAAATAAGTCTTCATGAAGATTTGACTAATGTGTGTTTTTACATTAAGTTGGTTCATAGTTCACTGTAAGGTTTTATTGAACTGAACAACAGTGAGTGAACCTGAACCATGTAAAGACAAACTTGACTATGTCTCCATGAGCCTGGTCGGTGAAGGAAGTATGTGAACCATGACTTGTTCATACCTAAGATCCCACAAAACTGTTTGTGTAAAAACCTATAGACTGTTCTGCAATTTCTTCCTCAAACAGCTGTCTGCTGGGATGAGCTTTAAAAGACCGTGTTTCATGAGCATATTTTCCTTTTTATTTTATTTCTAAAACTGTTATCTTCCAGAAAGATTAAGACATTCATCTGTCTCTCATGTAATGGCATTATGAAAGGCATGAGGAGCAGTGCTGTTCTGGAAGCAGTCTCTAGCTTTTGTATGAGATAGACAATTAAACTTTATTAATGAAGGTAACATTTATACCTCTTTGATAAAGGTAATAATGATTTTCTAACTCTATAAGAAACCATATTCTCTTGTGAACATAAAGCGTTAACTTCTTTTACCTCAATAAAAGATTTTTAAAAATAAAAGGTCAGACCTAAATGATCATAATATATCTTTATAAAATTTAAACTGAAAAACATTTCACTTGCCAGATATGCATTTTTGTGTTACTTCTGTACCCATTAATGTTCAAAATCTAAAACAGAACAAGGAGTCTCATTTCACTGACAGAGTCATAGCTGTTGGTGGTGTCTTGTTTTGTAGAATCAGTAACACCTTCTGAAACTCCTGTTGCCAAGGCAAACAAATTAACAAAAGCTATTTAATTCTTAAATTACATGAGAAAGTGAGATAGTCTCGTTTATGAGAAAGATGAGGCAGAAGGAAGGTGTGTCAAATGTGCTGAGAGCAGAGAGGTTTTAGTGTGAGCGAGAGTTTCTGTGCAGTGTGTCCACGCACATGTGGCACCAGACGTGATCATGCATTTACTTAATATGATTTTAATAGAGAACTTGGCAAAAGTCTGTGAAGAGAAAATGAAAGATCAAAATGCTCAAATAAAAGCTTTTTGTCAGAGAATTCCTGTTGTTGAATTGGATTCAAGTAGTTAAGTAACTAGCTTGCTTACATTTATATCCAATGAAATATAAAATTTAAGCTCTTACTGTATTTACCTATTTGGGTGTACATGTACCCTACTGCATTTAAGAAACTTTGACTAATTTCTGTGGTTTATTCTTAATGATTACTTGTTAAAAGGAGGGAACAGATAACACAGTATAAATGGCAAAAACTTAAAGCATTTTATGAACAAGCAGTGTCATGAACAAGTTATTATCAACTAGAATTGTAAAGAGACATATGAAAGTCTGTTTTTAAAACAGAAAGTATAGGAGAAAATGAGGCATTTCATAATTGGATGGAAACCAACAGCTGTTCTAAAGCAACTGAATCTCACATCATCTCTTGCTAAAATGAGTTTATTAGAAGATAGGAAAATGTACATGAACACTTGGATAACTGACATAGGTAACTTACATTTCTAGTATATGTTTGGAGAAAATTAGTATTTTTAAAATTGATATTAGCAAATAGAAAGGTCCTGTGATAGTTCCTTGAAATAATTTGGGGAATAGGAAAAAAGCAAACTTGGCAAGGCATTTTTATTTTAATGGCAATTCCAGCTTCCTGCCTCACAAAGTTAAAATACTTTACCTACTAGATTTCTATTAGTAATTACTCTATACGCCATCCTTCACTCAGGCTTTTAAAGTCTTTTTGTGGAGGACAGATTTCCAGGCTTCAGAAGACACTGGCATTTTTGTAGACGTAGGAGAAGGGGTTTGGTCTGAAGGAAGAAAATGAGTAGCTGAGAGTTTTTTGGGGACCAGAAAGCCAAAATGTCATCCCGACATTGCTGCTGTGGAAAGAGCTTGCTTACAATAACTGTGTATAGGGTTTTTTGGGTTTGTTCATTGTCGTTGTTAGATTTTTTTTTTGTTTTGTTGTTTGGTTTGGGTTTTTTTTTCCCCTGTTTTATTTTACAGGAGAAACTGCATATCTTTAATGGAAGTGGTGGAACAGTTCCTTTTCTTAAAGTGAATTTTAAGATACTACTGACCATAGGAGTACCAAACACTGCCAGGGCATTTTGTCTGCAGTTACTTCTTTCCCCTCAACCTTTATTTTTTTTAATATGATTGTAGAATGCAAAGGCTAATGCTGGCTACACGGTAATACTACAAAAAGTGTAATGCTCATCTTCAGGTTTTATAAAATGGCACGATTCTGTTGCAGTCAGTGAAGCTAGGGTGAGGGTGTTATTAAACAATTTAGACTGTCTTAGACTTGACTGATGATGTTTCTACGTCTTGAAGATGTTTTAGATTAGAAAGTCTGTATTCAAGCAAACTGCCCTTCCCTTGAAACATTATAGTTGGTGTAAATAGCAACATTCCTCTTGCCTTTTATCAAAATACAGGAAACTATTTAGTCTTACACTTTTGCATGTCTTTGCAATTGCTTCCTGTTGGATTTCAATATATCTGTTGTTTTTGTTTTGTTTTTCCCTTTTTATTAACTTCTAGTTAAATGATGGCTGAATGATATTGTTTGGATTGCTTGATTATAGTTTATAGCCATTCATTATTTGCTTTGTTGTTTTTGTTTTTCCCCAAGGGTAAGTCAGAAAGGTGAGATATTTGGCAAACTGGTTAAAATGCAAGAAAGTTTAAAAATTTTGCTTTTTGTGCCTCTAATTTGTGCTAACTTGATAGATATGCTAATGCATGTGTATATTTTTATATAGGTAGAAGTGTATATAAATGAAGTGTAGTCTTCTCTGAAGTTTGATAATTTTCATTTGCCTAAATGTCTTTTTTCTGGCTTGGTTTAGTAGTGTGTTTTCCTATGCCTGTTGATAGATCTTGATTTTGCTTTTTATGTCACTGGAACAAGAGTCACTGGGAATTTTGCTTGTAAATCTGCTTTAATTTGCAGCAGTTTGCTTATCTTCAGGTTGGTCTCTGTATTTTTACTGAGGGAAGGCTTTCTGAAAGTGCAGGAGCTGTCAAATACATAGCCCAGGAAATGGTCATTTGTGGGGTTTTTCTTGACGGACTGGATTTACAGTGTGATCAGCCTGAAGAGGCTGATGTTCAGTTGTGAGATGGACTGATGAACAAATCTAATAGGGCAAGGAATGACAGAAAATTAAAAGAATTGAACATTAGTTAGGCTAGATACTGAATAGAAAAATGAAGTGGAAATATGCACCATTTTGGGAAAATTAGGATTGGAAGGGACCTCAGTTCCTCATGGAATCCAGGGCTCAAAGCAGGGCTAGCATTTCTATGGCTACTCTGCCTTTTAAGTTAAATCACCAAAGAAAAACCACATATCACTAAGGCTCTTTTCATTTCTCTTGACAGTCCTGCATTGGTGTCCTTCACATTTCCTTTTTTTCTGACTCTGCAAGAATCATATGTTGAATTAAAAGAAGTATGAGTCAAATTTCAACCTGTAGTGCTTGATTTTGTGAGGACTGATGTGACAGCCTGAAGTTGCCACCAGCATTTAATTTCTCTCTCTGTGCATAGTAGGAATGATACTCTGAGTCAGTGGGGAGTGGAGATCCTCATTGTTTACTGCTTTGAAGATGAGATTATATAGCTGTAATTACTGATAATACCTGACCTAAGCCCTTTCCCTTTAGCAGGCAATGCATAATTTTGTAATTTCTTTTGTTTGCATTGTATACTTTACCTACATTTGAAAGAGAGTTGTTAAAAGTGTTGTCTGGCCTCAAGAACTCTTGTTCTGTTTAAACAACTGCTCCTTTTGATTGCCCTTGACCAGCAGAATCTGAGCTGTCATTATATTTTCCTAATATAATTTAGGTAAATGCCCTCCTAGCTTCTCTCTTTCTCTGATAAATTTGAAAATCTTTTCAGGTTTATTACTCTAGTCCTCAGCCTTTCAAAAGAGTTTTCTTATCCCCCTTTTCTGAGATCAGCAGACAGTGTGTAAAGTTGTGCAGTTCAGAATGTAAGAACGAAAGAGAATAATGTCTTCTTTGCATTTCATTAAATGTGCGCTGTTGTAATTTGTGTTGCATTGTGCAAATTTGGGAAGCATTTATATTGTATCCAGTGGCCACATTTGGCCAAAATTTTCTAACTTGGGTGTTTGAAATAGCTTGTAAAATTTAAGTAACTCCAGAAATACAGAGTATCTGCATCTCTCTTTGGAAAAAACACATGCTTTTAAAATTTTAAAGTATTTTTTATGGCTTTTACTCCTATCTTGACACACCATGTACAAAGAGAATATTTTTGGTAGAGGATTCTACTCTGCCTAAAAGTCAGCATTCATATTCTTCCATCAGAAAGATGGGCTCAGTTCCAATATGCTGTTGTAACTGTGACAAGCACATAAATTAAATACAAAATATTTTGTTTTCTTGTGTATTTACAGTGTCATTGTTTTGATACTGATTTTTCAACTATGTTTTGCAGCTAGGCCCTGGATTTTAGCCTTGAATATTCAGGCTCATTTGGAAAACTGTCTTGCTGATTCTTGGCCAGTTAATTGTTCCAAGTGGATGCAATTTAATAACCCTTGTGCTCTTTTGATTTGCCTCCCACGCCATCTGGTCTGTGTCTTTCTCCTGATCTTTTTTTTTTTCCCTGTCTTAAAGGATAGTATTTTTTCAATAATTCAAACTTTCAAGCATGTAATCTGAAAGTGTAGCTTGCTCTGAAATTTCCCTGTGCGATGTGTATTCCTAGAAAGAAGGCTTTCTGTATATACAGGAAAAAGAACATGAACAGGAACCTGTGGACAGGTTGGAATGGCAGGAATGTAGTGCACAGTAAAGATGTCTGTTTCTTCACACTGAAATATTGTTTAAACACATTTCAAGAGTTAAATTATTTCATGGCTCCAAGATCTCCTGGATGGCTCTCTGTATTTCTCTCTAGTGGCCTGCACATTTAATTATTGGAGAGTGACAAGAGATGTCTTGAAAATACAAAATCACTCAGCCTTCGCTGAGATGAAAGTTAAGCGTTGGGATGAAGCTTGTAGTCTACTAACTGAGTGTATTTATACTTGATTTGGTAAGGATAACTCTGAGTAGTGCTAATTAAGCTTAGCTCTGTTTGTCATAATGTTTTGAAAATACTGGGTGAAAAGTTTGTTCATATTGTGTGAAGGTGCAAATTCTTGTCAACATTTTTTCAAATTTTGGGCAATCATTTGCCTGCATCGCCTTGTCCTTTAGCCTTTAGCCAGTGTTCAGTTTATTTCTGATTTGTGCATGGTTTTTGCTGATCTGGTATCTGTGTTGTGTAGACTGGAAAGACTGAAGGGATGGGTTTTGTTCTGCCCCATATTGTGGGTGTTGGCTAGGAGCAGCTACTGGGGAAGCAGCAAGGGAATTGTGCCTACTGTGGTACCAGGTGGCCAAGTAGTGGCACCAGCTGTCTGTGCTGCAGAGAGGGAAGGGAGGGCCTAAGGTGTCCATCCCGAGTTTGGCTGGGTTTGTGCTGCTGTCTTCACAGCAATTCCTCAACACCTTCAGTTCCAATTGCACCCTTCCTCAAACAGGTGACAGTGGTGTCTGGCTCTGGGGGGGAGGTTGTCCACAACCCTGTGCCCGACTGTGCCTGCTTGGTCTGTGCCTGCATAGGTGCCTGATTCCTCTGGCAGAGAAAGTGAGCTGGCTTGGTCCGAGTGGCCTGTGAGGCACTGACTCCTGCTGCCTAAGGATTTCACTAACTTGTTTCCCCTTCTTTGCACTCCTTTACCTTATCTTCAGGTCCATATTTCAATATCGTGACGCAAAATCTTACCGTACACTTTCCAGCCTTGCTCCCCTTCTCTCAGAGGAGGAGCTGGCTGTTCTGCAGTAACATATGCAGCAGCCCCTTGTCATAGATACTGATATCCATGAGCTAAATTTTCAAGCATTGCTTAGTATTTTCTTCCTTCTTCTTTCCTAACCCTTGGTGCTGTACATATTTCAGAATTCTATATGAAGATGTATTTCCTTCTTCCAGAGCTGTCCCTGTGATGATGGATGGGTGATCTTGGGGCAGAACGTCAATATATATATGTACAATCTCCATTTTGCCTAGCAGAATTGGTCTGATGCAGTCCCTTCTACTTTTCCCCACCTTATTATTCTCCAGCAGCCTGGTTTTCCTCATCAAAAGTCAGTTTTTAGGTTTGCCAGACCAGTGCTTCTGTCTCTTCAATCAGCTTGTGCAAGATAAAGGCTTGGCTTCCACTTCCGCTTCAGTGAAGTTAGTTTATCCCAAGACCAGATCTGTAGATGCCAGAAGCTACATGTGAGCGTGTGCTATTTCTGTAATTTCACTGAGACTTCATACAAATTATTTTGCCATTTGAATAAATTAAGTATTTTATTTAACCTTTTGTATAGTTCATGAATTTTTGGCATGCTACTGTTACTGAAAAGAATTAACTATGCAAGCTTGCATAAATGTCTCTCCTACACTTTTATCAATTCTGTTTTATGTGCAATCTCCAGTAGATACCATCCTTATATCCAAAAGAAAAAAAACCCCAAATCTACATAAGTAATGGAATTTTTGAAAGTCTGTGCTACGTATTATTTCTGACCATTTTCTGCTGTACTGAGGGTGATAATTTCAGCTTGGCTGGAAAAGAAATC
This sequence comes from Callaeas wilsoni, assembly GCA_013398955.1. Classification (NCBI taxonomy): domain Eukaryota; kingdom Metazoa; phylum Chordata; class Aves; order Passeriformes; family Callaeidae; genus Callaeas; species Callaeas wilsoni. The sequence goes on along the minus strand of VWPU01013823.1, from coordinate 214,034 downwards.
TAGTAAATATTCCCAAAAAGAGGTTTTCTAGTTGATTCGTCTTGATAAATTTCAAGAATTACTCAATCTTTAGGAAAAGGAGTGTTTGGTTTTCATTTTGGAGAGAGAGTGAGTTAGGATCTTGCTCTTTTTTTTTTCCTGGTGATTTTTACACTTATGCTTATCAGAACAATGGTTTGATTGACATTTAGTCCATATATGTGACCTTTGGAAAGAATTTAAGAGATTCTTTTTCCCTAGTTCTGTCAGTGTTTCATTTCTCTCAACGATGTAGTAAATGTTTAACTTGAAGTGTGTGGGAGCAGCATGTCCCTGCAAAATGGCATTTCAGGAGAACCTCTGTTCCAAAAAGCCTTATAGTCTGACCTTAATTTTGACATCGCATTTTCCTTAAGTAGAAATAGACGATAGCCTAGTTAAGGTTATCTGAATTTTCTGCAGTGCAAGTGACTTTGTTGCCTTTTCCTTTTGCATTGCTGTCTTCAATGGTTATTTATTGTACATGACAGGCAAACACATTTCAGGACACTTGTGTTCATTCTGGTGTCCTGATGTGCCTCTCAGGGTGCTTTGATTCAATGTCAGGATGAGACCAGATATGCACCGGTCCTATATATTTTGTTTCCTTTTGGAAAGGTTCTCGGGCAGGGAAGAAGTGAAGATGTGCATCAAATTCTGTGCTCTGCTGACTCAAGGTGCTCACAGCCAGTGTGTCCTGCAGAGCATTCATTCCCCATGATGCAGAGAGATCACACCTCCCTCCTGTGATCTGGGGCTGGGGCATTTACAGTGCCACAGTGGACAGCATAAACATTTTAGGATCCAGCTAAAATAAATACATATTGGGTATCCATGTGTGACTGTGGCACTATGTTTATCATAATGTGTGTGGATGAAGCTTTTGTAGCAGTGGCCTGTCTTCAGAGCTGAGAAGGAGAGGGATGCAAGTGAGCAGAGGAACCTTTGACACTGCATGCTGATTTTAGAATCAGCTGTTTTCCGTGTTCCACAAACTTCATTAGAAAAAGTGTGATTGACCATTTATTAATGTTCCATTTCCCACCATCTTCCCCCACCCTTATTATTATGAAGCAATCAGCACCTAAGAGATACGTAACAACAGTGTGGCCATCAGGTTTTTATCACCACAATAATCAGATTTCTTTTCTCCTAATGAACTTCTAGCTGCAACTTCAGCTAGAAGCTAGTAGATTCAGCGTAGTGTATTACATAGCAATAAATCAAGTTGTCCACCACCATAATAGTGAGACAATTTGAAAAGAAGATTCGTTTTGTGAGTTCTGAAGAACTTGGTTTGCTGGGTGTGCAGTACTCTACAGAAAACAAAATATGTTGCTGTGGTGTTTTTGTGGTGAAGGGCGCGTTCTACTCCCCAGAGACTGTCAGGCTCTCCTGTTAATAGTGCAGGAGATGGAAGAGTGCCCTTCTCTCTTGTTTGACAGGCCATCATTTGAGGCTGGGAGTTTTGCCAGCTAGTGACCTAGTGTATCCAGTTTCTAATTTGAGTGAAATGTTATTGAGAAGGTGGTGGCCTGACAACTTTGGCATTTCCTGAGGTTCTCAGATTACTGTGACACCATGTGATTGGTTTTTCAGGCTGAGTCTTACTTGAGTTGAACTGTTTTTACTGCTTGTTCTGCTAGTTTACCTGTGACCTGCAGACTGCATTGCTTTTTTAATTGTTACTTACCAGTTACTAGTTTTGTTGTTGAAGTTTTTGGGAACTCAGGAGTCTATGTGTAGATGCCTAGTACCTTATATTCTAAAGAAAGCCTTAGAGGAAGACATTTAGCACTGCTTGCCTTCTGGGAGCTCAGACTTTTCTTTCACTGTGTTTTGGTTTGAGCAGTGCGTACACTGAGCTAGATGCTTTTGAGGCATGAGATTATTCCATCACCTCTTGGGACACTGTTGATGAGTTTGATATGGTCATGAGAGAATGAAGTGGATTAATGTTTTTTCTAAGATTAGTTCTAAATGAATCCAATTGTGGTTGTGGGGTTTGTTGGTTTTTTTTTTTTTTTTCCCCCTGAGGATAACTCAAAAATGAGAAAAGAGTGTAGGTGGCCATGCAAACTTAAAGCAAAGATGTTTCATGGCATTCCTCTGGGATCTTCCAAAGGTCTACCTAAGCCTTCAGATGATAAGCATCACCCTCCCTTCAAAACAGGCTACAAAATAAGGAAAAAGCTTGTTGTCAAAGTCTGGAAGCAAGGTTTTGCTTTCAAGAGAAGTGTTTGGAATTGGTGATGATTCATGCTGATTGCCAGTCTGAGGCCAGACTCTCTTCCTGGGATTTAAACATGTTACAGGGAAGATGATCTTGGGTTCATAACCTGCTTATTGCATTCTTGACTGTACAACAGAAAATACTTAACAGAACAACAAAACATTTTTTAGCTTAATGTAGGTAGCTTTTCTCATTTTTTAAATCCATGATCATTACCTATTGTATTGCAAACTCTAGTTTCTTTTATATTTCACATTCTTATGTATTAAAAGTTTTCTTGTTCTGCTTTGAAGGTGTTTTAAACAGAATTCTTAGCAAGTTTAATTTAGCTCAGAGCAAATATAATGGACCTTTTATTCTTGCCTTTATTGACCTTTTCTTTTATATAAACCCTCTAGGAAAAGTCAGCATAAATTGGCTCAAGAAACTTACACATCTAAGTTGCTTGTCTGGTCCTACTGATTAGGGTCAAACATCAGGCTTGGAATTCTGATAATTTATCTGAACAAGAGCCATAAGTTTTATCTTTAACCTGGGTGAAAAAATGTTATTGCTGACAGCAAAGCAAACAAAGTATTAAAGATTTTCCTAAACAAAAAGAATTGTAGTGTGCCTTGATCTGTTGATGTAATCGAATGAAAATGAATTAATCTCAGTTTTCTTAATGTTCCTAAGCATCTACAGTTGCATAACATTATTGGAAGTAGGATTGTTTTTATTGACTTGTCAAGGCAAAGAGCAGTTTTCTTATTCTTTTTGTTTTCTTAAGGACAACCCATAATGTGGAAAGTCTGTGATCAAAAGAGATTTCCATTCGGCACCAGACTGAAGTTTGGCTTGCCAGATATCGAAGTTACTTTATCTTGGAAAGCGGTGCAAGTAATACTGCACATGTAAGGAACGGCGAGCTATGTCTTCTGTTCCTTGCTCGGATACGAGAGCTGCGTGAGGCAGTGAGTGTGTCCCAACCTGAGCAGGCTGTCTGACATGACTCAGCCTTGCTCTGTTTGTTCAACTAGCTGCTCTGTCTAGTGTGCAAATGAGGCACCACCTGTACAGGACATGTGTGGCTTGCCATCTTTTATCCAGGAGGAAGAAGACCTTTAGAAAGGACACCTGCAGCTCAAAAACAGGAGCTCCTTGTTTCCATCCCTGTTGCCTGGAGGGGGTTTCTGCCTCCCCTATCAACAGTGTGTGGTGTCAGTTTTATCTGTCTGTTGCATTATTCATAAGATGTGCATGCTCCTTCCTGTGGCTGATGCATTTCATCTTTTGTTGCAGGGGCAACATACAGCCCTAAGCATATTAGCCACATGCTTTAAGGACTTCAGGCTCTAGAGCCTTAGAAAAAGGATTTAGTTTTCTCTAGTGAGTCACATATATTTTGTTGGAAAAACACAACTGAAAATACAGTTGTATAAGAGACATACTGATTTGTATAAATTCTTAGGGAGTTATTAAGTCTTTTCCCCTGGCCCTGCATCACAAGAGGAAAGTGTTGTGTAAGTGTTAGCATGAGTAGACTCTAAACCCACTTTTTTCTAAGCACAAAACTACTTCATGAGCATTGCTTCCAAGATGGATTAAGAATTTACGAGTATTTCAAATCTATATTTTTAAAATTATTGTTATGCAGAAATAGAATTATGAATGTGTTAATTTTAAAGTAAATCTGATGCCTAGTATAACCATCAAAACATTCTGGTGTAGAGCAAAAAAGGATTAGTAACATAATGTGTGTTCATGACTGTGAGCATTCATTGCATTTTCAGCATATGACCTGCTGAAGGTATGGATTGGTTATGTGCTCCAGACTGGAGTGCTTTTGTGGAATAACGTCCAGGATCGCGTCATAAGTCTGCTCCCGTACAAGTTCATAAAGAACTGATAAGTTTAATTCTTAATTCCATTGTTTGGTTTGTTGTGGTTTGGTGTTTTAGGTTTGTTTTTTGGGTTTTATCTTTTTTTTTTTTTTTTTTTTTAAAGGCTGTTCTGACTTTGACCAGGTATTTTCAAAATCTCTTCCTTAGAGTCTTTCTCTGAGTCTTGTAGCTATTGTGATGTATTTTTGTCAATATGACTGGGTCTAAACTGGCTATGAAACAGCACAATATCATTAAATTAGTACTAGTGGATGCTCTCTGATCTGCAGTGGAACAGCCTTACAGAAAGAGAGGAGGAGATGGCAGAAGAGGGCATTTCTGTTCCTTCTGAAAACTCTGTGTACAAAACAGATGTACGGTCAGTATTCTTCTCCAGAAAAGTGAGCTCTAACTTGAAGCTAGAGTTTCATGTTCAGGATTTCAGCATGGAGGATGAAAAACAGAGCCCAAAAATTTCACATAATTTAATATGTTGCTAGGACTGCTGGCACTTCATTTAAAGTCAGAGGAAGAGTGACTCATTTTACTGGATTTTGGTTCAAACCCATTGGTCTAGGAAAGTTATATGTAGTTTAAAGTATTCCTATTCTCTGAAATGGGATTTATTTCTTTTTTCTCTTTTTCCTTTTTTTTTCCTTCAGTGGCAGAAGCCTTGCCCTCTGAAAGGATGTGCTTCTGCACAGTGAGTCACCATCCCTGGAGGTATTTAAGACATGTAGATGCAGTGCTTAGGGACATAGTTTAGTGGTGGACTTGGCAGTGCTGGGTTAACAGTTGGACTCAATGACCTTGAAGGTCTTTTCTTACTTTAGTGATTCAGTGATTCCACGCTACATTAGCATTATTAGAAAAATATATGTGAATCTTTTGAATTGCCAGCGGTGTGGTACTGGAAAACTACCTATGTTTTCTACTGGTGGTGTTGAGCTGAGATCTCAAATGGTAATACTTGTAGCAGAAGTAATATTTAGACTTATATTTTATCTCTTTATTTTGTAATATCTTTTATTAAATACTACATAAGAGCTGATAATCCTGAAAAAGAATTGATCTTGGAACATACTCTTAAGTTTAGGTATTTTAAAAAACAGCAAAGATTTCAGTAACAGGCTGTAGCAACTGATTAGGCAGACTAAAGCTTGGTTTTGCAGCTGGTTTGGCCAAAATTCAGATTGAATGAGAGCAGAAACGAGAATTCGGCTTATGCTTTAGTCACCTAACCTCTAATTTAACCCTTACGGAAGCCTGGAGGTTTGAAATGCAGTATGTTACCCAAAAGAAAACAGGTTATGGAGAGAAATGATGTGTAGTAGAGCACAACTGTGTTTGCTGGGGCTGGGCCAAGTAAAAAGTAGATGCATGTCAGGACTGATTAAAGAATTCCATATTGTAAGAGTATGGTATTTTAGGATGATAATGGAAGGATGGGAAAATCATGAAAAGAATGCAGTTGGACAGAGCATTGTTTTGTTTTAATCAATTCTAAGTCTAAAGAAAAACAGAATTGCAGCCAGATTAAAATAACTTTTTTTTTTTTTAAGACATTCTTTCAAGTTAGTATAATTTAAACTCAAACTATCTTAAAATTATATGGTATATTTATTTGCCTCTTACACGAAAATAGCATGGTAGTGGAGATGATGGAGATGGATGGGGAAAATCTGGGGACCGTCTGAAAGGAAATGTTAATTTTTTTTGTAATTATTTGTTCTCTGTAATAATAAAAGACTTTAATATTCCTGTATATAAAATGAAAGCAGCTGTCAGGAACAAATGTCTCTTTAAAAGAAGCCATGAGTAACATTATTCAAAACATACTTTTCATAGGAAAATCAGAAGAACTGGCACTGACCTGTGATTACAATAGAGGTGTTACCTTTGATTTGACATCTGCATTCAATTCTTTAACCATCCTGGGGGATTTTTTCCTAGCAAATTACTCCTTTTTTAATATTTGTTCCTTAAATACAAGTGACAGTTAACATAAAGCAAAACAAAACAACAAAAATAACCAAAACCAAATAATAAAAAAATTAAAGCATTTTTATTTATTGCTAAAAATGCCACATTTAATGCCAGTCATTCCAAAGGGTTGCAACCAAACTTTAGCCTCAGGTCAAAGTTAAAAGTTTCTACAGGTGCTTTTTGGTGAATAGGGAAGCATAGTTAACCATCCTAGGAGGAGCATGTATTTCTGTGTAAATTAGAATACTATGGAAAACAGCAAACCAGAAAATAAATCAGTTATCTCTTTAATGTGTTTTTGAATATTTTCTTATTAGCTAAGACATCCGGTGTACTCAATTCTGTCAAATTTGGTGCTTTCAGAATGCCAGCGCATGTAATTTTTTCTTCTATCTTTGTGTACTTTGAAGACTTTGTGTCTGTTCCTCTGTAACAGAACAGCTTCTTACATTCACTCATTTGCTGCATTCTGTTTTTCTTACTATCAGTAGTGTCTCAGTGAATCCAATATCTAAATGCAACTTTCTGCTCATGATTACTTGGAAAAAAATTTTCCAATTACAACCCATTTGTGTTCCTTCTCCCTGTAGGTTTGAGGGTTTCAGAAGGAAATTGTATTGGTAATACAAAGGACACAGGATTTTACTTTCCTTGCCGTATAAATCCACGTGTTTTTTTGTTTTATGAGGTAAAGAGTCTCCAGCCTGTTCCTGGGCTGCCGTGTCAGTCCTTTTGAGCTCTGCACCTACATGGCCACGTTGAGAGAAAATGCTGTAAGTTTCAGAAGCTGTTGCTGGAAGCTGTGCACCAGGCACAGGTACTGCTCACTGCTGATGTGTGGCCTGAAAGGTTGCTCTCTTTTCACCTAGAGCAGTTACAGCATTTCCAGGAACACAGCTGCTGTTGGAGGAGAATAGCTAACACATCTTCCCTGTCAATAGGTATCTTCATGTACTTTTTTCAGGTAATTTGTCAAGTGGTGCCACTGAAATGCAGTTTTCAGTTGTTCTCTGAGCTGCTTCTTTAATGGCCCACATGAACAAGGCAGACTGATGGACTGTGTTGTTGTTGCTGCAGGTTGTGAATTACAGCTCTAGCCAAATGCAGCTCTGTCCAAAGCCTGCAGAAAGCGGGGTTTTAAAGGCAGTTTCTTCAAAACTTGTTTCACTCCAAATATTATAGAGGGCAAAGCAGTGGGAAGGAAACAGTATTGGGAAGGAAACAGTATTGAGAACATTTGATTTGTCCTTTATTTAATTAACAACGTTTTATGTAAAATTAAAAACAAGTCTCTAGGGGCAGCAACGCTGTTAGCGTTATTTTTTAGACCCACTTGAATATCATAGTCCATATTTCTTTAATAAAGAATTTTGCATCTCATTTTTAAATTAGTATGACTCCTTCTGTGATTTTGGAAACCATCAGTAAAGTTTCCGTCATACAATTACATCCTGCATTCTGCTTTGAAATGTTCCTTTGGCAGGATTTTAAATACAACAGGAAATGGAGTTAGAAGGGACATTCCTGGAAAACTCTATTACAGCTTGCAAGCTATTTCAGAAAGTTAACTGGGTCTGGGAAAAGGGATTTGTAAAACTCCTGCAGCTTGCAGGCAGTTGCCAGTGTCAACTGTAAAGTGAACAACTCAGTATTTTTGGGATATAGAAATTGAAGTATGATCTGGAAACTTGATAGTATACAAAATGTATATATGAGAGCATATATCATTTATATATATATGATATCCTAATGTATATATGATAGTGTACAAACACCTGTGTCTTTCTTTTAAATGCTATCTGAGGTGGAGGTAAAAACATATTTATGATCCTCCATGTATACAATAATTTGAAAATATGTTGAAAACTTTTATTGAAACGGAAGTGCCATGGACTTCATGATATATTCATGATAAATCATGATATATTAAGATCTTTTCTCAAATAAAATTATCAACCTGATTTTGAACCCATTTTCTGAAAACAATGTGTGTTGTTTTTTCATACAGTGTGTATTTACATAATTGGTTTTTTGGTGGTGGAAAACAAATTAGATATGTTTGGTTTAGGTACTTGACAAAGATAGTTTTCTTTCATGATATAACTTTTTGTTTTAAATAGAGATTCTGTCATTGTAAAAGCTTCAGTAAGATTTTTGCACACAGAGTATTTACAGTTTTAGAATATTTTTATTTTTCTTAATTTTGCAGATTCTTCTTTTCAAAATATCAAACTACATTCTTCTAACCATTCTATCACATTTTTCCATGTTAGCATGGAAGATCGTAAGAGTATGGTTACCTCCACATTGTTCATAATTGAGAAGACATGTCAATATGATAAAATATTCCATCATGTATGTCATGAAATGAATATGTAATAAAAACCCCTCCAACCCCTCTTCTATTTTTTATCTGAACATTACTTTCTGAACACCTGTGGACTAAGAACCAAAAATACCAAAAGCTTGCTTGTCTGAGTTGATTGCCGTAGAGCTGATCATTCTTACACCTAGTAAGAATTATACAAATTTTTGCTAGTTTGTTTGTTGCGTGTGATTTGTGGGTATTGGCTTTTAAAAATATTTTGGTTTTATTCCCCCAACCCAAAAGACCAGCTTAGTCTTGAAGTGCTAAGAGCTCCAGAGAACTGAAACCTACATCATATACTTCTAACTGTTTTCAGTTTGAGAGAAACCTTGAATTGCAGTTGTAAAAATCTGCATGGGTTGAGTTTGATCAAGAATTAACTGTACATGTCTGAAGGTAGAGAAAACATTTTTGGAGGCAGGTTGTGGGGGGTGGTGACTTTCTGTTTTCTCTCAGTCTCATCATCTTCTACTCCATGAATGTGGGCGCTTCTGTTGGATGATGGTGTCCTAGCAAAATTGTAAACGTTACTTTTATCTGCAGGATTTGCAGGAGAGAGATCCGGAGTATCCATGTGGGTGAGCAAGAAGTTGTACAGCTCAACACTTGTAGGTGGCACATGTAGGATATTGATAAGATCACACAGATAAAAAATTACGGCCCCCAGCCTGTATCTCTTGGGTGTTTCTCCTTATATAGTAACTTCAGCTCCCTATTTCACATCTTTGCACAGCTTTTGTAAACTATGGGAAATTGACTTGGTTCATGGTAATTTTACTGCCGTGTAACCGTATGGGGTTGCAGGCAGCACTTGTAAACTTTCTAAGACTGTAACTGGTAACTGTGTTATCACAGCTGTGAGTTTGGGGTGCAAGGACCGCATTTGTTTTTTGTACTATTACCTTTGCAACCATAAGAGTGTTATTTTGCGAGCAGAAGATGGACAGAGAAGGAACAGGCAATACACTTTCAAATGAAAGTACCAAATTTTCAGGAAAAAGAAGTACAATGAACCTCCCCCCTTATCCCCCACCAAAATACCCCAAACCCATTAAACCTCCCAACTGTATTTTCTGGGCTTAGATGGGAGGTTGATTAGTCTTAATTTTTTGGTTGATGTAAAGAATTTCTAAAAGAGAAGATGACATGATTCCCTGCTTTAAGAAAGTGGGGCTTGTTTGGTTTATTTTTTCTATTTTCTTTGGTTGCTTTTTCTTGAACAATGCATTTATGTTTTACATTATTGCTCTAGAATGACTTTTTGGGCCCAGTCACAGATTTCTAAGTGCGTCCCTCAGTGTCAACAATCAAGGCTTCTTTCTTCTGCCAAATGAATCATTAAGGCAGTAAAAAAACCCCAACCAACCTTTCCTTGCTTCTAATCCAACAATTTCTCAACAAATAAGGGTAATAACAGATTTAAATGTAATCGTAGTATTTCTTTTCCAGTTGACCAAGGATTTGAAAAGGCAGCTGACAGAAATTTATATTAAGAAACAGCAAAACAGACTGTTAGTACTGGACAGTTCTTTTTTCAGAAAGAGTTACAGTAATATGTAAGAAGTAGGATGGGAGAATTAAAAACAATAGGGATGTTCAAGAACATTTCCTTCCTGATTATTCTTGAGAATGAATCTTCAGCGACCTTTGGTTCAGACTTGCCAGTTTTAGCCATTGCTCCCTTTCGCTTTAAATCCAGCATTTCTTCTGTCTGTTGTAAACACTGTTTTTTATGCATCTGGTCTGGTGTGGTGACGTTTCAAGTACAAAAACCCAATTGATGATTGCTGATAAATCTGATCACAGGTAAGTCTCAGCCTTTAAACAAAACTGAGAGGTAAAGTAAGGTGGTGAAATAGTGGAGATAGTGGTCACCCTCACTTTGCAGCTCTCATAATTTCTATAGTGTTTCTGCTAAGTATTTTCTACATCATTCTCATAAAAGATAAAATCATATCGTATGTATGCAGTAGTCTGGACTCATGGGTAAGAGAGGGTGAAATCTGAGTTTCCCATATCTTTGATGTGTTAATCTGCTAGTGCTTTGCTAGCCTGATGAGTTATCAAAGATTGTTCACTGGCATCTCCTCACTTTTTCTGACTTTACACTTCTGGGCTGTGTAATATCACGTTTATGCAAGTAGCCGACATACTAAGCCTTCTTCTACTGACAGACTCTGAAATTAAAGGAGACTAAAGAGCAGGAGCTATAAGTTGGTGCTTTGCGTTTTGGACCAAGCATGTACCGAGCACAGTGTGTTCTGCCACATAATAAATGAAGAAAAAGACTCATGGAATTCTGCTCGGCAACAAAACCTTCATCAGTGATCTCATAATGCAAATTCCCTGATTAGAGGTGGAAAAAACAGTCCTACTCCTCACTGTGATGTGTAGCCCTGCACCTCCCTCATCTTGAAAAGTATCAATTGGTAAAGCATTCTCACTTTGGAAAAAACGAACCAAAATTTAAAGCACCTGCTTGTCTTATTTTAGGCTTCTGTAAATCACTGTGGCTGTATATAAATGGATAAAATACTTTGAGATAGGTTGGTCTGACAGGATTTTCATAAATTTAGTAGCGCTTACAAATTTTTGTAAATTAGAACTGACATTTGAAAGAAATATTCTTGCTTAGAATTTTGTATTCTCATTATGCAGTGTTAATTTCTGGGACTAAAGATGTGTTTCAGTTAACAGTGTAGATGGTAGAGTTAAAAGATTTTCATTCGTGACGTTGAATGTTCTGGAAAATTATATTCATTAGGATGGTCTCAGAATAGACCTGCAGCTGCACCAAGTTTCCTCAGAAGTAATTATGACTTTCATTTTTGCATTTGTCCCCTGAAACTTCAGTATATTTTTAGTGGGCTTTTGTGATGATTTTTCACAGCAGAAATGTTACTGGCCCACTTTTACATGTATCCATTCCAATTTTCCTCTGCTTCAGCTTGGGTTACCTATGGATGTAAAATGAATTGCATGTCAGAAAGTAGGAAAGGATGGCTTGTATACGGCATTTGGCATAGTCCAGGCAATATTGTCCCTGAGGAACAAGAAATACTCTCTTTAATGTAATTTTAAGTGGCATCTCTGGTCTTACTACATTAGGAGACAAAATGAAAGTCAATTTGTCAGAGGTGATTTATAGTCAGAGCTCTTTCAGAAAGCAATTACTCCAAGGAGCGTGTGGCTAAAGAGCAGGGCAGTGCTGATGATGTGCTGAGGATGCTTTTTGACATGGCTTGAGGCAGCTGTGCTCTAGTGCAGAAACTGTAGTTCCATCGGCAATTGCACTTTTGCTCTTGTTGAGAAGAACTACTTTTATTTGATTAGGAAAAAAACCCTGTGCATGTCAATGGAAACTTTGTAGATGCTGTTCAGAATGCAGAGAGCATTTCTCCAATAAACTGTTTACAGACTTAGTACATTATTACCTTAGCAGATTTTAATTATCTCAGGATTAGGAAGGTAACTAAATGCATTTGTGCAACAGACACTTTCTTCAGTAGAGTTCTTTTACAAAGAACTTTGTACTCTGTAAAAGTACGTGTAGGGAGAGGGACAACATGAATTGTAATTGAGCTCTGGATGTATTTGAAGTGGCTGACATATTTTATTTTACTCCAGGAAAGGAAAAATAGGTGGTGAACTGTACTTGAAATGGTTCAGATTTGGTTGATAATAACTGAAACTTCCCCAGTGCCTCAAATAATGTAATAGTTGGGGGCAGGAACACACTAATATGAACAGGGGGAAGTTGGGGCTGCATGGAAGCATAGGAATGTATGTTAGTTTATATATTAATCTTTCTGTATAAACAAAGAATGTTGGTATTTTAAAGTGTCTGCTTTCCTGATAAGGAAGCATGCTGATTCTGTTATTGATTGTGAATATCACATACCCCAAAAGTCCAGCATTTGGATGTTGAATTATTGAAAAGCTGGTATGTTTTATCATGAATGCTTGTGCTTTTTTTTGAAAAAAACCCGAAAACCAAAAAAACCCCACTGGTGTGCTCGAGTAAGTCCGTATTGGACTTTTTAAAGAGTAGATTTATACTAAGATATGAAAACCGTAAATATGTGTTCACATTTTTAAAGGTACTAAATGCTTGATAGGGTAAAACTAATTACATGTGAGATGTTTGTAAAACTAAATTTTAATTGTAAAAGTCATATTGAAAATAGATACTATGAGAGTGACTGTGTAGCAAATTTGATCACGTTGTATGATATGACTGTTGATTCAGAGTGATACTTCTTTTGCTAATTTTTGTTCATATATTTCAACGGTAAGAAGCCTTTTAAATGCAACAAGTATCTGTTGGAGTGTTGAAAGATTCCATTGAAAATGATACAAGTGAGTCCTCAACAAGTTTGGTGGCCACAGACCTGGCTGTTGCTTGGGTAAATATTTTTCCCCAGGTGCACCAAATATTATGCAGACCAACACCAGCTTTCATTTAAAGTCTACTCTGTAACTATAGCCAGAGGCAGTTCCACACTGCCTGAAATAATGCACTCCAGACTGGTCAGGGAAAAAAACCCCAAACCAACCAAACAGCAAAAAAACCCCCAAAACCCAACCAACCAACCAACCACCAACCAAAAAACCCCCACCACCACACTAAAAACACCAAACAAATAAAAACCCCAAACAAACAAATGAACAAAAACTCCCACCAAAAACCCCCAAGTCAAACCAAAGGGTTTATTCTCCTTTTGACATCTGTAATTTGAATGTGGAATGTTTTGTTCAGAAACATTTTTAACAAAATAACTAAACTTACTTTTTTTATAGTGAATCTGAAGTCTCAGAATCTGTCTCACTGCTAGTTAAGCAAAGAAGCTACTGGCTATAAGCTAGACATGGCTTGAGAGACTCAAAATGTAATCTCAGTGTGGTGATTGTGGACTTTGTCATTGGTAGCAGCATGTACTGCTTCTTACAGGAGGAATGGAGCACTTGTGTATTTTGCAGGGTCTGCCCAGTGCCCTTGGTGCATAGATCTATGCAATCCACTTACTCTGTCCACCAAAGCCTTTGTGTCTGATCCTCCCATTCCTCCATACTTAGGGAACTCCCTGTGCCCTTAGGTTATCCTCTATGGTGAGGTTTTCTCCCTGTTGTCTTTCACCAGCATCCACGACCTTTGAACTCCATCAGCTTGGGCTACAATCTTACCGTAAACTAAAGAGGATCTGTTTGAAGCTTGGACAGCAGTTTGCCATTTTCTGGGGAGCATGCTTTCTGCCGTTGATTTGGCCTATGGGTCTAACTGCAGTAGTATGATGTGGAGGAGGAACATGTCGCAAGGTGTGTTCCCAGGCTCAGCTTTGATGTCGCCAGCCTCTTTGGGGGTGAGAAGAGAGGTTGCACATACACGGACATGACCACTGCTGTTTCATTTGTCCTCATGGCCAACAAACTGCCTTTGGCCTTTTCTTCTGAGAAAGATCCAATGTCTGTTCAGTTAGAATACATTGGATACACCCTATTCGTGTTTCCGGTGACTTCCAAATTTCAGCTCTCAAATTTCTTTCCCATGCTGTCTTCTGTTTGTGTATAACAACACCTTGTGCCTTCCTCCCGAAAATGCCCTAACTCCCTAATTTGTCACACTATCACTCCATGTCTTTCTTATACCTCCTGTTCGCCTGTCCCTACTTCTAGGCTTCCTTGCACACAGGTTTGTTGGTGAATCCTCTGTCTTTGCTCTGCTGAAACCATGTTGTCTCTCTTCCACCATGTTCAGAATTCTACGAGGTGATCATTTGGGTTATTGCAATATTCAGTTCCTCGAGAACATGGATGGATGGGAAGTCCTTCACCTTCAACCTACTTCACTGGAGTGAGTTAAAATACAGGCAGCCTATTCACATCTTGAAAAGTAGCTGATGGTTGTTTCTCTGTCAGTAGAGACCAATCCTGATGCAGTTTAGCTGTGCAGATGAATTTTGCTTCCAACAAGTAAAGCAAGTTAAAGCTCCAGTTTACTGTTCCAGTTCTTGGACTTGGCAATGGGTGACAATACTGACTGTACTCTGAGGATGCTGATCCTAGTCTTCACATACATCTGTATTACATGTGTCAGACAAGGAATGAAAGCAGTATCTTTCCCTCCTGGTATCAGTCTCAACATGTTAATTTTTAATCAGTTTACTTGGCATTTTGAGGTACTGGTCTCCAGAGTTTCTGAAATAGCATATTACAAAGAAAATGATTTTCTCTGGGAGCAGCTGTGCGTATGGTTATGCTATTGAAGTAAAAGTCAAGATAATTTTAAAACTGAATAGCTATATTGTAGGCAAGCCTGTTAAACAAAATAAACATGATTGTGGGTTTCTTTAATTAACTTCTCTAGTGATACTAGTGCAAATCTGAGGAAAAAACAAATTTTCACTTCTCGGTGCTTTAGTGGTTTATTATCTACAGTTGTAATTGAGAAGTCACATGTCTAGCTTTTTGCCTCCAAAGTTAACCCATTTATTTTCATGTGTTTGCTTGAACAGGATTTATGCCTGATTAAGTTACTGTCTTTTATCATAATTAAAGAAAAATGTTGTGGAGGGAGAACTAAAACCTCTGTTCAATGGAAAACAGATTGTTGTGCCTGCAATGAAACAAAAGGGACCCTGTCACACAAAGTGCCTTTTTCTTCCCCGGTCAGAATAATCAGCAGTCAGAAAGATTTATCTGCTGTGAGAATGATTCAACTGTCCAGACTAAGGGTGTGTGGGGGGAGGAAACACGTTTAACCTTTTCAGAAAGGAAGCAGCATGCTTCAGAGTTTGCGTGAGATCACAAGAATGCCAGCTTTAGCAACAGTGCTTATAATCTGTATTTGTAAACTATATCGCCTGTTTGCAGTTCATGCCAAAAATGGATTAGTAGATTTTAACAATCTCTCTCTTCAGGACTGTAAGTGAATTACTGTATACAGTGTGCCCTTGATTTATAAAAGGTTTCTTCTTGTGGTGCCTTAGAGTCTCATTTTAAACAGCGTAGAGTGCTTGCAGAATTTTTTATTTTTTAATGTATACTCCTGGCAGAGAAAACCCCACTGTTGCTGTCAGCTTTCACCTATTTGAAGTTACTTTCAGGCAGTAATACACTGGATAAAAATTTATGAGAGAACATTAAAAAGTGAAGAGAAAATGTAAGCCAGTAACTGTTGGATTATTCCGTCTTTCTAGCAAAATAGTGTATTCTGACAAACTATAATGGAACTTCTGTTGTTGATCGTATTTTTTATGGTAATTTTAAAAAATCTTCTGTCCTGCTGTTTTTAAAAATTTGAAATAAGTTTCTATATTATTTGAAGTTTGAAATAATTTCTATCACAGAAAAACTGTTTCCAAGTATCAAATCAAGGAAGAGCTGAGTAAATTACAGATTCTAAAGTATTTTTGTATGCAAATTTGGCTGCATCCTTTGTACTTATACTGTCTGGAAATTAAATAGAAAAAAGTACATCTCAGACATTTTCGCTCTTTATATATATCAACAGTATTTGATAGAGATGCATTCTGGCCCAGGCCACAGAGGATTGTTAGTCTGTATCAGGGCTTTATCAGCTCCTAATGCTGTGAGGACAACTACACAGTATTTCTCAACACAGTACGAGCTAATTTACTGTTAGAAATTACAGATTGAGTCCAAGAGCATATTGTGAACATTACCTTAAAATTACTCTAAGAAGTAATAACCTCTGTTTCTGTTCATGAATGTGCGAACCTGGATTTTCATGTGGGCCTTCATTTTCAAAACTCTGAAGCACGAGTAGTACAAGGCTAATTGTGAGGACCACTGTTGATGATTTTTTCTTGGTTACTCCCCTTTGTACTCTGTTACAGGTGTTAGGTACACATCTGACAGCAGGATATTCCAGTTTGTAATTCATTTACCGATCAGAAAGTTTTTTACAAGAAAGCATAGATGAGACAGATCAGATAAGGTTTTTTCAATATTTTTGAAGCTTTATCTTTGGCTTCAGAGGAAAGATTTTGGTACATTCAGTCTTTTCTTCTTGTAGCAAGAGTAGCAAATTATTAGTATTTATATTCAATTTGTTCCTGAGAGTTTATATGTCTGAGTCTTGTTTGGATGCAAGATGGACTGATCTGGTTGAACACAAAATGATTTAGCTCGTCTGCCATCTTACCTCATGGAAGTTTAACATCAGAGATGGTTCTTTCTTCCTCAGCCAGTAACACCCTACACTTATAATTCTGTCATCCATTTGAGCTGATTTTATCTTCCTTATGGTTCATCTTTCACCTGGCTTCCCGACAAGGCAGCAATTACAATATCTGCTGTGCTGATGGCAGTGATAGATTTTCTGTCACTTTGGCAGCATTTTGCTCATCTTCCTTCTTGATTTTTATACACGGAGGAAGTACTTGAGTTTTATGATTGGGTTTCAATTCAAGTTTACAGAGCAGGAAAGTAAACTGAGCAGATTGCTTTGGAAATCATTAAGGAAATAACCCTGGAATGCAGTGATGCCTCTTATGAAGTTGCCCAGAATGGAACCATAATTAGTATCAAAATGAGAAGATTTAAACAATCTGCTCTTAAGTTCCAACATTTTAAAATGTTGATGGATGATTTATTGTTTTTCTTGTTAACTTGCTTTTTAAGGATTTGCAGATCTGAATTGTCACTAGATTTTTGTAGGAGTTCTATCATTAAAGAATACATTTTTCCCCCACCACATGCATAATTTTTGTATCCCTACTCAGCTTTCATTGATGGAGAGTGACATTAATGGAGGTGATAAGTCAACATTAGTTCTCAATTTGACTGAAAGACTCAATGGTATCAATAACATTCTTTTAAAGCTCATCTGTTCCGCATTTAACAGAGAGTTTATGTACTATTTATGAAATATTAACCTGGGAGTTGCAATGGAAATATGTGTGCTTCTCTTCTTATGAATTAATTGAAAAGCAAGTCTCCATCAACGTCAAAGGCACTCTGAACCATAGGGGGCTACTCTGATCATATTGGGATATAACTGATAGTAGTTGTTCAGGAATGAAAGATAATATCTTGCTGGTGGTGTTTATCATGATGTGTTTGAATTAAAGGTTCAAGATTTCTTTTTAACTTTGTTTTCTCAGTCACTGTTATGATCCAGTTCAATAAAATAAGTAAGTTTTGGGAGAAGAAACCTTTTCTGGCTTATCTTTGGCTTAATGTGTGAACACAGAAATTGCCTAAATTAAAAAAAAAAAAAAGAGGGAGCCTGATTTTGTTCTAGGGTGGGTAGGAAGATAACTGGCCTCTTTCATTTGCAGTTCAGGAGTATTTGACATGAAAAGAGGTAATTGGAATTTCATTTGGACTTGTCATAATAAGCATGAAAAAATTGCTACCCTGTTAAACCTTTTGCTTGGAGGTGAGTGAGTTTCTGGAAGGAGGTGGATAGAAAACTAAGTCTTATTCCCTGTTTTTCTCCTCCTGTATCCCTTGTTGACTGGTTCCCAGTCCCAAGCAGACTGATTCCCTTGTGAGCAGAGGGAATAAGGTTATCTTCTTCTCCAAGATGTCCTGGTGGTGACTTTGGGATATGTTTTCTCTCCTACGGGCCATGGGATTCCACAGTTCACCATAAACCTAAGTTTCAGCTGCCCATCACCAGAAGTGGAAAAACTTTACAATATCTTACGCAGCTGCACGATGTCTTCACTGGCTCTTTGCTGCAGAGAGGGGAATTGCATCTGGTGAGACATAATTGGCTTCAGGCCCTGCCCAGCTTTGAGGGGCTACAGAAGCAAAGGCTAGACAAGCCTGAGTAGTAGAGGTGAGGCACAACTTCAGCGCTGGTGGCCATGCTGCCTGACAACAACGCTGATGTGGTTGTACATGGTTTTAAAATTGGACAGAATTTGATTGAAGAATGTGAGGGTTTAAGGTTGGATTTCTTGTGTATGTTCTTACTCTGGCATCATTCTTTCATGGCGTAACTACTGTAATGGTAGTAGCCTAGAAACCTTCCTCTTCACCACATTAGAAGATGAGACATCAGCAAATGTATGGGCAGTAAATATAGAGATGACTTCAAAAAGCACCATCTGTGCTTATTTTTGCAATGCTTAGCCACTCTGCAGAGTTAATTTTTTGATTAAGAAGGGAACTGCACTTTTAAACTGTCTAGCGCAGACTCTGTGGTTTGGAAACTTGTAGTTTGAACTACATGGTGCTATCAGATGTAAGCAGACAGAGTGATAAGTAATGGATTCATCTTTGGGAAGGAAAGAGAGTATGTCATCATTTCAGGGTTACTCACTCTGCAGAAAGCAATTATTCTAACATTTATTGAGTGCTCATGACAGTGAGATAATTAGCCACTTTGACAAATTAGATGGGTAGAAAATCTGGGCTAAAAGCCAGGAACTTGAAACAAAGCAAAACATAATGATTACTTCCATGTAACACCCACACATTTATGGACACCCCTCCCTTCTGGGTGAATAGTAGAATTTTCCTACTGAACATTTTCTTAATGATGAATTAGATATGTACTGAAATTCTTCTACTGGCAGTAATTTTAAAGTAGATGAATATGGGTAGCTCGTCATGTGAGAATAACAAGTTTTTTGAGGGGGGAAAGGTTTCCTGTCCTCAGACTCATGGAAGGTTTGTATTTCAATCTGCATTTCTTAGAAATAGATACGCTTCAGTGAAGTGTTTTCAGATTGAGATCCATGTCCTTTTAAAAAATCTCGCTGGTTTTCAAAGAAAACTCTTGGAAAACATTGTAAGAGATATGTCAGCAACTGAGAGAAATTAATTGTATAAAAACCAGTGAATGGTAGGTGTCAGGTCATGTGCTTCCTGTTCTATCCATCCACCAGACTGTTGTGGAATGTGCTATCATGTAGCTGGACCACCCATTGATCAATTAGACATGAAGAAAGTGTGCTTGGGAGTACAAAAAGTGTATGGATTTCTTCATGTTTGGATCACTTAAAAGAAGTTTCCTAAGGTTAAGTAGCAGCATAGCAGAAATACCAAATTTTACTTTTTGCAATTGCTGTTGTATTTTGTTGTTGGTATGGAAAATAAACAAGTATTACCTAGATTGTGGAGGAATCTGATGTACAAAACACAGGTAGTTTCGATACAGTAGTCTTGTTGAAAGACAACTTCTGTTAACAGGAAGATAGGACGGAACTTAGACTTAGGTTTAACTTATTTTCTTTGGGGGTAATGCCTCTGTAATAATCATAGAATCTTTTCTATGGTAGTGAAAGTTAATTTTTTCAAGGTTTTCAAGATTCTTGGGGAGGGAACCAAAACAGCAGACTGATGCTGATTAATGTAAGTGCAGATTAAGTACCTTTAAATATTATTATTTTCCTGTTTGATTATGTAAATCAATGTTGCAAATTTTTAGCCACTTATGTAGAAGACATTCACAGTTATTTAATTTCAGTTGTACTACAGTTGGTTGCATTATCTTGGTCTATAATTTTACTTGTCCGTGAAGAAATTCTGCATTAAAGACACTAATATTCCACCTTTGCATTTTCAGATGAGAAGAGACTTCGTAGTGTTTTCACTTTTCTCCAGTGTGTGTAAGCCTGCAATTTAAGACTGAATGCTTTTTCTGAAAATTGATTCATGTGCTTAAACATTTTTTGCAGTATATTCACCCATCTTCTTCCAGCTTCACCTCTTTTCTGTGGCAAAGATGAACAGAGAAAACTAAGTTCTGGAATTAACATGCTCATTTAACTCTGCTCTCTTCTCCCAGATTAAATCAGCCTCTCGACTGTGACCAGAATTTACTTTCATCTCCTGCCAGTAAGACTTCAGGCCTAATCTAGGCTCAGTGGGTGACTACAGGAAACAAATGCATATTAGTTTTGCTCTTTTAGGTACGGAAAGGGAATGGAAGAGACAACAGATTATTGCTTATTGGAAAGGACACCTCTTGACACCACCTCTTGAACAGCTATTAGAGCTGAATTCAAGCATGGTAAATCCAGAAGGTCTGTAGAAGAAGGTCACTGTCTTCAAACATAAGAAGGAGACATTCTGGGTAGTTCTTATTGTTTTAAAGTGCTTCATGTCTCTTGAGGCAGCACAAAGATCCTTTCAGTGATTGCTTTGCTTCTGTCCTTTGAATGAAAGTGATCTATGGGAGTGCTTTTCTCCAGGACCTGGGGAATGGTACTTCAGACCTGTCAGTTCCACAGGTCCCTCAAAGTATCCATGGTTCAGCCCTACTCTATCTGTTACCTTCCTTATCCTACCTTTTCCCTTGCCCATGAGATGGCTACTTTGTGTCCAGCAAGTTTTACCTATATCTTTTTTCTGTCTTTCACCAATTTCAAGAAAAACATAGGTAGCTGTTTAATTTCTTTCAAGCTTGTACCTGGGAAGAGGAGGTTGGCATAATAATTATCCAAGATTTTTCTAGGAAGGAACTTTTAAAATATTAGGAACTTAAACACCTTCTTTGAAAATAAATTTTAAAAAGTATTGTCAGTTCCTTGAAGAAATTTCAGTTGTAGGATAAAAACTAGAAAGAAGTAATTAAAGTTTTAGGAAAAATGAAAGTTTAAAACAGACAAGAAGTGATGCTGTTCAGGCTCATGTTCTAATCAGTCTTTGTGTACTTCAGAACAAGCCCTGACAATCTCCAGTGAAGAAACTGTGTGTTCCTTTGCTCACCTGTCCTCAGAATAGCATATCCTCTCTTGGTTTCTAACCCAAATCCTCTAGGATGCAAATTGTCTTGATGTCACCTTCTTGTTCATACAGAAGAAATTAAAATAGATACTCTCTTGTCTTTGTTATAGCAACCTTTTGTACATTGGACAAATGCTTACCTATGTCTTTTTTATGCTTAAACCTGGTCATGCTTTTAAGAAATTAAAATAGATACTCTCTTGTCTTTGTTATAGCAACCTTTTGTACATTGGACAAATGCTTACCTATGTCTTTTTTATGCTTAAACCTGGTCATGCTTTTAAGAAATTAAAATAGATACTCTCTTGTCTTTGTTATAGCAACCTTTTGTACATTGGACAAATGCTTACCTATGTCTTTTTTATGCTTAAACCTGGACATGCTTTTCTTTTTTTTTTAAGACTCATGAGTTTCCTGTTTGCTTTTGGAGCTGTCAGGTAATCATAGCTTTTTCAGTGGTGCCCAAAGTTGGACAAGGACCTTGGCACTTAGTCAGGGGAATAATTATTTCCAGTCCTCATAAGCATCTAGTAGAACAAAGTAATCCACCCAGATACCCCAGTATGATAGCTTAGTAAAATTTATTGGTTTTTTAAATCTCAAGCATCTACAGCCTACCTTTCTAGTTTCTGCAGCAGCCAGAATTACTCTTTGGGCAGACAGCTTTTCAGTTGCCTGTGAGTCCACCTAACTTACCTTCTTGCTTATGTTCCCGTTGCCTCTTTTGAAGAGAAGGTCAGAAGCTGTGCTGCTAAAGATATTTTGCATGACTGCCATTCAGACACGCCTTCTGTATTCTGACAGCCCCATAACCCTGTAAACAGGCAGCTGCTGCTCTTCTCACCTCGTACGCACACATGTGGTCCTGCCTTGCGAAGGCATACCCACTGTATGAGGTGAGCACTTGGGACACTGGCCACATCTGATGGGCCCTTAAGGAAGAATCTGCTGGGATAGAGCATGACAGATCAGATACAGATGATGACATGAAAGTAACTTCAATTTGTATAGCATTTGCTTGTTCAAGCTTTTGATCATATTCCTTAGCTAAAAACACAGGTCACAATTAGTTTTTACAAGCTGATTAAGAAATCTAACTGTTTGAGAAAGCAACTTTTGCCTCTTTATTCTTACGTTTGTTTTCTTTCCCGCTTAACCAAGAACTTTAATTTTTGTATTTTCTTTAAACATACAGTTTACAGAGAAGATGTTTTTACTGTCTTTCTGTGTCCATGCTGACTCTAACTCATTGCATGCTTTGGCCTTTCTGATTTTACCCATATGTGTTTATGTAATTCCTCTATACTATGACTAATCATTCATCACAGGCCCTTATTTCTAGACTTCAAAAAAAAAATTCCTTTTATATTTCCTGATTATAAAGAGGCCCTTACACAGCTGCATTGGTCCCATACTGTGCTCCTTGTTGCTTCCATTTTGAGACAAATTCTGTCTTTTTTGTGGTCAAGATTTTCATCATCAGGCACTTACGAGTATCCTTAGAATGTTTTTGTATGTGTTTCTGAATACAGCATTCCTTATTGTATAAATTTTGGAGGTCAGTTTGGGTTTTTATTTAATTCTGTTTTTTAACTTTTAAAAAAAGTTTAATATATCTGTCAGTCTTGGTTTTTTTCCCTCCACAGAATAAAGAATTTGTCATTTTATGACCACGAGTTTGACTTCTGTTTCTTGACACACCTCTCTTTTATTCAGATTTACATCAACCTCACCTAAGAAATCTCCTCAAAAATTATGTTGGATTATCTGTATATTGTTTTTTGTCTGTTTTCCTCCTCACCCATGGATTTCTCAGTGAAGGCCCCACACTATCATCTTTTTTAATCTGCATGCTGCTTCTGGTTACTTAAGGGATAAGCATAATGCATTCCTGTCTCTGGTAAGTGATCTATGGCAGATTTTCAAGAACATGTGATTGACCTCACTCTTTTCACACTTTATATTTGCTCAGAGATGCTCAGTTATCTGCTTCTCCACTCTTCCTGAACTTCAGAGCAAGTGTATGTGTTCTTGATTAAGAGTATAAGACCTTCTCTATTTTTCTTCAACCCATTTTATCAGCAAGTTCATTTCACTCTTCCACACCAATTCCAGCTTTGTTATTAATTCTCAGTCTTTGTGAGGTGGATTTAGTGGCAATTGCTGTTGATTCTAAAGAGTTTAATGTTCTTCCTGTTTATTCTCCTTACTTCTGATGTTTCTGTATGAACATCTCAAGTGTTCAGCATGTTGCCCTATTACTCTCCCAGCTGTCTCTCCTATGATTCTCATAAAATATTTTGCCTGAGGAATCTAGTTGTTTTTGATACTCAGTACGGGTACTTCATAGGAGCTCATTTTCATGAAGTAGCTTTGCCAGAACTAAGGTCTACTTAGAATATGTGCCCTTGATTATTCAAAAGTGGAAGTGTGCAATATCATTGGTTTTGAAATTAACATCTACAAATCCGGAGTGAACTCTAGTTAATTTTTTTTTATGTTAGCTTTGTTTTATGCAAAATAGTTACAGTTCGGGAATCCAATGGCTTAATTTAGTGTAAGTCAGCACAGAGGCAGAAGCTGGAGCTTTGATAGTAATTTATTTTGATGATTATTGGCTCTTGAATGTCTGCTGTGGTTCAGATTGTATGGTTTGTGTTCTGTGATGAGTTTTCAGTTATCGTATTATGATTAACAGTTTTCTGGGGTATGATTTTAATGTTCCCTTGAAATGCTTACGGTAACTTGCCAGCCAAGGAGAATTAGCTAAGCCAGAGCAGCATAGGTGGAGCTCCAGTGGGTGTAGCTTCCCTTCTGGGCAGAAGATAGAACATTTCCAGGGGATAAACAGTAATATCCCTACTGTTTTCTGCTGACTCCAGGTTCTCTTGTGGCTTGTTTGTTACAGAATATTGGAAAGCAAAGTTGATTGGTTTTTTTTTACCACGCTTTTCTCTCCCTTGATATAGTCCTTGGAGGGACGTCACTTGGCAGTGCAAGTTAAAGGTCCGGTATGCACGTAGGGATGGGTGGAAGAATGGAAGCCAACAAGGGAAGTGGTAGAAATCCAAAAGACTTAACTACATGAAAATAATACTTCTGCCAAAGGGCAGTTTTATCCTTTCTGTTCATAATAGCAGAGTTTAAGTCTTACTCATGTGGATGGATCTGTATGGAACCTGGAAGTAATTACTTAAATGGGAACTTAAAAGGACTATATTTGTGCTTTTTTTTTTAAAGAGAAAGAAATGGAAACTTTGCAATATTTATAGTAGCTCCTGCCAAGTGGGCTTGTCATCAGCCTAAGCTTTTTAGCTTTCTTCTTTTCTTTCTTTTTTTAAAAAAAGTACTCAAAAAGATTTATGAAAATAGGGATTTAAGGGTAAATACCTATATGGAATAGCTGTATGATCACAGTTGTCTCTCTGGCCTGCGTATTTATTCCTTTATAATAAATCTAAGTTTTAAGTTTTTTCCCTTTTTGTTTTTTTTTTTGATTGTGGCAGTTATTTTTCAAAATGTTATTTACTAACACCTTACCTCATTTTCCATGGGAGTGATTCTGTCTTAGTGTCAGGGTACACAGGGATACACCTTTGTGGCTTTCAAGACACCTCAGGATATTGGACTTGATGTTCAAACCTGTGATACTTACCAAAATTTGGTTGTATATGGTTTTCCTGTTCCTGCTATACTTTCATGAGGATCATGCATACCTGTATTTCTATGCTCAGAAATGCCTTCTGAAATGATTGCCTTCTCTTAAACACCATCATGTACCATTTTGGGACAAATTTTGGGATGAAAGAGCCCAAAATTTTGTCTGCTGACAGGATTTGTACAGAAATCAGTGACACATTATTTTTCTTTTCTGTTCTTTACATCTCCAGTGAAAAATATTCCCACTTCTCTTCCTTGATCTCTGAGCTGGATCATTTTACTTTTTTTAATGGCAGTTTTATGAGCAGTTTAGGGGATTTTACAAAGAGGAAATTAATGCAGGCTAATATAAACAATATAACAAGAAAAATAAAAATGTGAATGTGAAGCTTTATTAAAGGCGTATAGCTGCAATGTGTAGTGTGTGGGTGTGGGGTAGATTGAAGCCTCAGTTTACAGAAAAGGTTCTTGGCTCTTGCAATGCAATTGGGAAAGCTTGCTGTAAATATGCTATGCTTGTGGTTCCTTGTTCAACCAGTGGCGCCAGGAATCGGACCGAAGGCAGGGGGGGGGGTGTTTTTTTGTTTTGTTTTGTTTTTTTCACTAAAAATTGCTTGATATTTTATTACATTCAAGTTTTCAGTGTTACTATCTCATATTTGAATCTTTATGGGCTTTAAGATATACCCTGCTCATGAGGAGTGTGGATATCACCAGGATTCTGCACAGTGTGTTTTCTGTATCTGTATTTTAATGTATTTTTTGACTCTTTGCCCGGGATTTAGTTATCAGGTTTTCCTCTTGTACTGAAACAAAATTTAATCTAGTTTTCACTTCAGATCACACAAAGATACTTCATCTCCTCTAGTTTTAGTGAAATGCTGTAAAAGATTATAATAGTTGTGTAGTTTTCTTTTATACACACTTCCTTTGTTTGAGAACATGGTATCTATGAATATTTCATTTGCAAAAGCAACTTACAGATATGGTTTCTGTAATTATACGATCAAAATGACATTGACCAAATATCTACTTCTTGAATTTTGTGGGTTTTTTTCTGTCCGAAAGATAATTTTCGTTCCACATTTCACTCTTTAAAGAAACATATGAAGTCGTTTTGTCCATTCTAGGCTCAAAATATCTGAGAGGCATCAAATAAACCTTCTACGAACCATCTCCTACCAAGCAGAAGATGAGTCTTCACATGTCTGTCAATAGAGATTGGAACCTCTATTGAAAACTGTCACCAAGGGATGTTGGGAATGTTGTTTGCAAAAATTTCAAGTGAAGCTTTGGTCAAGGTTATGGATGAGAAATCCCTTGAGGGTTACTGAGAATGCATCCACCTCAGGAAGTTTCTGAGACTGAAAAAAGTTTGAAGGTGGAAGACTTGAGGAGAAGTGTCATATATGAACCTGATTTTGACTATTTTTACACACAGGGCTAAATGTTCATTTGATCTAATTTAATGTGGCCAGTTGTATGCTTTCATTCTTTGTTAGCAATTCCGTTTCAAAGATACAAAGCGGAGTAAGTTGTACTGGTGCCTTGTAGAGGCTGACCTGGAACAGAGTCTAGACAGAGCGAAAGGGTAAAGGGCAGGTATTTATTGAAAGGCCTTCACAGGGTACACCTCGGGCAGTGCAGGAGTCTCGCAGAGGCTACACCCGAGATGGACACAGTCACACGTTTTTGGGACAGATATAAATTTTGTCCATTTGCATATCAGGGGTTCATTGTCCAATTACAGCTTCAGGCAGTGCAGTCCCATTCTCTTAGTTCGCTCCCCCCAACTCACTTTTGTTTACATTTGTCGAGGCCTGAGACAGTGAGGTGTCCTTGATTCTCAGGCCTAGAGAGGAATTGTTGTGTCTGACCAAAATGGGAAAAGTAGTTGCTAACACTCACTATGGAGTTCAGAGTTATACGCAAAGAATTGCAGGATTATAAATATATGAAAATATAAAAGCTACAATCCTAAGGCATCAGTACATTTTGTTCTGGGTCTGCACGTTAAGAGGTCTCCAGAATTTCATGAAGCTATTAAACAAGAAACCACATTTAACTCAGAAAGCTTTTCAGCTGCAGGCAGCTAATAGGTGTGAGAAAGTACTGGAGATATCATTATAAACGGCCTTTTATTTTTTAATACTCCTTTCAAAATAACTGCCATAGACCATTGAGGGAGAGAGGGTATTCTAGGACATGGATCCTTTGTTTGATGTGACCTGGCCTTTTTATATCAGAATGTACCCGAGTAGTGCCTCAGTAGTGATAATTGCATGGGTTTCAGCTGGGTTCAGCAATACGTCTCTAGCCCATAATACAAAAATCTGATTTTCTTTTATGACTGGAGAGCATCTTCAGACAAGTTTTAGGTTCTTCGGCAAAAAAGATGAGTGTGTCAGAAACTACATGTTGTGTACCAGAATGATGAGTATTTAGGTGTAAAATTTGATGGAGAAAGTGCCTTCAGAAAGAGAGCAGTTTATGTTGCAGTGTAAAAATTCATGTCTTACATTGGATTAATTTCACTTTCTGATAAAAACATTTCTGTGCGTGTGCAGTTACCACCTGCCTTCCATGTGAAAGAAGCTGCACTATTATCTAGTGATATTCTTTTTGTAGTGGTAAATCTGTTACTGTTCACTGTAAATATATCATCTATTAACACTGATCATAAATTCTCATGCATGGGCTGAAGGAGAAGAGCATTCTAGCAAGAAGAAAAAGCATTTCTTTGTATTCTGGTGAAGGTACTACTTCTTTCCTCTAAACCTGGGGACCCACCTGACAACCAGCCTCCAAAATGGTTGTCTCGGGAGACAACATTTGCAAAAGGGAGGAGCAATGTTTCGCTGCCCTTTTCATCTTTATTACTGAGTAACAAGGTCTGGAATGTTAATAACTTCTTATCTATCTCTCTCTTTTCTCTCTTTTTTTACCCCCACCAAAATTCTTTCATCACTGTTTCATTGCTTCACTCCTTGTTCATCATCAAAAAAACTCTTCTGAATGTCCTGAATATTAAGTCTTTGCTCAAAGTCAGGATAGAAGAGCCATGATGCTCAATATAAGGCAAAGTATAGTAAGAGAGCAATATTTACTTTGCAATACTTGCACAGCTCAGTAGTGAGAAAATCAGGAACACAGGAAGAGAGGAATGGCTCCTGAGTATCTCTTACTTCTAATGTCTAAAACAGTGTCCCCATTCCCTTGTCTTTATTAGAGAGCTGTTGGAATTTGTATAGTGTGGAGGTTTCACAGCACTGCACTTCCTGGCAGATGAGTTTTTCCTGTACATAATGTTCCTGAAAGTAATGACGTGAAGTAACCGTAGTTGAAACGGCGATGCGTGTTCTGTGGTAAACAGCTTGTCCTTGTCCTTAGTACTTAACAGGAACTGCCTGAAACAGAAAGTAGCATAGAGTGAATTTTCTGCTTTGTCGCTCAGGTCAATAATTCCTTGCATATTTTGGTTCAGATGTGTGTTTTCATAGTTACCAAAGCGGTGCAAGTAAAATTAGCTGCTGAATAGTATAGTTCCTATACTCACCTCTTCCACCATGCTAAAGGATTTACATCTGTATTTTCAGAAATGGATCTCCAGTTTCAGGTGCTATGATTTTTTTCTCTTTTAAAAATATTGGCCTTGGGAGCTGTGTCTTCGACATCGTCTATGCTTTTTTTTACTTCTTTTTTTTTTTTTGTTTTTGAGTACACAGATAAGCTCTTTTCTTTAAAATCCTGCTTTCGTACAGTTATTTCCCTTCTGTGCTGAAATATTGCAGTTCTATCTGAATGGAGAGGGCTTTGAATTGGTGATTTTTGGTGTTTTCAAATATGATATGTTTAAAGCCTAGAAATGAAGTTGTAGCATCAAGTGAATTCAAATCCAGATGCTGCTTTTCATGTAATCAGAATGGTTTGCGTTGGGAGGGACCTTAAAGATTGTCTCATTCCAACCTCCCTGCTATTGACAGGGACACATTTGTATTAGGGCAGGTGACTTGAAGCCCCATCCAATCTGACCTTGAACACTTCCAGGGATGAGGCATCCACAACTGGGCAAGAGGTTTCAGTATCTCACCACTGCCGTAGTAAAGAATTTATTCCTAATACATGGTCTAAACCTACTCTCTTTCAGTGTAGTGCATATTATAGAGAATAAAACCTTCAGCTTATTTATAGTAAGTTCTCAGTTACATGATAGATGGCAGTCTGGTAAATCAAACTAGAAGGCACAAACTTCAAGCCTCTCAGAAGACAGTCCTCACTTGAACATGGTAGTACGTTATAAAATGCTGAGTTATAAAATGACATTGGTTCTGAAAAATACAGAGACTCTCCTTTCTGGTTAAACCTGAGGCTAATACACGACACTTAACTAGATGCACTAGGGCTATGAAGACTTTCAAAGAAATTGACTGCTCACAGTTTCCTTGTGAAATCGTGTAAATCAGTGTCACAGGATAATCTCTGAATACCCAGCCATGTGTACTCATTGTTTCTACAAATGCATTCTTCAATTGTGATAAAGTAAAAGTCACAGAAATTACAGTAAACTCTAAATTAGCCTGAAGTATAAGTCAATATGTCATGGATTGGATGCTGGCCAAACACCAGTGCACTCAGGAAAAAAACTATTCACTCATTTTCTTCTGCTATAGTTGAGCAGAGGAGGGGAAAGAACAATTTAAAAGGTTATGGGGTGAGATAAGGATTAGGAGAAAACACTTTAAGGGCAAAACTTTAAAAAGTATAAAGGAAAATTTATTAACAGAATTTAAAAAAAGATAATGAGAACTAATATAAACCTATAGAACACCTCCTCCCACCCTCCCAGCCCTTCTTCCCACTGACAACGCAGGGAGACAAAACATGGGGTTTTTAGTCAGTTCTACAGTTTACTTAGGAAAAGGAATCTCTTTTTCTCTGCCATGGGGTCCTTCCCACAGGAGACAGTCCTTTGTGAACTTTTCCAATGTGGTTCTAATTTTCACGAGAGCAGTCCTGCCTGAAAAAACCTGCTGCAATGTGAGTCCCTCCCATGGGCAAAGCTGTCTTCCCACAACTGCTTTTT
Source organism: Callaeas wilsoni (assembly GCA_013398955.1). Taxonomy (NCBI): domain Eukaryota; kingdom Metazoa; phylum Chordata; class Aves; order Passeriformes; family Callaeidae; genus Callaeas; species Callaeas wilsoni. The sequence goes on along the minus strand of VWPU01013823.1, from coordinate 184,119 downwards.
TGTAGGCCGTTTGGTTCATGGGGTATAGTCTTCTAGAGAGGAGCTGTTTTAGTATAAAAGCAAGAGTCCTCTTCCTGTATTTCTAAAAGCAAGGATTCTCTCTCTCTCTCTTCGAACCTTTCACCAAATTACAGCTTTTCAGCATCCAGTGTAAATACCTTTTTCTCATGAACCGTGGGTGAATTCTGCATCTCCTCATGCACTTCATAAATTATAAAGAAATAGTTTGTTATATTACAGTCCTCACCATGGCTTGCAAAAAAAATCTCAACTGACGCTTGGAGCACCTCCTCCTCCTCCCCTTCCCTCCTTTGCACCGACCTTGGTGTCGCCATGTTGTTCCGCTCACGTATCTCCACCTTTTTCTTTTTTCTGAGTTGGGAGGAAATTGGTGTTCGTAAGTTCATTTGTTCTCAAGTTCTGTCAATTGAAAAGTTTTTTATAGAGTTCTGCAGCACTGAAAGGTTGTCTCTTCCCGTCTCCGCATCATGAAATCGCTCGCCATGCCTATCACTGCTGATCATGTAGTCTCCGCTGGCACCACACGGGACGCGCCGGCTGCCACGGTGTCGGCTCCATTTAGTGCCTCTGTTCATGTTGGCCACAGAAAAGGAAAAGCTGCTGCTGCTGTTTCTTTTGCCCTTCTGTCCGCAGCGTGGCTGGCTAAAAGCGGCCAAGCAAATGAAGTTCATTACGAGCCATGACAAGATGGCAGCGACCGCATGGTGCTGTCCCGGCCGCATGGTCCTGGCCGCGTGGTCTCGGCCGCGTGGTCCTAGCCGTATGGTCGTGGGCTCGTGGCCACTCCCAGGCTCTGCCGCCGGGGCTGCTCACGGTGCCAGGATGGCCCCCAGCGGCATGGCCCCGCAGCCACATTGGAAAAGGCCCTGACCCTGCTGGGAAGGGCCCTGGCCCAGCGGGCCCCTCAACACTCCTCGGAGGCGAGGAAGAAAGAGAGCTTCTAGTGATTTTTTCCTTCCTTAAATATGTTATCATAGAGGCATTACCAGCTTTTCTAATTGACTTAGCAGTGTGCCTGTTCTCAGAGCCAGCCAGCGATTGGTTTTTTCCAGGCACAGAGGAAGCTTTTTAGCAACTCTTCACAGAAAATCACTGCCTTCTTCCCTCCTCACGAAAAATCAACTCATACAAAACCACCACACAGTATAGGATAGTGTTAAGTTCTGTCAAAAATGTTTCTTTGAAAATAGACTTCTGTGTTGAAAATCTTTGTTTGATTAAATGCTATGTTACATATGCTTGTATTATGTTGTGTGTGCACTTGCACACACATGGCCACACCCCTGCCATCTTCTTACCTGCAGCCACAAGAGCACAGACACCCCTGTGCTTTCCCATCTGCACGCAAACTTTTGCACTTTCTGTGATACCCACACCTATTACACGCACGCTTATTTCCTAGGTATTGCACTGCACACCCCTAGCTGGACGCAGGCCTCTGCACATCTCCCCCATACACACTCCACATACACGCAGCTGCACATCTGTGCATACCAACCCCCTCATGCACTCACACAAACCTGCAAATAATTTCACAGTCTCACCTACACACATGTCGTTCTACATCCCTCCACAGACCTCCACACAGTGTTACAGACGTGTACACCCCTATACCCATACATAGTTGCACACGCACATTTACAAATACCCACCCATCTATATGCCCTCTCACAATAAACACACTCTACCTGCCCAGCTATGTGAATTCAGAAAAACCCCCAACCAAAATATATGTGAGCATCCTACCACACATATAGGTGTAAGTGCACATGCAAAGACACCCAAACATCTATGAGTTCTGTGAGTTTGGCTTGGATTTAGACTGAAGCATAGGCTTTATATTTCATATTCTGTTGAGAACAGTGTATTATGCTACAGCTATGTCCGTATAATCCCACTCCCTTTAATGTTTGATGCAGCTTTTACTTAGAACCAGGTACTCAGTAAATATTTGGTGGCATTAAGGAAGGAAATCCATCATCTCTCTTGGCTTCTGTGGACAGCTTGAGCTCAAAACAAGAGCTTTTGTGTTCTTCACCAGTGTGAGGGGACAAGTCTATGATTACATGCCTACAAAGCACAGCCTTAGCTGATGCCATACAGAAACACCTCAGGCAGCCCTGATGGCCATGGGTGGCAGAAGCCTTTCAGCTGCTTTCCCTGCCCTCTACCAAAGTGAGTGATGCCATGCTGGGTTGTGTGATTTTTAAACTGGCCACTGTGTTGTGTTGTCTCAAAGGCATGTCTTTGATCACCCAATGAACTAAACCTCTGAATTGAAATGTCCCCTGTGCTGTGGGGGAAATCACAAACACTCTTCTGTTAAGGTTAGAACAGACCCATGCTTTAATCCTTTCTGATAAGAGACTGTGATCAAGAGTGTTCATCATTATACATAAAGAGCCAGACAAAAGTTTTACAATCAACATTGGAAAAAGGAGAACAGGATACAGTGAAATGACCTATGTCAGCCAAGGGATTTCAGTAAAATTTTAATGGTTATCTTTAAATAACTTATTTTTTCTTACATTACAGAAAAATATAGTTCAGCTTTCCAGAGGACTGTACAATTTAAAAGAGAAGTATTTATATCTGGAACACAAGTCCAAAAATTTTCCCTGCTCCTTCACAGGTGCAAGCGAAGACTGGAAAGCGGCAATCCTTACCTTTTCTTGCCTTCTTTGCAAGTTAAGCAGAACAATAAGTCCATGTATTCTGAAGATCCTGAATGCTGTAGCTTCCTTCCCCCAGTTCTCTGTAGTGCAGCCACCTATTTTGGGGGAGAAAGACGAATTAAAGCGTTTCTTCAGTTCTTAGTAGTGTTTTACAGATGGTACTTGCCTTTCAGAGGAGAGAAGCCCATAACTCACTGTAGGGTTTTCATTAAGAAAATGAACACGGAAAACTCGAGAAATACCCAAGGTGCGTTCACATAAGGAGTATTCATGTGAGGAGGATGAAGGGAATTTTCAGTTAAGAAATCTACTTTTCTTCAAGCAAAGAACTGTTTTTTATTAAAGAGATACAACTCAAAAGGCAGCCCTTCTTCAGTACTTTCTGCTCAGTTATGCTTGACTTTTGCCAGCGACACAGTTGCTTTCTTCGGGATTGCTTATGCTTTTCATTTTTTTTGGGATAGTTGGAAGTTATCAATATACAGTTAAATTTAGCATGTATAGTTATGGTATGCAGAAATCACTGTTTTGTGTGCACTTGTTCTCTTTTACTGATTTTTTTTCTTGCTGCTAGATTCTGAACCTCTTTATGATATAAAGATGTAAACATGAATGCAACTAAAAGTACAAAAATTTATTGGAAGAATTTAGGTCCCAGTTCTTCAAACAATTGCTTTTGTTAACTTTGTGTTGTGAACAGATATTGCAGGTGAAAGGCCTCATTATGGAGGATACACTGGAAATCAAAATAAGCAATTTATAGTTAAAAATAAGTTATTTAAAACCAAATCTAAAAATAATTCTTCCTTTCAGTTCCTGTCTTATTCTGTCACCAAAATAAGAAGAAAATTGCTTATGAACATGAGCTTTATTTCCGAAGCCAAAGTGTGACTGAAATTTTTGTTGAAATCCTTTGCTTTTCTTTCAAAAGATAATTTTCTTGGTCTCAAATTTTGATATTTTTGATGATCTACAAAGAAGGAAAAAAGAAGTGAGATTAGGAAAGAGTACTTGTATTCTTTTCCACTTGAATTTGCTTGAAGCTGTATATATTTATTTAGAGGGACTTCTTTCTAAATTTTTGTGTTTGTTTTTTGGAGACCTGATTATATATGGAATATCTAGCTCAGGGACCAGGAAAAACTGGATAACTGATACTGGGAGAAGACTAAATAATTCAAATGGGAAAAAAAACCCATCATATTTCTGTGTTAAATTTTCCCTTTAAGTTAGTGTATCCTGAAATAGTTGAAGTGCCCTTTAAAGACATGCAAATTCAAATGATTTAAATGATTTGAATGTTCAAATGATTTGCCATTGTTATGAACTAATCTTGAGCTGGTTCCCATCTTAAATTTGTGAAATGATACCCCGTACCAGCATCAGTCCCAAGGAGAGTTTTACTTTTCTTTTTCTAGACATCAGCACTTAAGAACTCTGCAGAAAGAATTCAGCTGCTGTAGTACAAATAATAATCTTGCATAGGAAGATCTCTTTTCCCTGAAGTTCCTTATCTGTTATTTCACCAAGGATTTAAGAAATCTGGTTCTGTAAGAAAAGCCGAAATCATCTTTTCTTTCAGTGCTTCTTTATAGTGTATTCAGGGGATTCATTGGTGATTCCCTCTGCTGTGAAATTGTCTTTGACGTCTCTCAGTGTCACAGTTTAACAGTGAGACTGTGACTGGAGAGGTCATTGAGGAGGGTCAGGTTATATGAATTTGGGATAAGCCTTGCTGAAGTCAGTAGTCAGGTGTCAGTATACACTATCCAAAGTGTGGAATGCATCTCTGTATCTAATGCTTCCACCTAAGTTCTCTGATACAAATGCACCTCACTGTACAAAAGAGCCAGCTGGCATTGACAATGTATCAGATGCCCAAAAGGTGCACTGAGTTTATCTTACCATTGTCCTACAGGCAAAGTTAATATGAATTGTGCCAAGTGGTGCGCGTGGTCCTTCCTTCGTATTTCTTTGCTGTCTCCATCCTTCTTATTGTTTTCTCTTTTCTTTTTTATGGTAAGATGTCATTATAAGGGAAGGTTTTAAGAAAGAGTATTTACATCTGAATGTGATGTAACTGTACGATCTACTGTGACACAGACTTTTAGAAGTAGCATTTAATATTTGACAAATAGTCTGATGAATTTCTGTTGTGTATGTTGAGCTCTCTATTGAGAGTGGTGTAAGTCAGAACTTTAAATTCATCCCAAAATGAATAAGCAACCAATGAAGCTGCTTTGATCCGGTAGGCATCCTTGCTGATTCATGAATGTGGTTCATGAGTTTCAGATCACTGGTGAACCTGGCATGTATCCTCAGCTAAACAGAATTAAATAATATGTAATAGAAATGAAAGCTAAGATAATTTTAGAGGCAGTTTCTTCATTTCAGAACCAAGGTAATTTTTTTTTCCATGTCAGAAAAGAAATAGAAAATATACCTTTTTCCTCAGCAGAGTTTGTGTGTGTTGTATAGCAAGACTTAACAAGAACTTAATCATAGAATCACAGATTCATTGAGGTCGGAAAAACTCTTCAAGATCATTGAGTACAATTGTAAACCTAACCAAAACAAATGCCCCTAAGTGCTACATCTACTACATGTCTTTTAAATGCCTCCATGGATGGTGACCCCTGAGCAGCCTGTTCCACTGCCTGTCAACCCTTTTAGTGAGGAAATTTTCTCTAATACGCAGTCTAAACCTTCCCTGGAGAAATTCATGGCCGTTTCCTCTCATCCTGTCAGTTTTTACCAGGGAAGAAAGACCAGCTCTCTCCTATAAGCACTCTCCTTTCAGGCAGTTGTAGACAGCCACAAAGTCACCCCTCCTTTTCTCCAGGCTAAACAACCGCAGCTCCCTCAGGTGCTCCTCATAGCATTTGTGCTCCAGACCCTTCACCAGCTTTGTTGCTTTTTGGACACACTCCAGCACCTCTCAAATGCAGAAGGACTACTTTAGTAAATTTATTGAATGTTTTTTCCTTCCAAGCAGTTACTTTTCTGCTTTCTTTCCTAGGCTTTGAGTAGCTACTCTTAGGCTAATATTTATGGACTCTGTGACATAGACTGTTTATGGCGGATACTAGGTTGATGACTGAATTATAGACCTGAGCATTGTCAGGGTATTCCTCATACTAAGCAAAAATTCTCAACTTGGGTATATTTCCACACTCATTAATCACAGAAGTGATAAACTGCTGTCATAAAACGATGCATCTGAGAAATCTGAGCAACCTTCAGTTGGGAGGAATATATGAATGTGATGACTCCCCTGTGTAATAGAGACATTAAAAAAAAAGTAGATATATATGTGTGGTTGTTTTGTACGGGTTGATTTTTGGTGAGGAGGGAAAAAGGGCAGCCACAGAAGTGGTTCTCTGTGAGGAGCTGCTAAAAGCCTCCTCTGTACCTTGAAAAGCCAATGGCTGGCTGGCTCTGAAAATAGACATACTGCTAAACCAATTACAAAACTGGTAACACCTCTATGATAACATATTTAAAGAAGGAAAAAAATGTGGGAATCTCTTTTTCTTTCTGCCCATCTCAGGCGTGAGGGAGTAGCCAGCTCCGCTAGGCCTGCTGGGCCACTTCTCGGCTGGGGCGGCCGGGCCCTTCCTGGCATGGCTGCAGAGATCCTGCTGCTAGGGGTTGGGGGAGCCATCCCAGCACTGCGAGCAGCTTTGTGGCTGGCGCCAGGACCAGCCCAGTGGCCTGCGCCTGAGAGCGGCCGGGGCCAAAGCAGCCATGCCGCCACTGCCATCTTGGCACGGCCAGCAATAGTCTTTGCCTGCCTGGCCACTTCTAGCCTGCCGCACCACAGGCAGAGGGACAAAAGCGGCAGCAGCAGCAACTTCTCCTTCCTGGCGCCTTGCATGAAGAGAGGCACCAACTGGAGCCAATGCTGCGGTGGCCGGTGCGGCACTGGCGGGGACCATGTGACCAGCAGTAAGCAGCATGGCGTGTAGCTGCTCGATGCTGAGCCCAGACGGAATTAACATTTCAATACTACAGAACTCTGTAAAAACTTTCCAATTGATAAAACTTAAAAACAAAATGAACCTGCGAACACCAATTCTCTCCCAAGTCAGAAAAAAAAAAAGGGGGAAAACAGATGAAGGGAACAACATGACAACACCAAGGACAGAGCAAAGGAGGGAGGGGAGGAGGAGGTGCTCCGAGCAACAGAGCTGAGATTCTTCTGCAAGCCACGGTGAGTACTATAATACAACAAACTATTTCCCTATAATTCTTGATGTGCACGGGAGGATGCAGAATTCACAGGCAGCCCGTGAGAAGAATGATTTTCACGCTGGAGTGTGTAAATGCTGAGAAGCTGTGATAAAAGGCTTGAACAGAGAGAGAGAAAACCCTTGCCTCCAGAGAAAGAAGAAATAGACTCTTGCTTTTATATTAGGATAGCGCATTCTTAAAAGACTGCATCCCATGAACTTCTTCGCCTACAAGAAAAAAGCAGTTGTGAAAAGACTGCTTTGCTCATGGTAGGGTCTCATGCTTCAGCAGGTTTTTTGGGTGGGAACCACTCTTGTGAAATTTTGAACCACACTGAAAAGGTTCACAAAGAACTGTCTCCTGTGGGAAGGACCCCATGGCATAGCAAAAGAGACCCTTCTCCCTAAATGAACTGAAGGAAGATGTGACAAACTGACTAAAAAAACTCATATTTTGTCTCCCTGTATCGTCGGTGGGAAGAAAAGAAGGGCTGGAGTGGGGAGGAGGTGTTCTAAAGGTTTATATTTGTTCTCATTATCCTCTTTTAATTCTGCTAATAATTTTTTTTCTTTTTACTTTCTTAAAGTCTTGAGCCTGTTTTGCCCTTAAAGTGTTTTCTCCTAATCCTTATGTCACCCCATGAAGTTTTTAAAATTGTTCTTTCCCCTCCTCTGCTCAACTATAGCAGAGGAAAATAAATGAATGATTTTTCGTGAGTGTGCTGGCCTTTGGCCAGCATCCAACGCATGACAATATGTTGTTACAGAAGTTAGTTTTCTTACAAAAATTGTTGTTCCATCCACTCTTGGAAAGTCTTTCAGGTATACAGCATTATCCTGACATAGTTGCTTGCTGCAGAAATCAGATCAGAGCTGTATAGGTGAAGATGTCAGTGCTTGACTGGAACAAGCAGGAGGCTCTAACAATGTATTAGTAAGAAGCTGACATTAAAAATGTAGAATGTCTATAACCACGAGTTTCTGTAGTGACTGACTTTACTGAAGTTGCCTGTGGTCAAAATGTGAGAAGATCTGGAGCAGTATTGTCCAGTTTTTCAACAGCAAACTTACTCACATTAATGTCAATAGCATCTAATGAAAATAAAATAAAAATCCTCATGTTTCCCAAGGCTCTGTTCAAATACTTTTGAAACATTTGATTATTTTCTTAGTTAATTTCTAAATATTTATATTTGATTGTATTGTTAGTATGGTCATCAGATCAGATCATGACTGTTTCCTGAATGGAGCTGATATCTCTTATGGCTAATCTGCTGCCCTTTTCAATGGTCTAAAATAAGGCCTTATTTTCCTCCTAAAATCCTTGTAATTTCTCTTCACAGCACTCTTTCTCTTCCCTCTCTCTTCAGTTTTGTCTTTGAGTCTTTCCTGATCCTCCTCTGCATCACATTCCAGACATATTTTTACATTATCTCTTTACAAGGTGCTGGATTTTAAGATTATAGAGTTTTAACCTTTTTCTGAGTCCATTAGGAGTCTTTAAAATATAGATCGATTATTCTCTTTACCTTAGAAGTTCTTTGTACACTAGAGATACTCCTTTTTTTCTGTGTTTATTGTCATGTCTCTAAGTATGTTATATGGCTGCTGTGGTGGTTTTCTTTCCCCCACAGGTATACTTTTTGATACATTTTTGTCCCTGTGCTTGAAAAAGTCGCATTTCACTTTGCCTAGTTACTCTATATGTAAACCTTCTAGAAACACACAGATGTATTGATTCCTTTGACAGCTGAGTCTCTTTTGGGTCTCTACATCTTCCTTTCTCAGAAGATACTTGTGTAGCCTGTCAGTTGTCTGCTATTAAATCCTAAGTTCCTTAGGTTAAGACTATAATACATCTTCCTTCTACAAACAGTCTTTTTATCCAAGGCTAATTTTTCCTTGTTTTTCATTTGCAATAAAAACTTTATGTTGGAAACCACTGAAAAATTGTAGTGACAAATGAGGCAAGATGTGGTCAGATGTGTGTCCAAGGAGGACTTGATTTAAAGAAAGTCCTTCTTCCTGTATGAGAGTGGATTTCCAGGGGTAGTCTGCATTACCATGTTGAATAATGCAAAAGGGCTTGGAAGTAAACTGTTGAAGCTAAATTAGAGCCTCCAAGTCTCAGTTTAAGAAGTCTGGTGTTTGCTTCAGTTACACATTAGATGTTCATCTTCCAAATGTCTGTTATGTCTTTGTGTTACTTCAAAAATCTGTTGGGTTTTTTTATTGGTGCTATGTCTTTGTAAACACAGTTGTTATAAATCAGGTCAATTCTGTCATTCGACACAGATTTGGCACAATGATATTCTGATCCTTTCTGATTTAATGCATCTCTGGATTACTTCTAATAGTGTTCTCAGTTCTGAATAAATTGTTAATAAGTCATACTTTCACATGTCTTTCTGCAGCTGTATTAAATTGTAGGAAGTATGTCTTTCCAGGAATAGACTTGCACATCTGCTTCATCTGTGAGCAGTCAAAACTAGAGACCTGAAGAGCTGTGAGGATGGAAAGCTCATTCTTTCCTGCTTTCCCTGCTGAAGTTACTGGGAATTGCTGAAAGGTCTCTAATTATGCTTGTTTGCTTGAGTTTTTTTGCTCAAAAAAGCAAAGATGTGAAGGTAAGCCTTGCTACCCTGGAATTATTCTAGAAGTTGATTCTGATATATAAAAAACTCAGTGATAAATTGTTTTTCTGAGAGATAGTTATCAACACATTTAGATTCATATGTCCAAATCTTGTTTTTCTTTGTAGAAGTTCACTTGAGCTGTTTCCTCCTCCTCTGCTGTTCTTGCTTAGACATATCTATGCATATTTTCCAAGCTGTATTGTTGATGATTATTTCTGTTATCCATCACTCTTCTTGGAACTGTTCTGGCAGTTCCAAGCTGTATTGTTGATGATTATTTCTGTTATCCATCACTCTTCTTGGAACTGTTCTGGCAGTTCTGCCTGAAATAATTCTGCTCCAAAAGGTCTCTCTAATAAAAATATGTCCAGACTCTTAGGATGTTGACTACTGTTAACCAGGGTTAAAGATGTTCCTGTCAGGGGTGGGGGTGGTAGGTTGAACACAAATATGTCACAGGCTGTAAATAGGAGGGGGCAGCAGTGGTGCAGGATCACTCCTGGGGGGCTCATGAGTGGGCCACATGGAGCGGGACATCCCCAAAAGACTGCAGTCCACAGCCAGACCAGAACAACCCATGATGAGGCAGGGGCACTTAGGAACAGAATGATAGAAACAATAATGGGATGCTCAAGCAAACTATTCAGCATATGGTAGCAGAAATCCTAAGAACAAAGAAGCAGACAAAATCTATCATGTGCTCCCCTTCAACCTCTTATACTGCCTTTTGCTTCACTAGATCCATGTGAATGGGTTGAATTTAATCTCTGGTGAAAATCAAGTAAGTTGAGACTGGGGAAGGAAAAAGTTACTTGTTTATGTAAATGCAATAGTTTATGTCCTTTTTCTCAGTGTTCAAGTCAGTGATCAGAGGTTTGTATTGCATGGCAACAAATTAATTAAAGTACAATTCCTCAACTGCAGACAGTTTTGCCTGTAACAGAATTTTATTCTTAAAAAAACCAGAAATTTTTTTTCTCCAAGTGAAGTCAATGTACAGGTAGAACAATAAATGAGATGTGGCTGTGTACCACAATTTCTTTTTTATTCTAGCTGATGACTGCGTAAAACTTTCAAGCAGGGACGTATAACTTTAACAATTTGTCCTGTATTAGATTTTCTTCATAATTCCTCGAGCCTGGACAATTCCTATGAATGCATTTAAAGTATGTAGTTTAATGTTGAGGTGCTTTGTTTTTCAGTGCAGGATAAGGGCATAGTTTAATTTTAGTATTCATTCTCTTTGTTAGCAGTGTGGGGAGTACTGGCAGCATGTTCCCCCACGTGTCTCTGCAAAGAGTGCTGTGTGGTGTACTGCAGCAGTACTTCTTGAGTAACTCTCTTTTGGGAGGAACCAATTTCCTTCTCTTCATTAAAGTGCCATGGTACATTGCAATACATTTGCCAATTACAGCACTGGTTTTGCATTGCAAATCAGGAAGAATCTTCTGCAGTAAGGTACAAGGATTTTACTTACAAGAATGTAAGCAACTTTGACAGAAAAAAGTATGTGCTAGTGTTGATGCAGTATAGGAAAATCGAATCTGCTAGTGGTTTCATTCATATTGTAGATCTAATTTTGATTTGTATGGAGGTGTACTGAAGTAAGTATAAGGAGAAGAAAAACAGAAGGATAGTGAACTATGCAATATGTTATTGTAACTTTCTAGTTTGTCTGCTCATCCTCCCAAACCAGCATGTTAGGTATGGTAAAATCTAGGACCAAATGTTAATCCTAGCACCGTTATCTGGGGCCTAAACTTAGTCTTTGAATCCTCCTTTTTTAGCCCACCCATAAACAGAGAAGTTGTTGCCTGCAGACATAAGGCAGAGCAGCATTCTTGGGTTGAACTGGAAAAGCAGTCATTTCCTGGCAGAGAACAAACTTGGTCAAGTTATAAAGTGGTTTCACTTGAACAGAGCCCATGCTATCAACTTTTATTAGGGTACTGTTTATCTTGGGCCTTGTGGGAGTAAAGAGAAATGGAAATTTTAGGTAAATGCTTGTGCTGCATCTAAAGGTTTTGCCTTTATGAAGTATAGGACTGGGGAGAAATGTTCCGTTTCCTTTTGAAATCTCTTTCTTGTCAATTCAGAAATTGTGTCTTGACAAAAAAAGGGTTAAAAATGTAGAAAATAAAGAAGAGTAAATCCATTTCAGATACCCACTGCTGCTTTGATAGATGGGCTTAAGAATTATGTGATGCATTTCTCTGAAAGGTAAGCTGCACACTTTTAGAAAGAGAAAGGCCTTGTGTACAGATTTTATTACAGCACTAAAACCCATGAGCTATGTGCTCTACAGCAATGCTTGCTGTGGCCTAGCTGAGGAAAACAGTGGTGCTTGAGATTCACAGAATCTAACCCTTTTTGCTTTAGCCTCTTCACCCCCATGCCCAAAAGTCATTACATCCGGCAAAGGTTTTTTATCCTCAGATGTGCTGCATAGATCTGCACCAGGAGTGCTGGAATCAGCTAATAAACTCAGCCAGACTGAGCTGTGACTTTTCAGGGAAGTGTTTGCTTGTCTCCAGCTGACACGCCCCAGAGCACCAGTGCTATAATCGTGGAGCAGAGCCACCCAAGCTGGTCTTGCCCTGAATTAGCCCACATTCAGCACATGTTTAGATTTGGTGTTACAGTTAGGCTGATGTAATATTGCTGCTGCTAGAAGGGGCAATCACTTTCCCTCTGTCCCCAGATGTTTTGCTCTGGTGCTGTTTTCAGAGCAACATTTTTCTAGAGTCTCATGAAACAGAACACTGTGGCTAGGGCGACACACCCGTCACCTTCTCAGTCAGGCAAGATCTATCTGAGGAATATCCTGCTTGTGTCAGTCCACATCTGCAGGATGAAGTGTGAAGCGTATTGCTGGCTTCTTATTTCTTCCTCATTCTGTCATTAATCATTCTGGTTCTTGGTGGTCATACTCTGTACTGTCTCAGGAACTCCATTTTCGCAGCCAATAAGTTGTAACAGGGATCAGCTGGAAGGGAAAGAGTAGAAGTCCAAATTCTTTATGAGCTGTTGAACCCAAGGGGAAAAAAGCATGTTTCCTAGGACTATAAGGAACCTTTTGCATCACTGAGAAGTTTTCTGCTGTTGAAGGCACTGTGCCATATAGTCCCTTCCTTAAACTTATCAATGTCTGTATGAAAAACAGCAAGCGTATTCTTGCCTCTGCTACTCCCGTTGGAAAGGCTGTCTTAGGTTTTGATTGCTTTAACAGGTAGGAATCTTCACTTTTGAGCAGAAGTTTATCCACTCCTCATTTTATCTATTTATTTTTGTGCAAGCAGTTATTTCTCATACTGGGCTTATTTTCCCTAAATTTCTATGAAGACTGGACATGAGTTCTCTTTGGTTTTGTTTTGCTGTGGGAAACAAACAAGTCTGGGTTTCCTGTATTCAGTAAGCACTGTCTCTCAATTCCTTTCTCTGCATCTATTCTATTTTTTGTTTCATTCTTTAATGTATATGACATGAATTCAAGGATCTATACAGAACTGCTAGTTGTTCTGCAGTGTTGCAGTGTCTCACCTGATACGTTTAAGAATTTTATTTTCCTGTTTCATATCTGTATTACTAGGGCATTCAGACCAATCCTTAGATAGATTAAATGATGAGCTCCCAATAAATTATGAAATTTTTTGTTATTCCCTGATTCATTGATCTCATGGTTTTCCTAGTGATTCATTCAGTTTTTCCTTATCCAGACCTCAAGGTCATTCTTCTTAGGCCATTTTATGGTTCCATTACTGTGCATTGTAATTAAGTGATTTCAGCATTAAATTTATGATGCTTCTTCCAGTTTTATCACTAAAAATATTAAGCAAGGTTAGGCCAAGCACCAGTCAGTGTCAGATCTCTCTATAATGATCACCTGCCAGTCATTTTGTCAGTTACTTATTGCCATCTCCTTTTCATCTTGCTCTTGTAATACCTCATTATTCATCTGACACTGACTATAAATTTCCATATGTCAAATGTTTTACTTAAGCAAAGCTAGGAGATTGTCTATAACATATCGTGCTGCTATTAGAAAAGGCTGGCCGGTAAAACTGATGGAATGACTATAGATCCTGTTGTAATTTGTTTTGTTTGCAATTAATCTGCATATTAATTATTCTGGCCTTAAAAATCTGTCCTGAAGTCTTGCCTATTAATGAAGCCCAAGCCTGGAAATTCCTTCATCACATTTTGGTTACTGCTGGTTGTTTACACCATAAATCTTAGCTACATAAGACACAGCCCTCTGAATTACTACTTATGCATACGTGAATGCTTTTCTCTTTCATATTAGGACTTTCCCTTCGCTTTCCATTCTCTGCTTACCATTTTTTATTTATTATTGCTGTACTGTTACCTGCCAGATTTGCCTTTTTTTGTGTAATAGTCATACAAATTACCCATATATCCCAACCTTTTTCCCTTTGCTTAGTGTAAGGCTCCTCTTGTCAGTCATGCCAGTCTTACTTAGAGAAGACTGTATCCCCAGGTTGAGCTGAACCTCTTGTTGTGCTTATGTTTCTGTAGCTCCTAGCTTTCCATGGCTGGCTTCCTGTAAACGCAAAGGTAATCCAAATCATACAAAAAATGCAACTTCCCTTCCTATAGTAAGTAGCAGGGGAATTGCAGAGCCTCTGTGCTATTCCTCCTGTTCAGAAAAGGAAGGGGAGGAGTAGTGATTATCAAAATAAATTTGATCGGAGTAAAGGTTTTGTTGTACTGTGGCACTGTCTTTGTTTTGTCTTTTGAAATAGCCCTTTGAAGACTCAGCCTGCTATTTCTTGAATTGCTGTTTTCCTTTCCTCATGTCCTTCAGGAAAGGAAAGAAGGTGCTTTCCTCTGCTGCCAAAACTGCAGAGCAGATTTTGACTTTCTGTTTTAAGGTAAATATAATAATAGAGGAGGCAAAATTTTGTAGTGCACAACTAAGAAGCCACATACAGTGAGGACTTTCAGGTTTTCTGAAGAGCATTGTCAAAACATGAAACAAGGAGCACAAAAGAAAGTGAAGAAGCTACCTCTCCAGGATCAGCAGCGAAGCCTGTGCAGTATTTTTTTAATCCAGATTTGTCAACAGTGTGATATGTGAGATCTTCAGTAGATGAATCTTTCTGCACATCATTAAGTTCATAGTGTTTGCCTTCCACATAATACAGAGAAGGTTTTCAACAAACACAGGCATATTTTTATGGCGTAGTCTACTTTGTACTGAATAATCACGAAGCCCTTTCCATAATATTTAGTCGTCTTTGGGTGGGTGAGGATATATATCATGTTTCTGCTACCTGGCTGTGTGCTGTAAATGGATCAAAACTGAAGATTGTTTCAGCTGGTGCAAAATGGAGTTCTCTAGTTCATGGATGTCAGTCTTTCTATATGTTTGATCAAGTTGATGATTTTTTTTTTTTTTTTTGGTACAGGTTGTGAGTTCCTGTAGTGCTGTCCTTTATTTTTTAACTTTTAAATCTCTGCTTTGGACATCACTGCATTGGACATCTGACTAAAGCAAGGCTTTTAATCTCACTGCAAAATTTAAAATCAAGAATTTTTCAAATTTCCTTATAACTGTCAACTTTAAAATTGATTGAAATTCTCTTCCTGATAAATACATATTTTCAAATATCCTGTCAAGGAAGTTAGTTGTTCTTGTATGAGTGTGTGATAAGGTTACCTGAGTCACAGTGCAAGTTCAGTAGTTCTCAACTGCAGAAAGTGAAATGCTTTGTCACAGTAATGAAATGAATATAAACACTTAGGGTAGCAGAACTAAAAATCAGTCACTACGTTTTGAGAGTCTGAAGTGGAGAGAGGAAATTGTTCCTAAGTGAAAAATGCTCAACAATAAAATTCTGTTACCAGTAAAATTGCCAACTTGCATGGTGTGGAGTAAAAAATGTTCAGCTTTCTACATAGAGATGATACTTCATATCTTGGTTATGTTTTCTGGTGGGAAGTGGGGAGGCCAGTCAATAAATTCAATTACATTGAGGATTTGAGTGGTTAAGTAGGCTCTGAGCATTGATGTTCATTTGGAAGGCTGTGGAAGGAAGTGCCACAGAAGGAATTCTTGCGAGGGCACTGTAGCTGAGAATTTATGAGAATCCAGAACAATATGTTGTAAAGAGTGAAAGGAAAGCAGAAAGAAACTAAAAATGGGTGACATAAATGGGGAATATAGTGGCTAGAGAGCTCTGAAAAGAGAAGAAGAACCCAGCATAAGGAAGGAGAGGCATGGCAGGAAGTGTGAATGGAGTAGCTGCCTTCCTGCCAGATGAGGGCATGAGGCAGAAAGGGCACTGGCAACTGACTACTTCCTAAAAGAGAATGTGTGCAGGTAAACACATTTCCATCTGACAGTAAATTTATATTTTGTGTAACTTCAGGTTACATTTTTAACCTTAAAGCAATGAGAGAAAAGGGAAGACCTCTAGGTTCTCAGGTCTTTCTCAGACCAGGTTCTGTTTTATTTACTGAAATTAATTAAACCAGTGTGAATTATTATAGTTTTTGGTGTCCTGTCCACTGGAAAGATAATCTCTACCAAAGGTTTGCTATATCCAACACAATCCGCAGACACTTGGCTCACTGATTACATAAATACACAACTATTTTAATGAATCCTTGGCTTGGTTTTGTTTTTTGGTTTTTTTTTCCTTCAAGGTTTTTGTTTTGTTTTGTTTTGTTTTGTTTTGAAGATCACAGTTATTAAAAGATGAGGTTTTAAATGAACAATGTCTTTTCTCAAAGCTCAGGTATTTCTAAGCCACCGTGATCCTGCTTGCATGAGCATAGCTGAAATGACTGGAAAATATTCTGTGGAGAGGAAGGATAGAAATTCTTACACTAACTTCACTGGCAGTGAAAATATACTGCCTTATTCTGCTTTTAAATATATACATTGCTTTATTTGGAATGGAGAATAAAAATAGACCGGATTTCTCTGGTATCTCACTTACATCAATGAGTGTTTCTTTGCACTTCATCACAGCACAGGACTCACTGGGCAGGTGATGATGTGCAGTTCCAGGCACTCCCTGGCAAGATGTTCTTCACAGGAAGACTGTATAGTTTCATGGCCATATCCTTTTCTGGCAGTTCTATTCCGCACTACAGCCACTGCTTTCTGCTGCTTATTCCAGTCACTAGAGATCACATCATCAAGTGGTGCAACAGGGTGTGCAGCTATGTAGTGAACTGGATTGGAAGACTGATTTGCATTAAAAATAACTGTTTAATCTTTTGCTGTGTTATTTTTAGCCTGGTTAGTCACTTGACCTAAGTCACAAAATGGCTGGATAAACTGATACACTGCTGCCATAGTCATAGTGAGAAAAAGGGGTCAGTATAGGAGAGATAAAGACTTTTAAAGATAAAAGTTTTAAGACAGCATGGTTTCAGAAGGAAAGGTCTCTGGATGTTCCTGAGAAGGGCTGGGCTGGCAAGCAGGCCACACAGGAGGAGTGTTGTGTGAAACAATCTTTTCTGTGAGGTGGGAAAATATTTGGCTAGGTTGTGGCAGATGTGAATGTACCATTAATAGAGAGATACTAATATGAATTGAAAGCAGCTTGAAGTAAAGCATCAAAAATAACCAGACCTATGTATTTGTGTGCAAATGCGTGAAGAGGATTGGCCAGGTGTGAGTGACTGGAGGAAGTGAGGGTGGCATAGGAAGGTGCAAGTGCAGACATACTTAAATGGTGTAAGCATCACTGATGAGAAGGGGTATGGTAAAAGAATGAAAAATAATGATTAACTTATCTGGGTTTGGGTTAGGTTTGTTGGTTTGGTTTCTTTTTTTGTTTGTTTGTTTTTGTTGGGTTTGTTTTGTTTTGTTTTTTTAATGTCAGTGCAATGCATTGTAGCATCAGAAGGTTTCCCTTTCTGTCAGGAATAGTTTCTCAAAGGAGGTTCAACTTCTTGGAAAGCTGAGTTGGATAAATACTAGAAAACAGACTGTATGAAGTAATTCCCCATTGGCAGAGAGATGAACGACTGTGATTTATTACACATTTACATCTCTTAGCGACTGTGAATCAAAGGTGGCAAATGCTGTTGAAGACCACAACTGTATCTCAGACAGGAAACTCAAGATGAATGCGGAGTATGCTGTGCAGTCGTGTTACTGGCCGTGCCTACTACCTTTTATCTGCTTGCTTGCTCTTAGTCCTTCATATTGCAAGCATTCCTTTGCAACAGTCAACTATGAATGAGATGCTGGGCTGGATTCCAGTGGGGCTTGAATTGACTTCAGAGGTTAGAGTGTTATAGTTAAGCTACACTATCTGTATATAAAGCAGTCCTCCTTGTGTAGACGGAGTTGCTGGTAATTGGAATATTTTGAGACAGGAATTTTCAACTAGTTTCCTGCACAATGATGAAATGGTTTGTAGCCTTTTATAAAAGAGTGGACACAGAAATCCTGTACTGAACCAGCAATACAGATTTTTGCTTCTCTGTAGAGTACTCTCAGTCTTGGTAGCGTAAGACTTTTAGTGTCTGATAGGTATTGACTGATCTTTTTGCGCATGAGAGACTTAGTTTTATTTTCTCTTTTTTCCTGCATTATGTAATCAAAGCATTTTTTAAAAAAACGCAGCAATGAATACTATTAAAAAATACAATTCTACTTAATGTCTTTATATTTCTAGTCAGGTCTGCTCCTCTCATGTACTTAATAATATAAATATTGGAGATGAAATGAAGGGCCAGTTGGAATGATACTTGACCTATGGTCTGATCTCTAACAACTGAAATCTTGGTTTTGGTTGTGCCTGGCTTTAATTATGCTGAATTCCTGGAAGCTGCTATCAGACTATTTCATTCCCCAATGGTAAAAGTATCTCGAAACCAAAATACCTCATAAGGTTATGTCTGTATTTGAGTTGGTACTGGAAAAATTAGATTGCATTTGGTTTCTGAATCAAACCCTTATTTCCTCCCAGGCACTGAAGAGGATGAGATGGTAGGCTTGTTTTTTAACACATCTGTATTAAATATATAATATGGAGATACGGTTTAAATGTAATTGGTTATGGTTTATGTGTAGCTGTGGAATTTGAGAATCATCTAATGATTTTTCCCTTTAAACAGACTTTTTAAATGTACCAATGTGGTATGCTTGAAGATTTCATCATTTTAGATCCTCCCTTTCATCCAGCCTATTTCTCATCTTTCTTGTGTGTTAGCTAATTCTGACATTTTCTTAATTTGAAACCTCATCCATGACATGAGTTTTAAGTAGTCATGTGAGTAATTCTACTGATTGTATCTCAGTGTGAAAGACCTTTTCAGAGTCAACTCTTTTGATTCTGTTCTCTTACAATCTTCTTTAAAGTGGATATGTATCAGCTGTACAAGAACAACCTGTTTTATTCGCCTTGTGATTACTTGTTTCTGGCCTAGCTAGTAAGTATGAGAATGAAAGGAGAAATGTGTTGGACTTATCCTGGCTCTGATAGCTCCACCAGCAGAGGTTTTCCTAGTCTCATATATTTTAAATTCCCTCCGATTTCTATAGTAAATGAAAATGATGGGCATCATTACATATTTAAATCGTTTCTGTAACAAAACCACGAGTTAATTCTGCTACTACTGACTGTGTATCTGAGGCTTATTATTGACTCAGTTGCCTTTCTTTTATTGCAGTGAAGACGCAGATTCCAATAATAGGATGATGAGGATGAGAAATAGTGGTTTATATTAGCTGTTAAATTATGTTTATTCTAATTCTCTTTGGACGCTTTTGGCCGTTGCAGGACTGTACTTTCTTACATGAGAGTATCAGTCATGTGGTTAGGTTAGATTAAGAAACCAATTATTTTATGCTACATCTTCACTTTTTACTGTACGAATTCATGAGCCACATAGACTACAAAGGGTGGCTTGGATGGTAAATTAGTAACACCATAAGACCTTCTGCTTAGACTGTAGCCCTTTACTTTGCAATTTGTTTGTTTTTACCTTTTGTATCCAAGGATTTTAAAGTAAGCACTATGGTTTTAATTTCACTGAGGAATAGAATCAACCTGCTGAAATGCAAGCATTGTTTGCAAAGGTACTTAATCTTGTTATGTTTCTTTATTCAGTGCTGGTTCTGAATCCTACATATTCCCTAGTATTGTAGTGGTATTTTATGAATAGTCCTGAATTCTGTATGTGATTGTGGATATTTGCTATGTATTATTCCACTGTTGCTCATAAAAGAAGCTGCTTATGAGGCACAGGTTTGTAGATAAGTTAACATCTAATGTAAAACAACAATCACTATTTTGATGTGTGTGTGGTATGTCATGCCACGTGTTTCTGACGGCTGTGTTGATTTACTCCAGGAGAATGTAGGTTCCACTTCTATCAGGCACAAATGAATGTATTTGCTGAGATGTAACTTAAAGTGCGTCATTAATTGGGCACGCACTTGCATGTCTTGGAGGGCAATACTTAAATAATGTAATTTCTTAATTAAACAATTAATGCAATGAAATTTCAGATCAGCAGAGGTCAAATCTTTCCCCCTATTCAGTGCCCTCTAAATTCTATGGCAGCTAAAACCGTGTTTCAGAAGTCTTCGTTCTGCTGTGTGAGGTTTCTGTTCCATGTCACAGCTTGCTAAAAGCTACACAATTGCATTCTGCAGCCCTCTGGATCTAAAGCACATCCACTTTTTGCAAGGGAAGGCAGATAAACTCTTCCATTTAAGGGTTTTTTTGATATATATGTACAGGAGCCTACTGTTTGGCTGGGTTGTTATTAAACATGCTAAGGTTTAGTTTTAGTTGTACAGACTGGGAAAAAAGAAACAACCCACTTCTGGAAAAGAGCCTTCAATAACCTTTGCTGCCAGAATAGCCCACTAACTAATTGCAAACACATGGAAATATTTATAGAGAGCAGGGCATGGACTCAAAAATGACTGATCTCCTGCTCTGGTTTAGCATGTATGAATGACAGCCCTTAGTAACCCTGCTCTCTGTCAAAGCAGGTCTGCTTTATCACACTGTGACAAAGTACAGCTGCTCTGCAGGCAGTGGGCACCCCAGAATATTTCAATGAAAATAGCTTATGTTAAGAGGAAAAAGATTTTGAAAAAGCAGTTGCCTTGCATGGAATTAAAAAGGACAGTTTACTTTTGCTTTCTATCAGTGCATTGTCTGTGTTTGGAAATTTGAGGAGAATTCAAAAATCATGTGTGTTTCTGTTATCTTTTCAGTGTTACTTGATGCTTAGCAAGAAGAAGTACTGGCTGTAATACAAATGTTGGCCTATGCACAGCAGGGCCCTGACATCACAGCCTTAAAGCACTGAACACATAGTTCATTTTCTCGTCCCCTGTGAACTGTTCTCCTCCAGAAGGGTCATGTTTGTATAAACAGAACATGGAAAAATAAGAAAAAAGACTGTCAAGTTTCTAGTAATTTTCATGTAAATAGCAGTTTATTCACTGTTCAGTGGCTGGGGGGGGTTTGTTGTTTGTTTGTTGGGGTTTTTCTTGTTTTTTCATGTGAAATGATGAGCAAAATACAGATGTATAGTTACTATTCCTTTGCCACAACACTGTTGAAAAGCGAACCCAGTTTCCATTTTTCTTGATGTCCAATATAGTCTGAGGACTATTTTGATTAGCTTTTGGAAAAACATCATAGTTTATTACCAGTAATTCCTCTTGTAACCAGATACTCAGAATTTGGGGTGTTGTCATGAGCAGCCATCCAGCCCCAAGATGTCTTTTGGTGTCTACAGAACCAATTTTGAAATCTCAGGAGGATTAGAGATTTTGAAACAACTCTTAATGGTATTTGGCATTTGTTCAGCTCCCTCTCTCATCACCAGAATGCACAAAGTTCCTTACACATGCTTAACAGAGGAAAGGGTTTTGAGAGAGAGATTCAAGCTGTTGTTTTAGTGAGGGTCATTTTATTTTATGCTTGATGGAAAATCTTGACTATTTGGGCTGAAATTCCTTACAGTTAAAAGGCACGTGTTATGTCTCCTGTTTTACAGAAGATGTGAGTGTATGCCTTCAGTCAGAAATATGAATGGCCTATGAATTAACTTGTGTTTTGGGTATTCCTTTTTTCCTTGCTGTTATTTTTCATCATGTATGATGCATATGAAGAAGCAAAGGCCACATTTTCTTCAGGTCTGAGGTACTGATAGAAAAATGGCATTCAAGAGCTTGAGAAGAAGGGAACATAACTGTCTCTTTTCTGAAGCCCAGAAATTCTGGCTTTGTACTGCATGCTTTCCTAAGAGTTGGATGTCAAAGTTTCCCTGTTGTGAGTATGGATCAAGTTCTATCTTAACTTCAGGCTTGGTACGTCCATTATAGTAAAATGGCTTCTGTTTTCAGAGTATGCTATGTAAGTTTCTAGAAAGTACGTAATTTTAATGCAAATCTGACACTGAGGACTTAATTTAATTATCACTATCTGCTCAATCTCTGTCGTGTACTTGTTTTTCTTGTAGTGTTTGAAGTAGCACAACAGTATCAGGAACTTTGGTGTCTCATATACTGCCAAGTCAGGAGTGATTATTTTAATTTATTTTATTATATTTTGGATTTTAATTTTTAATATTGTTTATTATTATAAGTATTTGCTGTATACAACCAGGAAGTTCCTCACTGTCTTCAATGCCTTGGTTTCTGATACAAGTTTGCATTAAAAGAAAGCTGGAAGTTGTTGTAGCATAATAGACCTTTGGAGCATTTACTGGTGTGTGGACTATGTAGCATTCAAAAAACCACAATTTACTCTCAATTTACTGAGAGTCTAATAATTTTTCTGTTTATTTTGACTTTTGCTATTGGATATACAGTGACTAAAAAATGAAGCATATAAGCAGAGAAAGAGAAATAAATGCTATTTACTCTTTGATCTTGTAAAAGAGACAAAATACTTCATTTGTTGGAGGAGAAGCGTGGAACACAAATCAATTCCCAACACACAGCAAACTGATTAAGGGAGATGAAAGCATAGTTTCTAGACAAATTAATAAGAGAAAATAATAATCAATAAATTTCATTCCATTCATGTTTTGGAATTGAATTAATTAAAAATAAATCTGTCTGGAAAGGGTTGACCATTGCATTACACAGAGCAGAAGAATTCCTGTTTGTTTTCCAGTATGTATACCTTTTCTGTGTTAAAACAAAAGTGGTTGTTCCTGCTCTATGCGTAGGTGGGATCTGCACTGGGA
The DNA here is from genome assembly GCA_013398955.1 of Callaeas wilsoni. Lineage (NCBI taxonomy): Eukaryota > Metazoa > Chordata > Aves > Passeriformes > Callaeidae > Callaeas > Callaeas wilsoni. Next base: position 161,349 of record VWPU01013823.1, on the reverse strand, counting down.
GTCCTCACTTACATGAGGATCCTCACCAACACTGAATCTAACGCTACTTTAATTTCGGTTGTTTTGAACATCTAAGGTTTTCTTTTTCTTCAGAGTATTTAAGTAATTTACCTGGTTTTTTTCCTACATTGAGGTCCAATTCACTACCATTCATTTACTACTATTAGTTTACTAAAGGTTGTTTCTATGGTGAACACTCTCGACATACACATAAATGTGGGGCCCTACCTTGTGAGAATTTTTTATCACATCATCCATAATTTATCAGCGTTGCTTTCATTTGCCACCTGTCTCCAATTATGCCTGTTAAAATTGGCTAATGTTTTTCAGGATTAATTTTCTTATATGTAAAAGGCATGAGGTTGGAGGTGAGAAAGCAGAACATGGAACGTGCCATCAGTGTGCAATGTACATATATCTTTCATATTTATTGTGGTTTTTTTCCCTTCTAACTTGTGTAAATCATCTAGTTCAGCAAAGGTGTAACTATTGCTATGAATGAGAAATACCTCCTGTAATAAGGGTCTCTGAGGCACGCTGTTACTTGGGAAATAACAGTATTCTGATTTTTAAACATTTTTAACATATTTACCATTTTTCTGTTCTGATTTTTAAAAATACTTTATAGCTCTTCGGTGAGTGAAAGAGCTATTGTGTTTGGGAGTCCACTTTCCTGAGTCATTCATACTTGATTTCAAGACTTCACATAAAGGAAGAGTAAGGTGTGTCAAACATCTGTGTCATCAGAAAACTGGATCAGTGTTTGGAAACGTGATCAACTTTTAAATTATTCATTAAGAAAAATACTCCCAAATGCAGACTAATAAAGTTTTTTAATATTATTCTATACTCATAAGTAACATATGAATTTCAGAGGGGGTAGCTGTATTAGCGTTGCTTGATATTATCTTTAGCAAATTAAAATAATCAACCAATCCAACACAGTTAAAAACCCCAAGCAATGAATCAAAACAAACAAACCAGCAAACAAAAAAAAAACCCCAAACAATAGAGAAATTTTCTAATTATTGAATAAAATGAATTTATTTAGATATGAAAGTTTTAAGATCTATAACACTAAGTTACTGTTGTAACAGTGTTACACACCTGAACACTTAAGAATTCATTGTTGAGAGAGAGAAATTCGTATACATTTTTGGTGACATTCTTGGAAAAAACTCAGACTTCAAGTATGACTGAAGAAACTATGATTTCTTTTTTTTCAGAAAAGGGGCTTTCAAAGACTGGATTCATTTAGTTTGGCAAAAGCTACAAAATTAATATGTATTTTAAAAAGCAAAGACTTAAGTGATCACAGCTTCTGGCTCGTACAGAGAAGGAAATGCCTTTAAAAATTCCATATTGCGCCAAAGTTCATTCTCTGCCTCCCCCCTCTTTCTAGCCCCTGTTTAATGTTGTGTGGAACATCTGTTTGGGGAAAGTAAGGCTAGAAACAGATTTGTTAACCCTTCAGCTCATAGACATCCAGGTTTATTGTGAGTGGGTTATTTTCTTACCAGACAATGTTTTGGGTACTTTTTACATTTTTTTTTTTTTTCTGCCTTTCTCATTGCCTTGTTGTTTGTTTGTTGTTAGTTTTTGTTTAATATAGGAAACAAAACAAATAAGAGGAGAAAAGCAAACATGGCACAGTTTTTCACTGCTTGTAAGACAACAGAACAGACCATAAAGCTAATGAGAAGTAGGTGCTTTGGATAGCTATCCTGGATCTTACTGTCTTCATTTTGGAGATAAAGGTCTAAAGAAACTTTTCTGCATCTCTGAATGACATTTTTGTGAAGAGGTGCCTCATGCCTGCATTACAAGCATGCTCTGGATTTCAGTGAATGTGTAAGGTGAGCAGGGAACTAAAAACTGAGGCTGCGACTTTGTTTACAGACACGTTTTAGGAGATCACATCCACTGGATAAGCAAGAGGCAACTTTTGAACCTTCTAGGTTGTTACACAAATGGAAGGACTGATTTGGATCTGCAGTTTCAATCTGTTTTCCTAAGCCGAGTGTCTTCACAGCCCTTGCACATTTTCAGTTACACAATTGTCTTTAACCATGGTTCTTTTGTCGAAGAGCTGGCTCTAGTATTTCTTATTTCTGATGCCTGGGACTTGGCTGCCTTTTGCTGGGTGTCCATACTATGTCTTGTGCTGCTGCTCAGGAGATAAGCCTTAGCTGGCCAGGGCGTCACCTGTCTCAGAGACAGGGTTTTCGTTCTGGTCCCTAAAGGTGGTAGCAACTGAATGCTGCTATTCTCTCCATTCCATGAACTGAGGTCCTCTCATCAAATATCCTCAGCTGAATTCAGGGGAGCTGAGGTGTCTGTGAGGTACCTGAGTCACCAAAGATGTCACTTCCAGAAGGCTTTTCTTAAAGCATTTTCTCTTTATTCACCTGGAACAGCTGAAATCCTCACCTACTCACTGTGTAGTGCTCTTAGTTTTGTTTGTTTCAGGTGATTCTGCTGGCAGGGTTGTGGAACAGAACTGAAAGTCTTCAATATGCGGATAGATGCTTTAAATTTTCTTTAACTCAAGGTCGCTTTTCCACCCCAGTCCATAGCTACTGTTGATTGACACTGCAGATTTAATGAAATTAATGTTTCTGAGACATAACTAATGAGATAAGGAGAAAGAGATGGATAAATGGCATGAAAACTCTCTTTCCTCATATTACTGTAGGGACCTGCCTTTGGCTTGTGAAGAACATTTCTAATGCATGCTTGGGATGGGTTCTCTGAAAATGTCTGTGTAGTAGCATAAGAGTTAGCTGGTTTGTTTCTTTCATTTCACAGAGGTGGTGTGATTGATAATAGCACAAGATAGCACAGGATTCATAATATTTTGTTAGGTCTTTAGAAAACAGATGAGCAAAAATGTGGTTAAAATTCTCATTAAAATTACAAAATAACAGAATTAATATTTAATAATGATGTTCCTGTTTATCCAGGTTGATACTTTTAAGAATCTATTTATCTAAAAAATTATATTTTCAAAAATATCCCTAATAAATTTTCTAAAATTGTTGAATGTCAGTTAAAACACATTTCAACCACCAAGACCCTGTTTTTCTCTGTTTATTGAGATTTCTTGAGGTGATAAGTGTTAGAGATTACAAAGCTTGTAACTACTACATATCTGTGCTAAAGGCAGTGTTCAAGAATTCTGAAAAATCTTTGCTCAGAATATAGAAACATAAATTGAAGGTATAAATGACGGCGAAACCAGGGGCACTGTTGAGTACAAAACCTGTACGAAAATTGGTTTCACATCAGTTTGAGCCAATAAATCTGTATTACACGGCATCACTAGATCCTCCAGCTTTTATTTCTGAATACAAATGCAGATGCAGTGCATAATTTTACAATTGGAAATAAAAGCCCTGTGGTAAGATTGCCATATTCTCAATGCTCAGCAACTGAGCACTGTGGTAAGATTTCCATATTCTCAACGCTCAGTGAAAAGGGAGTTTAGGGTGGCTGACTTCTTTTGAAAGTCCAGCCTTTAGCTTCTACAGTGTTTACCAAGGGTCAAGTTTTCATTTTTGTGTCTTAAAACTATTCTTTTTAAATAGAGAAAGAGAAAGTCTGGTTAACCAGATACTCTGAAATATGTATTAAATACAGTGAACTGGGTGTATTTAAAGTCAGTTCTAGTGAGGTCTTCTGGATTGCTATGGCATGTTCTGCTTGAATGACAGAAGATAGATACTGTGTGTTGCACTTGCGTTGTTGAATCCTGTATTTACCATTTTGTTACATAGTGATGGTTCTTTGCCATTACTTTTATTTCCCAGAACTGCCCCCGGTTGGTTAGTGCAATTATAATTATATTGTTGCTACTGCATAATTACAGTGAATTACAGTGCTGCAGGGTTTGTATGCTTAGAACTTACATGCTTGGCAAAACATTGAAAATTGAAGTGTGATGGTTCACTGACTGTTAGACCAGTGTGACATCAGTTGTGGACCCTGTCCACATGTTAGGTGATGTGTAGTGGTGACTGCAAGAAGGTACCACATTTTAAAAAAATAAACTAATAAAGACATTAGTTGGTAGAATGTGTCACAGACATTTCTGTTTCAGCTGAAGCGTGGCCTGATATTTTTTAATGTGAAGATGGTGGAAGAATGCATACTGCCGCAAATGCAGGCCACATAACCACAATAACCTGGCTTTAGCTGTATATATCTGAGCTACATAGGTTCTGGGATTAAGCAAATACTGCTGACACTTCTGATTTGTGTTTAACAAACATAGCTGTATTTCTGAACTGAGTGTGTAGGGTTTATTTCATTTGTACCCAGCTGGAGATGACTTTAACTTTCCCGTGTGCTTTCAGATGTTGCAGGACCCATGTTCCCAGATACTTCTGCTCCTTGTCTCCCTTTTACAGTACAACAGAGTTTACAGTACAACAGAGGACCATTTCTATTGTTCTGTGCTGGATAATGGAGAAAAAGGATCTGTCTCTGGGTACCAGGAAAGAAAGCTTCTGTTCTCACTTGCACCTGGCTCCAACTAGTTGTTCAGTCATACAGAATTAGGTCAGATGACAGGTCACTGCTTCTCAGTGCTGCGACCATTGCGGTTTTCCCAGGAAAGACTGGGCAAACCTCTTTCTTAGCAAGCTGACTAGGTTTCCAACTCACTGCAGTACGTTTCTGTCAAGCTCTGGAACCTCAAGGTGCAGGTAGCCACCTTACATGGTACTCAAGGTAAGTGGGAGAGTGAGGCTCCTACATTGCCTAAAGTTATTGCTGTATGAACTTTAGTGAGTCAGACTTTTCTGACTTAGATGTTTCATCTGATCAGCGTTGAGTCTGAGGAAGGCCAGTGCATAGGTGTCTGTAAAGGAAGATGAAGAGAAAGCTGATTCTGAGTGGAAAGCAAGCTTGGGGGCAGGAGAGAAAGTGAACAGGCTAAGTTCACAGAGAACATCACTCAGGGCTCTGCTGCGCTCTTCTGTTCCTTCATCCTATGCCCCAAAATGCCAGTTCTACTGCTGAGCCATCTCCTGCCGTAGTGGAGGTTAATGCCTGGTATTGTGCAGTGTCTGCAAAATGCCTAGTGGTGGGAGCAGCCAGAGCTCCTTTGAGATTAGCTCAATTCATTAGAGCATGGTGCTAACTATGCCAAGGTTCTGGACTCAATCCGTGTATGAGTCATTGTTTTAAGAGCTGGACTCAATGATCCTTGTGGATCCCTTCCAACTAAGACTATTCTGTGATTATTGCTCTTCTGTGATTTTAGTATGTACTTGGGTCTCATGGTCGTGCAGAGAGGAAAAAGCATAGAAAGCAAAAAAAAAAAAAATTGTAGTGATGTAATACTGCATTTATCTTTAGTATGGTTTCATGTGTCCTCCGTTTCCTCTTTTGCTGATCCTGTGAGCAAATAGGTGGAAGACAGGGGTGGCCACCCACTGGCAGCCAGAGTATCTACAGGGCCACTGGTATCTGAAGAGGTCATGGATACAAATGTCTTTATAACAGTACACTCTTACCCATTTTGCAACATTTTTTACTACCTAATATGGTATCAGAGCTCAGGCGACTGAAGCTAATTATATTAGCATAGCCAAACAGGATCAGCTTCATGCCTTTCAGGTAGCTCATTCTGGTTTGTGAGCAAATTAGGCTTTAAAAGTTGTTTGCTTTTCCTTGATAAGTAAGAGTTGTTAAAATTTATTCATCTCTGATTGTAATAAGCAATTATATATGATATATACCTATATTTATGGCTTAACAACATATCTAGATGGTACATCTGCAGTAAAAGCCTTAATGTTTTTTATTATGCCTTACCAGGTGGCTGTCTGAATGGACTTTTTTCATTTGAATAGAAGTAACTTCATCTTAAGAAGATACTGAAAAGTTTCAGTGGCACTGGTGGAACTGTAAATAAACTGTATGATATCACATGCTGTCACAGATCAAAACTGTGAGGAAAACGTCTTGTTAAATAAGTACCAGTAAACAGTGCAGCAGAAAAATATGTTCAAATTTTATGCCAATCGATATTAACACAGAAGCGAATCTTGCCGGAGGAAAGCTTGATTGAATTGGCAAAGTAACTGGGAAAAAGTTAGTACCTTAATCCTAGTGCTGTGGTTTTGCTCAAGAACACCTACATTGTATCACAACATGCCATTTTCATTCTTAAGCAACTTACATTTTGCTTAAGTAATGCAGCTGCCTGGTTAAAATACAGACGTTCAGACTGGGATCAGGTATGCATCAAATTAACTGAGCCAGTGATAAGAGTTTTTAGGTAATTACAAAGCTGGCTAAGCTAGTTCTGCTTCTGCTGATAAACACAGCTGTAGCAGTTTGTTAGATGTTTATATAAGAAAAAAAAAAGGAAAACTTTAGTTTCTGCCTTTATTTTACATTAAATGGTTCTCAACATGTCTCCTAACATTGATTAGTATCAAACTCTTTGAATCCAAGTGCCAGCTGAGCTAGGCACCTGGACTGTACCATCAATTTGAAATGTTCTGACTTAACCTGGACAACTTGACTGCTGCAGAAAACACCTTCTTGTAGCCTAAATGGGCCCTCTGAACTCCCTACTAATTTCTCTTACGGAAACAGAACATAAATTTGTAATAGTAAATGACTTAATTGAAAGCAGCTTGATGAAGTCTTTTCACTATACAATCTATGTAGTTATGAAGGTGTTGTTTTATATCAAAGTAGTTATTTTGCTCCCACCCCAGGACTTTAAAGCAAATGAGTTCTGTGGCCTCAGATGGAGTAGGTAGGCTAGTGGCTCTCTTGTCACTTTCACTGATGTGCTTCAGTTTTGGGGAAATTCCCTCTCTGGTCCCCCCGTACACCATGCATTGCTGTTGAAAGATGAAGTGAAAATACTGCTCCTATACAATGAGAAAGGGAATAAATTTGTCTTAAACCAGAAAAGAGCTCTTTTAAAATTTTTTCAAGTTCAGAGAATGGGGAAGGTGGTGCCAAATAGCAAATTACACTATCAGCTCCATGCTGCCATATTTTATTAAAAGAAGAAAATGAAATCCTGTGCCCTTCAGTGTAACTAATTCCCTTTTCCTCCAGGTTCTAGGTAAAGAAAAACAGGGTGGAGAAACTTTAATATAAAGTGCTTCTGACTATAATTAAAATCGGAAAATTGGAAAACTGTTACTTTCAATCTTCTTTTAATTTTGATTTGGTTTGTTTTTGTTAGGGTAATATTAGTTGTCTTTGGTAATTAAAACAGTTTAAAGGTTTATGAGTACGTTACTTGTATTCCTTTTTTCTGGTGGGGCAAGGCACTTCATCAGTAGTGTGGTTTAATATACATTTATTATGCTTTCTCATTTCCCGAGATTTAAACAATGTTAGTGTAAGCATTTATTATCCATGGTTGTGCTATTTGTGTATAAAACAAGTGCTGGGAAAAAACCCAGTAAAATAAAATCTCTTTAACATTCATATGGAAGAGAAAATTACTTTCCTAAAATATGTTTTTAATTTGAAACATATTGACTTAGTAAATACAATTTTATCTGTAGTAGTGAATTGAACTGATTGTTTCTCGTTACCATGGACTTTGAGATTTTAAACCTGGATCTCAGCCGCTCACCTCATTTTTATTCATGGATTGTAGGAGAAAAATAAAGTTTCCTGGCTTTTAAAATCCCAGTTGGTTTTTCAGCTTTGAATGAAGTAGTTGAAATTTGGAATGAAGCAAAGACTCACAATGCACCTGTGGAATAGTCTGTTTCTGTCAAAAGCTGGTTTTGCATTTCAGCTTTTTCTAGCTCCAATTCCTTTGTCTTTGGCTTCTGTTACTTCAGAGATCTGGGTTTTTTTGAACACTTTAAATACTAGTGAATATTTTTGTAGCCTAAATTACTTGTTTTTACTAGGTTACTGCTTTGCACAGACGATAATATTTTAATATTTAAATATAAATAGTGTGTTTGAAAACAAAGTGTTTTTAAATAAAGATGTGAAAAGCAGCTATTAAAAAAAAAAATTATCCACCCTGCCCAGACCCCCTCAAAGATCTGAGAAAATGTCATTTTGTAGAAAATAAATTTAATAGAAAGGAATGATAGATTTTTCTACTTCACTAAACATAGTTTTGCTCATCACTTTGAAAGCAGACAGATGCGGGGGGGAATGTAGTTTTATTCCGTCAAAGTGCCATTTATACGAGATAATTGTACAAAAGATAAAATAGATGTTCTAGTTGAGATTATTTTGTGAAGGATTTCTGCCATGGTAAACTTTCACTTTAAAGCAGTAAATATATAATATTTTTGCTCCACAAGCATGTTTAAAACAGACATGTTTCATCAAGGAGTATGTGATCTTGGCCTTGTACACAAATAAACAAGCTCTGGCATATACTCCAGGTGGTACTGTTTCCCTGCCAAACATTTAGGGAGCTTACTATTGCAAGGAAGGTCTTACTCCAAATACCGTGCAGAATCTTACGGGTGAGACACCAATTTTAGTGTTAGACATCTTTACAGCCTGTTAGAGCAGGACAACAGGTTTCATTTTCCTTTGCAAAATAATTCCAGCTTCATGTAGTCTTTCTTCCTTCCTTCACAGTATATTTATGAAAGTATTTTTCTCCCTTGATAGAGAGTATAGAAAACTCTTTCAAGATCTCATTGCTAGGTAGGGGCTTTGTATGTTTATGACTTCTATCACATAATTTTTCTTTTAAACTGTGTGCTTACATAGAGGCGAGCTGGAAAATTGAGTGTTTCTAGAAGGCTGTCTGACAATCAAGGTAATGTCATGTTTTCCAGCAAGAATACGAGATCTATGTCATGTGTGATTTAACCAGCAGTTTCTGTGTGAAGAACAGTGTTCACTTTGTTTATTGGAGGATTACTGAAAATCCTATAATTTATCACTAGTCCATCAGAAACAAGCTTTGGCTGATTTAGTGCCTCATTTGGAATTGAAATATACATATTTTATCTTAAATGTTGATTGTTCTGTTTGAAGTCTTACATTCTAGGTTTGTGTAGAATACAGCTAGCCTTAGTATATGTTTTCGTAAAGTGACTAAACTGTATAAATGAAAGAAGGTGCTTTGATGCATGCTGCTATGAGCTTAAAATATACTGTTTACTTATTATAAAGTTGTTTTTCAAAAGAAAATAACTGTAGTGCAAGGTTATTATAATGAATGATGAAGGTTTGTAGTACTTTTTCACACATAAACTAGCATGTGTAGCTTTAGAGATCTGGGCTGGTTGATTTAAAAAGAGTAAATGCCTGTTTCTTACATCAGTCACAACTCTTTCCTCAATGTTAAGTGGTGAATACAGGCTGCTAAGGATTAAAGCCATTTAAAATTTCTGCTTCCTTAAAATCTTTTTGTCTTCCTTGCTCTCTGCTTGCACTTAGGTTACATGGTATAAACAAGACAATTAACAATCGTGTCTACCTGGTTGTTCTATCAAAAACAATGTTTTCATTCTCTGTAATAGCAGAAGCTCCATTATTCTGATTTTGAAATAAATGGCTTGTGTAGGTCTCATGAACTTGTAGATTACAGCTAAAACCCTGCTTAAAATTGAGGCAGATACATAAACAAGCATTTTGACTAGAGTGTTATTTCTTCTATGTGCAGATTACATTTCCTTATGACAAAGGCTGAGAGATCGGATAAAAGCCATATGCGGTTTTCCCATTCCCTGATTCTGATTCTCTTACTGCCAGTCTGTTCTCAGAAAGAGTGGCTGGGAAAGCTTTGGGTTGGCTTATGCTTCCTCACATGTGCTACCAGGAGGCTGAACGACTTTATAGAATTAGCAAGCTATTCTTTCAGAAACAGAAGTTAATGAAATGACTCAGTCTGGCACTTAATGGCACTTTACAGCTGCAACAAATGAGTTTCAGTTAATAGCTTTTCACAGATATTAAGAAATTGAAAAGCTCCAGGAATAGGATTAGCCATTCAACCTCTAATTATTTTGTAGTTAAAAAGTATTTTTCCTGAACATCTCTTGTTCTCATCTAGAAATTAACATATTAGTGTATTCTTCTAGAAACCATCTCAGTGTTAGTGTTCATGCAGATTCAATCTTTTCAGCCTGGGATTAAAAATAAAACAATGTACACTTCAAATTATGAATGTCTTTGTGCAAAGAAGTTGTGCACTTGATGTTCTATGTCTTATTGATCAAGAGCTTTCTATTTGTAACTCCAAATTACATTTCAAATGCCACAGTTTATTTTTCTCTTCAACCCTTCTTTTCATATATTTTCTAAAATGCTTTCCAAGACTTGGTATACTTTAACCTTCACGTCTCTGATACTTGAGAACTGGAGGCTTAGGTGGTATGGTTAAAGGAGCGTATGTTATACTAGGGATGTGAGTAGGTGTTCTGCTTAGAAGTCTGTTTACCAGCTGGCTTCCTGTTTTTTCCTGATGGGACTTCTTTTCCCTCTTCCCATATACCACTACATCTAACCTTTTCTTCCAAAGTTCTGCAGTCCCTCCATCCTGCCTATCTTAATTATTATCTCTGTATGGACTTCCTCCCCTTTGCTCTGTTTGGTTTGCCAGAGTGAAGTTGAAGTACATGCTGGTGGACGAGGAGTGTGGCTGCTCAGCCAGATGTGGACCATACAGCTGGCATGTATGCCCTTCCTCAGTCAGCAGCCAAACTCCACTATCCCATCAGATTTGCCTGCTTTGTGATCCTATGGCTAAACACCACAATCTGCCTCTCAGTGGGGAAAGGCAGAGTTTTAACTTTGCCCACACGTATTGTAGGTCTGATATGTGTCTGTTGACTTAATGAAGAAGCAAGTGACAAGAGTAAACAAGATGTCTTTAAATACCACAGGTGATTTCTAGTATAGTTGGCACCTGGTTTTGCTGTCTTTTCTAGTATTAAGTGTTATGGTGGGAAAGCTGAGATAACATGTGTCTGCCATCCCACTAAACAAACTCAAAACCCAAACAGCTCTGAAAAATACACTGTGCTTTGTGCCTTTAAGAGCCATTGTTCCAGAGAGAACAAATTGGCAAAGAGTATTTTGCGGTGATCAGAGCTATTGATGGTGTTAGCCTCTGGAACAAAAATGTGTGGAGTGCTACCCAGAGCAGGGAAACAGGGGTGCCACCATCAACTCCCAGTGCAAAACTTCACAGTTGTCTTTTCTTCCTCTTCTTTCTGGCTCGAAGATCAGCTAAACCACAGATGCCATCTCTGTCTTTGGTTACGCAGGTCACCATCCCCACCTCCCCTCCTCCCCCCTTCTCTACACCTACTTTCCTATGTTTCCGCAGGAACAGATGTATTGTCCCAGGGGCAGGTTCTGTGTTTGTATGAGTTAAGAGTGCGAGTCTGATGTCTTGGCTCATTAAAGGAAATGGAAATCCCATCTTACGAAGGTCATAAACACTCACCTTTGTGCGAGGTACATGGTCACTACCAGTGTTTTATCATGAAACCCTTAACTCTTGTTTCAGTGCTTTGTAAGGTCTGAAATGTGGAATCCAGAATGCTGTTTTACTGATTTTTTGAGCTAGTTTTCAGAAAATTACTCAAATTTCAACATTGTTGAATATCTTTTAAAATGTGCATGCCTAAAAGATGCTGGAGGAGTTGGACCGCAGAGAAGAAACTCTGAATTAATATTTACTGTGTGCGTATTTATGGACATGCAGGTTATTCCTACCTATGTTGATGCTCTCTTTGCAACGTAATACAGACTATCTTTCATTCACACATCATTCAGGTTTCCAGTTGCCTATGGATAATGGTCAATTCACTTGATGCTGTCAATTTTGAAAGGAAACATGCATTCCAAATATTGGAGATAAGAGATGCAAGAGTTTCTACTTCTGTGGACTCTTGAATCGTCAAGATCAAAAGGCTCCCTATTTGAAAAGCTTCTCCCATTTCTATTTCTGAAGGTCTGCAGAGCACTAGTCTCGATATTAAGTTCAGTTAGGGGATTGTTTAGTGTGTAGGTAATAACTCTTCCATAACGTCTCCAGAGCTGTTTATACATGAGCAAAGTTACACATTTCTAAAAATGAAAGGAGACTTGAAAATGTAGCAGTGTCTGTTTATAGATTTAAAAATGTTAAATCCTAGCAGTCAAAAAACATGACTAGAAGATGTGAGAAGTAAGCTAATCTACATTCTTTGCTTGGAAAAACTATTGCAAAAGATTTTATGGAAAAATATTTTACTCTTATGATTGCACAATTTTAGTTCCACTTACTTTGTTGAGGAATCTTGATTTCCTTCAGACACATAAAATGCATAGCCCGTCTCTGCACAAATGCACAATTCCTAAAACAACCCAGTTACTGTTTAAACAGTTAGTATAAATAATGAACCACTCCATTACCAAGAATATAAATAAATGTAGACAAGTAAGGGTTCTCTAGAGCTGAAAGTTTAGGTTATGCAAAAACTTCGACAGCTGTAATTTGTAGGTCCTTGTAGACTGAAGGGTGTGAGTGATGTAAACTCTAGAAAGCTGACATTTAATGTATGTCTATTTTGTCATTTTGCCAAAAGGCAGGACTTGACTGTTATGTTTCTTTTGCTGTGTACAAATTTTGAATAGGGCAACATCTGGCAGAAAAAATTCCACAAAATGCCTTAAGATTTGCAGTGGTGTAAACAGAGCCCAATGCTGTACTGCTTGATGAGAAACAAGTCAACATTTTAGAGAAGTCTGGTCATAAACATCTTTTCCCTGGATAAAATAGAAGAGAAAAAAAATATTATTTGAAATTTATTTCTTGACATGTTGAGATTTAAAATTAATTTAATTCTAAAAACTAGTTGAGTCAGATCTATGCATCTAATTAAATAATAATCGAACAGGTTTGTTGTTTCTTCTGCTTTGAAAATTGAGGGATGTAAGACCTTTGGATCTGAGTCTTTAAGACCCCATATCTAAGGAGATAAATGGAAGCAGGTCAGTTCTAACCTCTACCCTAAATAATCACGTACACATTTGTTACCCAAGGGAAGCATAGTGGAAAATGGCTTAACCACACCTTAGAATTTGGTCGATTTTAGTGAGAACAAAACTTTCTGTGTCTGTAAATTTAAATATTTTTCACTATGGTTAATGCAAGTCCTTTGGCTTAAATTGTTGAAGTGAAAACATGAGGAAAAGCTAGATCTTTCCTTGAGTGGGAGGAAAAAGGGAGAAAGAGGCGAAGGAAAAGTGGAAAAGATGAATGGAAAGGGGGAGAGGGCTGACTGACCATGAGCCTACCAAGGTGAAATCCTTACTCCTGGGAATTTTGTAAATACACAAAGAATGGTCCATATTTTATGGCTCTTGTCCAGAATATTTACAGAAATATTGATGTCTATAGAATCATGGAATCATTTAACTTGGAAAAGACCTTCAAAATCAGCAAGTCTAACCCATGACTGAACACCACCTTGTCAAGTACACCATGGCACTGAGTGCCATGTCCAGTCATTTCTTGAATGCCTCTGGGGGTATTGACTCAACCACCTCCTTGAGCAACACATTCCAATAGTTTGACAAACCCCAGACAGTGAAGAATTTCTTCCAGATGTCCAACGTCAAGCTCCCCTGGTGCAGCTTGAGGCTATATTGTCTTGTTCTGTTGTACCTTGCCTGGGAGAAGAGGCTGACCCTCACCTCACCTCACAGCCTCCTTTACTGTCACTTAATGTGAAAATGGCTGCACAAGTGATTGTAAACTGCCAAGGTGCTGTGCTATGTTACTGAGAGAAGATACAGAATTAAAGCAGGTTGGTGACAGGTGGTCACAAACCCAATCTTCTCGTATAATGAGAGGGACTTTTGGTCACCCAGTACTTGTCTTGTGTACTGTGGTTTTAAGAGTTGTGGGAAGAAAGGTTGCCAGTGAAAACTGAGGCAAAAAATTTGATGAGTACTTCAGCCTTCTCTTCCTCCATTGTTATCAGTTTGTAAGCCTTGCTTATCAGGGTTGGGGAGAGGCAGGGTGAATATTCTTTCTCTGACCTTCCTTTTCTGGCTCACAAACCTATAGAAACCCCTCTTCGTATTCTTTACATCCCTTGCCAAGTTCAGCTCCAGCTTTGCCTTGGTTGTCTTGACTCCATCCTTATGCAACTGGACTACATCCTTGTACTCTTCCCCAGATACCTGTCCATGCTTCTACTGCTTGTGCATTTACTTCCTACCCTTTAGTTTGACCAGCAGTTGCTTCCCTACTCAGCAATGCCAGTCTCTTGCCTTCCTTACTTGATTTCCTCCATCTGGGAATTGAGAGGTCTTGCACTCTATGGAAGACATTTTTAAAGATCTGCCAGCTCTCTTCTGCTCCCTTGCTCCTGCGGGCAGTTCCTCAGAGGTCCTATTGACTATCTCCTTGAAAAGCTGGAAGTTTACTTTCTTAAAGTTCAGAGTCCTATCTTTATTCTTTGTCTGATCTTTGCCATATTTCTCAGGTCTGCAAACTCCACCAGTGCATGAACACCGCAGCCCAGCCTGCCTTCAATCCTGATGACCTCAGTTAGCTTGCTCATGCTGGTGACAAGTGGGTCCAGCACCTCACCCCCTGTGGTAGGGCTATTACCTGGCTCCAGAAGTTATCCAGGAGGCTCCTGGATTGCCTAAAGCTTGCTGTGCTACTTTCCCAGCAAATGTCAGGGTGGTTGAAGTCTCCTGGCAGGACAAGAGTCTTTGAGCATAATGCTTCCCATAATCCGAACAAGAAGACTTCATTCACAAAATGCCCTGGACCAGGCAGCCTGTAGTAGACACTGTCCACAAGGTTCCTTTTGTTGCCCTAGACTCTGATTCTTACCTTCAGGCTTTCAGGCTGCTCATGGCTGTTCTTCTGAGATGGCTCTTCACACTCAATCCACATCCTGATGTTGAGAGCAAGCCCTCCAGCCCTCCTTCCTATCCTGTCCCTTCTGAACAGCGTGTAGCCTTTGATAGCTGCACTCGAGAGCCACACATGGCATTCGTCCCACCAAGTTGCCGTATTGGCAAATAGGTGATAGCTTTTGAGCACCACAGTGGCTTCTAACTCATCCTGTTTGTTGCTCGTGCTTCATGAATTGGTGTAGAGACACCTCAGCAGGGCAGTTGGCCACGTCAGCTCTGCAGAGAAACACCCTTAATTTTTCAGAGCTATTTCACTGATGTCCAAAGCCGCAACATTTTGGTGGTGACACCAGTCATGGAGTCAGGTATTAATGGACCAGGTCCATCTGTCTCTTCAGTGTTGTTTGTTTCTCCCAGTGCTGAAACACAAAGGCTTCAGCTTACTTTATTATTCTGTGTGAAGCATTACTGTGCCTAAGCACCTAATTTTGAAAGTTTAGTCACTGGAATGTGGAAAAGCTACAGTATTTCAATCATACTTGAATTCTGTAATAAATGATTTTGCTGAATATACCTCATTAGACACACTTGCAGAGATCTGACATAACTGGATCTTACAGTGACCTGATTGATAAAATGATCGTAGCTGATATGCTAGCACTTTGAGGCTGGTGTTGAGGGCTGTCCTCATTATTTGGAAAGCAAAGTGCATATGAAACTGTTTGGTTATTGGTTTGCTTGTTGCTGTTGAAATGGAGTTCTATTAATAACATTGTTACAAATCTCTTTTAAAAAATAAGTGGGTAGGAATTAGAATGCAATGAATCAGAATGTGTTACAGCCTTTTTTAACTAAAGCAGCAAGGGGCTGTTGCTCATGTCAAATTTCTCCATGAATTGTAAGTCTAGTAAGAATTACCGTTTTATGACTTGGGCCAATAAGGTCACTTAAAATCTGCTTAAAAGCCTTGTTATGGTAACATAATACTGTATATATGCTACTTCTTTTGTATATGAAGTAATTTCACAGACTCCTGCCAAGCTAAATGCTTGAAACTTTGTGGTAGCCTTTGTCTCATGGTAATTGGTGGGTGGGAAAGTGGATTATGGTAAATGAATTCAGTCCTTCTGTGACTACCAAAAGTTGAGTGGCAGTGCTGTGGCCAGGATACGTGTTCTTAAAAGCTGAATTTTGCAGTCTGTGAGTGTCATTTTTCATAATTGTAATTTAATCTTACTTTTGCCATTTTGTAGACCTTTTCCAGGAAACCCAGAAAAGTGCTTCATGCCAATTAAGAACTTCGTCTGTTATTGTTCTTTTCTCAAACTCCTATTAGCAGTTGTAAGCATGAAAGAATTGCAGTGCCAGATACTCAATTCTGACTTCTTTTCCAATTTCTGCATGAGGTGTGAAATTTGGATTCTTTCACGGGTTTTTCAGGAAGGGCTGGGGTTTTGTTGTGTACTTATTTGTGTACTTTACTATTAGTGTTATTTAAATAACAGGAGGAAGAAACACATATATGTAATGCAGTCTATTTTGTTTGTTCTATATGCATAATAATTTTTTTCCTGTTCATTTATTATATTTAGGTTGACATGTTAAGTTTATGTGCTCAAGTTTACCACTGTGTTAGAGAGTGAAATATAAGAAGCAAATAGAGTTCATTTACCTTGTGTTATAAATAAGATTGCCTTCAGTTTGACTAGTATTTAGTATTATTCAAGATAGTTATGTTTATAGATATATAGAGAATTTTCTTTTTTGATTAGTAAATTAATTCACTGTTCATTTTTTTTTTCAAGTTGGAGAAAATACAAATAATACATAATTTCGTTGAATCAATATACAAAATAAAAATAAATATTCTTAGAATATGTTTTAGGTATTGCTTTCATAATCCTGCAAGGAATCTTAACAGGCTTTTCTAATGATATTTTTCTTCTGAGTAGTGACACTAATGAAATGTCTCTGCTGTATTGCATAGTCAGGAGATACCTGTGGACAGCCAAATAACCGAGCAGAGCACTTAATAACCAATTATCTCTACAGTGCTTACTTTATCAAAAGAGAGAGGTTAGATATTTCAGATTAATATATACAAAGCAGGATACAGAGATAGAGCAGAGCAAAACAGACTAGCCCAGAATGACAAGGTCGAGGGTAATATATCAATCGTTTGGCTTTCTGGGTCATAGTAGTTTTAAATATTTGAGAATCCATTCCAAGAGTAATACAGAGTTCTTTGTTTTGCTTTAGATCTTTGACCAGATCTTATCTACATTCATAGAGCTGGACTGTAAATCACCCAGTCTCTTTCAAGTTGGCTGCTCTGTAGGGAATCTGAGAGGCAGTAGGTGCTGGACATAGTAGAGGATCCGCAGGAGCTTTTTTGCAGTGCATTCCTAGTTTCATATCTACTAACAGAAAGTGCAGCACATTCAAGTGACCACTCGAGACTATTCAAAGATGCTTTTCTTCAGTGCCACAGCAGACATCTAATGGTTAGGTTGTGGTTAGCAGCTCACTTCCTGCTTTGAACAAAATTTCCTTAACGCTTTCCCAAAGCATGAGAACATGCATATATACCAGGAAAAATAACCTTCCATAAAATTTGTTAACACAGTAACTGCTACCTAATGCAGATACTCCACCAAGATTTAAAATTTTATCTCTAGTTGAATTTTTTTATAGGAAGATTTAGATCCTCACAAATCCCAGAGTGAGGAGGAGAAACTGGATGTTCACAAAATAAGAAAAAATGCTGTAAATTACAAACATTTTTAAAAGGTAAGCACTAAGAAATTAATGCCTGATAATACTAGAGAACAAAAAGCTTTGCTTTCATTAAACCGATGCACATAAAATAAAGTTTTCTTGTCTTGGTAACATGACAGATCACTCTGACCACTTTAATGATGGCATCTCTGTGTCTGCTAGCAAAGATGGCTAGTGGTTTCTAATTTTTATGGTAGTCTTTTGTCATGTAAAGGTTATTTACCATAAATGAAGCTAAGCCCCCAGGCAACCATTAGGTAACCATTTCTATTGCTGTGACACTTTGCCAGGTTAAACTCAGGCCACTGGGTTGATTTCCTATCAGGCAGTCTTATATTTTTAATAGGAAACAGCTGTTCACCTTGTATTAATTTTGACTTTTGTATGCAGAAAAATGATCAGATGAACGAGAAGAAATGCACTTTGCTTTCAAGTCATCTTGCCAGCCAACTGTGTTGTACCGTTTTGAGTTTCTCTCTTCCTACTTGACTGGGCATGCCACTGTCACTCCTACAGCTTGGCTCTTTCCAGGCTTGACTGAGCCATTCAGTTGTCCATGGTGAGCTGAAACTGCTGTCCTCTCCATCTGTGGCAGTTCCCTCTCTGAATCTGCTGCTGTGCCAAATACCGCAGATCACAACCTGTGCAGGAGTGCAGAACAAGCTGGTAATTATCTGATGGGCTCCATACCAGCCAGACCTGGGAAATTCACATAGCACAGAGAAAGTGGTTTTTCCTCCATGTGCTAGGAAGAATGGAAATATTCAAATCTATTTTTTTTAAAAAAACCAGAGGAAACCCACTTAGTATTTGGCAAAATACTGAGTATTGAGAAAAAAGAGCATTTGCCATCAAGAAGTTACCTGTTAAGCTTAGCAGTTTTCTGTCTTTACATTGCACAGTAAGTGCCAGCTATGCAAATGTTACTTCCATGTACATCACACAGAATGGGACACTTTCACTGAAGCTTCATTATCAACAAAAGTCTCAGATTCCTACAAGTACCTAAAATCATGTCATTTCTTAATGTTATTCTCCATTATAATGGCTGGTTTGATTGTTGTGCAGTCAGATATATTCTGCTTCTAGCAGCCTTTCCCTCTTATTAGAATTAGCATTATGGCTCAGAAGTGTTAGGAATTAAGACCAGCATATTTGGCAGTTGCATGCAGTTGCTGTTGTCTTCTGTGTGCTTTGCATTTCAGGGGTGGACCCAACCAATTTTCCAGTGGTTACTGCTGCTGCTTCCAAACAGCTTGTTCCACTCTCATCTATGCGCGTGTCTGCATGATCAGACATGTGAGCTTTTTGTTGCATTTGTTCAAAATAGGAGGCTACCACTTCCAAGTGAGTGCATTTCTGAAAACGTATCTAACGAAATCTCAGCTGTGGTTGTATGTGACTTTCTGACAAGTTTTGTTCAATATGTAAGTATGAATTCGAGATCATGGCACTGGGCCATGAGTTAACCTTGCAATGTAAAATTGTTTCTCACTTGCATGTCATGAACACAGGTGTTCTACAGCCACAGTATTTTTGATGTCATAGATGCAAGACTGACCATGTGATGAACCAAGACCTATGTCAGTCCTGCTGTCAGAGAAGCAAAAAGGTGACAAAGATTGTATTTCGCAAAATAAGAATTTATACATGTAAGATTCAGAGCTCTTCGATGGAGAAGATACAACTTTGAAGGAGCACTGCACTTGTACCCAAGTGTTCCTTTCAGAGCATTAAAATGGCAGCATGACAGCCTTGACTGTTGTAGCTGAAACAAAACACTAATACAATGGATAAGGCTAATCTTGTGACCAGATACAGTTATTAAATTGGGTAATGAACAATGATAGTGGGAGCTCAGGAAATTCCTTCCTGGTATAGGGAAAGAGGTGAGTTGGTGGAAACTACTACGTGCTTTGAGCTTGCTTGCTAATGGGTGCATGCCTGGGCTCTCTGCACTGCAGGGTTAACAAAGCTGTTCCTTGCTTTGCTTTCAGGCAGGCACAGCAGAAAGGGGTTCCTGTGCATCCTTATGACCATGTTGGCCATTGTCAGTGGCACTCTGACCAAGTTTTCATTCACTTTCCACTCATTGAAAACAGCTTTTAGCCACATCTGGAAGCATTCTGCACGCACTGTTTTCACCTCAGGGCTCTACTCTTGTTTTATTATTTTTCTTGAGAAGAACATAAGCAAATAATGTACTGTCTATTTTTGTCCAGAATACTGTTGCTTACCTCTGTTACGTAAATAGTAAAGAGGAGCCATATCAAAGGCCACTTAAGCATCTGAGCTATTTTCCCCCCTCTGTAGAAGAAAACGTAGTTTAAACAAGAGCAGAAAGAGAAATGGGAGTTTATTTCAGAGCAGACAACGATTATGGGTTCACTGTATGCATTCTGTTGTAATCCAAGAAGTCAAACATTCTGCGGTAGGAAGAAGATATTTCCTATGTAGACTGGACAAAACTGTCAACAGAAATAATCTGGGGTTTAGATACCTACTCTCAAATGAAGAGATAAATATATATTACTTAAACCTTACTATTAGTGTTATTTAAATAAATAACCCTATACTGGGAAATGTACAAAAGCCTACTAAAGAAATAAATAGGGTATCTTAAAACTTCCAATTAGAATAACTCTTTTGCATTTTTCAATGGCTAAAGTATAGATAAGGTGTTAGTTTCTTTTTCAGCCTGGCACACTTACTTAGATTTTTCCTCCCTTTTCTGGGAGTGCTCACTTGTGACCTGCCTGGCCACACCAACTGCACATCAACTTTCTCTCTCCATGCTTGCTCCATGGCCATCAGAGCTGTATTGTTTATTGGGGGAGAGGAGTTAATATTTTCTGTGTATACAGACTATAACTAATTACCCATTATAAAGAGAACTCCCAGTAGAAAATTAGGAATTTTAAACTCTTGATCTAAAAATCAGAATACTTTCTGATAAAGAGATGTTTGCCCTCTCTGACAGTTGAATCTGGTATATTTAACTTCTTTTTTTACTGGTCATGATCAAAAACAATAGTCAGACGTAAACTTTACTTGTGATCAGCTCCTTCTCTTTCAACACAGTATTTGATGTTAATTTTAGCAGTGTAATTTTATAAAATTCCATTCTACTCTGACTTAGGAGAGACAAATCCCAGGTGCTTAGGTAAAGCTGCAGATAGCCAGTATAGTATTCTATCTACTTGGGTCTTTAAAAAGTAATTGATGCTTTGTGATAGGAAAGAGCATGAACATTTATTTGTGATAGCTGGTGGTAGAAAAGAGCATGAGCATCTATTTAATGATTTTATTGAAAGATGAATAATGCCCTATCTTTGGCTCACTTGCCCGCCTTCGTTTCTTCAAGTGTTGGTAACTCAGATGGTCTGCTTAGATGCCCAGGTTTCTCAGATTAGTATCAGCTCCTAGTGTCTGAGAATTAATTATTCTTTGGTTTTCACTGTATCCTTTTGGTCAGGGAGGTATTTTTCATACTTACCATAAATAATACAAAAAGTGCTCTGATTAATACGAACAGGCTATTTACTCTCACAGTTTTCCGGAGAGAGGAGTGGCTAGCTGTAACCTCCCTACGATCAAAGACTCATGCAATTCCTGCTTTTGAAATCACAGAATGAATACAACCCGTAAGAAGGATTCTTTGCACTAAAGATGGTTCGTCTGCTGTTGTTGTCAACCCAGTCAGAATAATTACTAGAATAGGTAATAAATTCTACTATATTCTGTTACACTTGGTTGTGATCTGTGCTATTTTTATTTTGACTCTTAGGCTGAGGGAGATTATTGTTGTTGTTTTGTTTCAAATATAGGAAAGCATTTAAGAGGGTGCTTGAAATAAGCCCATTTTCAAGTGGTTTTTTTGACTCAGGGTGTTTTCCTGAACTGAAGTGTTAAATATTTCAGCCTAAGGCTGCAAACAGGACTGACATTTTTTGATTCTACTCCTTTTTTTTCTTTCAGAAAAAAGAGGGCTGTGAAAATCATTGTTTATCCCAGTTTGATGGAGTGTTATACTCATAAATCATGATTA
Organism: Callaeas wilsoni; assembly: GCA_013398955.1. Classification (NCBI taxonomy): domain Eukaryota; kingdom Metazoa; phylum Chordata; class Aves; order Passeriformes; family Callaeidae; genus Callaeas; species Callaeas wilsoni. The sequence continues at coordinate 139,685 of VWPU01013823.1, read as the reverse complement.
TTTTCAACCTTTTGGTTGAGATTATTTTGTTTTCACAGCCAGAAGCAGTAAAATAATCAATCATGTAATAATGCCATGGATAATTATCATGTTGCCTGGTGTTCTTTGAGCTACTGCAGGTGTGTTCAGAGCCTCTACTCGTTGTGTTTATACTGTGATTTTACAACTGAGGTGGTGAAGAGCTTTGGAATGTACCCACAATTGCTTTACTTTTTTGTTTTTCTTTCCAAAGCATAATGCACTAGCAACAAATACCACTCATTATGAAATCCATAATTACTTGTGGGGTTTTTTTTCTGTGATCCAAAGTTTTTCTATGCTCCCTGGTGTATTGTCTCTGACTGTTAGCATACAATTGTACAGAAAAGCTATGTTTGTGATAGCTAGTAGACTTAGTTACATTTCTGCCTAATTAGAAATTACATTGAAATCCATTTGTGGCTTAAAAAGCCTCAGGTATTTTTCACTGTAAATACCATGGAATTAATTCTTACTTACTAAACACTCAGAACAGTTTTATTATTTCAATTTGTTTCCAAATAGTGCTTTATGTTTTGCTTTTCTTGCAAAACTAGGGTTTTGGGAGACTGTGGAGTTTGTCTGTCACAGATATGTCTGAAATTCTGTGGTGAGTTATGGTGATAACGAATCACAACAGTCATCCAAAAACTCTCTTCCACCTTTCTCTTAGTTTCTTGCTTCCATGCTGCTCCCTTCTTTGTGCTGACTGAAATGCTCATGCAGCTGCACTGGGAACCACATCAGGGAGCTAACCTTTTCCCCTCTCAGCCTCTGGGCAACTGAGGTACAAAAGATTAAGGGATATTCACTGCAGACATGAGATTCAGGTGCCCACATGCTTTTGAAAATCCTGGTAGACATCTGTCTGCATCTTTCGGCATAAAATTCTTTTCTAATCTGGCCTAAGGTGACTTGGCCAGCACTTTGCAGGAAGCCCTAAGAATTGAAAATAGGGTTTGGATATTCCTTCACCATGTTCTGGTAAATGTTCTCGACTTCGCATTTTAAAATAAGAGGACCTGGACTTTACTGCAACTTTATCAGAGTGTTTTTGCTGTGAATTAATAGAATAATTTGTAATCCAAAGCTTAACACCTTCAAAACTTAGTTACACACTGAAAATCTTGACTTGAAATGAATATCTTCTTTTCCATAGGTCCGATTTGTTTCACTGTAATGTTTTGACAGCTGTTAATGAGGCTTCTTCTGTGACTGAAATCTGAACAAATCTTTATCTCTGGTTTGTCTCACTAGCATTTCTGAACTCTTACTTTATGTGGCAAATAGTAGCTGCAGGAGGAAAAATTTTAAGTTATTTAATAGCTAAGCTCTATGAGGAGTGTTGAGCAATGAAAGGATAAAGATTGACAGTGCAATTGAAAATGCAGCTATGTGGTTAATGTAAAATATGCTTTAACAGTATGAGGTGTTGAAGAAAATCAAGGTATTCATTGAAGTCTGCATTTGAATCCCTGTTAATAATATTTTAATGGCTTATCTGATTTTGTTCTTCTCACACTGACTTCATCGTACTTGCTAAGGCGCCTGGCCGATGACTAAGAAGATAAACTGCGTCTTCAGTATACTTTTTGTGTTTTGAGGGTTCATTGCAGCTTTGTGTGAAAATCATCCCTTCTCTGTAGTTCTGTGCTGATGACCAGCTGATCTTTTTTACTGTGTTTTAGAGTGGTTTGATGGTAGGTTAATAATGATATTTAATTAAATGAAGAAATTCCTGCAGGAATATTGTGAAATTTAGAAAGTGTTTTTTTCATAGTGCACTTAACTGCAAGTATTCCGAAACAGACTACTGGGCTATCCTGGATCAGTCTGTGAACAAACATTCATAGCAACAGAGATTAATGCAATATGCAGATTCCTTCTTTATGCATTGGAGTGACAAAATACAAAATTTTGAATCTCTCTTAGCATGTGTTTGAGAAATGATTCTTCACTGTGCCGAATGAAAGTGATTTAACTTTTACATGTTTTTAAAATTTTATTAAACATTGATACATTTTTTCATCCAAGTAATGATACTCTTTTTATTGCTACAGATCATAAACCTTGTATCTGCCTTTGTCCTGTAGTGTAGTTCCCACATTTTGCAACAGAGTGTTTTTCCTCATGCTTGCTGAAATGAAAACATTTCAATATAGCGATTAGGTAAAATAGAAAAAAATCTGTAGAGGGGGAAATCCATGCTAATGAAACAAGATGTTTGCTTTAACAAGGAATGCTTATGAATTGTGGGAATGTATTCTGTATAACTCAACCCTGGCTTTTTTAAAAGTTTTCTTGTCTGTGCTATATACCAGCTTTCTGAAGGTTCTGTGACTTTTAGGCTGGTGTTGCTTTTCCTTTAAATATACTTTTTAAATGTTATGTTGATATTATAACAGAGCAGGCTTAGAAGAGCTTGGTCCCTTTCTAATGGTCTCGTGGTGAGAACTTTTTATTACTATGAATTTAGCTGAAAGTAATTTTGAAGAATTTTAGATGACCAAAGAAGATATTTAATTAGTTAACCTGCTAACCTATGAACAGTATGCTTTGCAAGCTGATAACCAGCTAATAAGTGACTGTTTTGCAGACTTCACCGTTGTCTCAGTAGAGCAACTGCAGCAGAAAGTGAAGGTTATTTCGTCCACCTTCAGCTATTTTTATGTGAAGCTCTAGCAGTTAAGAAACGTGTGCTGTGAGGGTTCTAATCTGCCATCACTATGAAAGGGGTGCACTGATTTTATGCTACAAACTACATCTTTTGTAGCCTATTTACCACCCTTTACAGGTCTGCCAAGCCCACTCTGCAATTGGTTGCCAGGGGCTGCAGATGTTGGAAAAGAGAAATTTCAATGAAAGGCCCTGATTCAGCAACCCAAGCAGGCTGCCTCCCCCAGCCAAAGTAATCAGATTGGCAGCTGAATCAAAGGGTACAGTGGGCCCTTTGTTTGAGAGCTCCAGAGGCTAGTAATTGACAGAAGGTCAACAAAGTTTTATGAAGAAAAGAACAGAATATTAGAGGGTATTAGGCTGAAGAGAGAGAGTTTGGGAGTTTTATGTTATTGGAAGAAAGTTAGAACCTGAGTAAAAGGTTACAGCCGCAGGAAGTGAAGGTTGCATATTGATGTTTAAATCTGAAAATACTTTCAGCTACAGAATCAGGATTATTGATGAGTGGAAGAAATGTCAGAACAAAAATCTGCAGTTTCCCTAATTGTAGACCTGTGCAATTTTAGTGTTGAAGGATTTATTTGTAAGCTTTGGGATTTAAAATACAATGGTAGAAGGATGGTTGTTTTCCTCATAGAATCACAAGGTTGGAAATGGTCTTAAGAAATCCTGTTTCACCTGGGAGAAGACTCATCTATTACCTGTGCAGTATCATATGAATTAGACTGTTGCCAAACCTGCCACACTGGAAAATTTCATCCGCTGGGACCTCTGTGTTTGACGAATACTTGTTCTCAGTCCACAGCTAATTTTCTTCAGACCAAGCAGGCGTAGTAATCATTATGTTTTTGATTTTCTTAGTCACATTTTGTAGACTATCTTCGTGGTGCTAGTCATTGTATTTTAGTTTTACTCTCATCCATCTTGAAAGAGAATACAGAAAACTGGAGAAAGTAGTTTAGGGCCTGACTAGCTTTGAGTAAATGGGGAAGATTACTGCTGTTTATGTGTTCTGTGTAAAGTCTGCCTTGTTTGCAGTACCTTGTGATTGTTGACTTATGTCCTATTCTAATCAGCGTAAGCCAAGTCAACGTTGGCTTCTATTATAGTTATTACTCATCTCTCTGCTTTATCGTAAATGCTTAAAAATAACTTCTTTGTTCCATTATTTTTCCAGGAATTGAAGTTAAGCTTATAGCTCCATAATTCTCTGGCACTCCTTTTTTTACCCTTTTTAATAAATAATACGAAATGTTTGTGCAATTTCTCATCTTTTAAGATCTCATCTGTGCTCTGCAAATAATGAAAGACAGTTACGAACGTTGCATGGTATTGCATCAGCCAGCCCTTCACCGCTCTATATCGATCAGGCCCACTCTGGTTGAAAATACCTGAGTACTGTTCTTCTCTTTCTGTATGAGGCTGAGGCCTTGGTTTGTCCCTGTTATCAATTATGGTGACCCCCTCCTTGTGACTGGCTTTTTGATGAAGATTAATGCGTTGTTTTGATGTCTGCTTATGGCTGTGAGCATTTTGGAATCTGTTTATTGCGCTTACCTCTCAAGTAATGAATGGTCTGTGAAGTCATAACCATTTCAGAGGAAAAAATTCAGCTCTTTTATGATGAGTGGTGTATGCCCTGTGAGTTGAGACTGTGATCAGCTGGGCAACTTAGTTTTCAAAAGTGTAAAAGGGCCTTCCTGTCTCAGTAACACTGTATATTTGCTTCTGTATTTTGTTGATCATTGATGCATAACACAGAGGAGTGGGCCTACCAGTGTTGGATCTTGCCAGTCAGAAAGTCTTCCTCATATTTTCGGGAGAAGCGAAATTAAAAAATAAGTGATAATTATTTATATACAAGTGGGAAAAGATTTTCTCTATCACCTGTTTCCTTGCTACAGTTCGCTATGTAAATCAAAGGAACAGAATACATTTTTTACATCAAAAATACAGATTATTATACTTATTTTAAATATGGGGTTTTTTTTGGAGAGTGATTTTCCATAAGTTGAAGTGGCTTGCTTTACTGCCTTGAAAAGTTAAGAAATCATTTTTGTGTGGGTGAGCAGTTTAGAAGAGTTACTGTTTACAGCGTCTGCATTTTACTTGACTGTGTGTTCCCTGAAAAGAGAATTAATAAGGTATTCTTTAGTATCTGACATATTGCACATCTGGCACATGCATTGTGCCAGACTGGCCATTGCCATTCAGGCTGAGTTCTGGTTCTGTTGGAGTCTTGTCTGGTCATGCAATGTGCAAGGAGGACAAGGCTCTCATGATCTCTTCTACCTCCCACTCCCACTGCAAACGTAAATTAAAGAAGTGGGTCTTCAGAAATAAACTGTGATACACTTAATGTCTGTGGAGGGAACATATGCTAGTGAAAAGTGTGAGAATAACCACACAGGAGCAGACGAGAGATCTGTGCAATGCTGTGTCTTGGTTCTGATGGCAGCAAAAAAGGAAATGCTGAAGTAAAAGTGTAAGAAGAGATCTAGCTACATAGTACTACTCTGTGCTGGGTATGTACCCAGCCTCCAGCCATTTTTAACTCAGGGACTTCCGTGCCCACGCAGGATTTCTGTGAGATAGTTAGGTCTCATTGAACTTGTCCAGTCTCACCTGTAGCTCATGTGAACTCTGCACTCAGTCTAACTGCAGATCCTCTGAGAAAACTTTACCTTATCTATGTTTTGAAATTGATTGTTGCTATTTTTTCTAACACTGCCATTTTTACCAAGAGAGTCCATCCACTGTGTAGACTTTTACAACTCCATAGAGCTTTACTGTCATTGAGCTCATCCATCTCCTTCTCAGAGCAGCAATCCTAGCAGCAGTACAAAACCTGGTTTATAAGTAAATATTCTCACTGTACTTCTCTGAAACTCTTCCAACTCTTCTGTACCCTCTTTGAAGTGAGAGAGTCTCAACAGCACACAATGAGAGCATACTTACTGCCAGAGTGAGTTGGTAAGATCACATGTAAGGTTCAGTTATTGAGCATTTCTTTTCTTACCAGTTTTTAATAACCACTGTATAGTGGATTGCTGCTGTTCTTCCAGTTTTGTGTTTTGAAAGTCTACCTCTTTTCTTACCATTGTATGACAATGTTGTGTTTGTTATAGATATAAAAAAAGATGGGACTACCTGGTATCTATGTGACACCTCAAACCAGTTTAATGAACAATTATGTTTTTCCTAGTACTAGTTTTTTACTGATGAAAACTGACAGTGAAAATTTGGCACCTCAAATTACTTCACGGATTTTTTTCCCCTTCAAGGAGTGGAACAGCACATGAATGTTCTTCTAGGAAAAGATACCAAAAATAGGAAGAAAAAAGCAAAATGGAATACCCTTAGGGAAATACTGATTAAACAAAGTGAGAAAAGGGAGTTAAAAATCAAGAGCAGACAGGAGCATGGTTGTGTAGGGGTCTTCAAACAAGAATAAGACTGCAGAGAGCTGGTTATGGGACATGATCAGGGTGCATCTGTACTATAATGAGGAAAATTGGAAAAAAAGAAAAGACAAAAATTACTAGCTGTTGAGGTAAACACCACGGATTCACTCCTAGCAGGAAGAACATACTGTGTTATTAATGAAAAATCAGAAAGCACTGAAAATAATATTCAATAGGAATGCACAGTTCTTTCCTTTAAGTTCTTGACTTCAGAATTCTTCAATTCCATTTAGTGAAAGAGAAAAAGATTTTATTTTGTTATAGTGATTTACTGGTTGTCTTTATAGTGTTAAAAACTTAATTTTTCAAACAGATAATAACTTTTTTGTGGTTTTAGTTGTGGTACAGAAACTTTAGGATTAAAGCTTGAAATTTTTCATAAATGTGGTTGAAGTGAAATTTTGCAGATTATAGAAAATAAACTTCTCTTTCATAAAGCACATTTAAGTGATAAATCTGATTTGTATTTGTGATTTGCAAAGTATAAAGGATTTTAATTATAACTTTGCTTAGTTCTGGAAATTTTGATGATAAGTGTCATCTGTGGTTTGTAATTGTTCTCTGGGAAAGCACATCTTGAGATGAACGGTTTTTCCAGTCAGAAGCATATCAAGTACAAGAATGAATCACATAAAACTATTATTGGAACTTTTTCAAAACAGCACGTGCTTTTGTTTCTTTCCACCTTCATTCTGAAAAACTTTAAAAAAAATAAGAGCGATGGGTCTGAGAAAGAGGGATGAGAGAGGAAAATATTTCTGTGCTCATTTATCTGAACTTCTAATGTCTTTTTCTGTTGCAAATCCTATGAGATTACTGAAGAAATAGAAACAACTATTTTAAAGTTGAACATGTGGTGTTAAACCAAAAGTGCCACTTTGATCTCAGGCAGCCTGGAATGTGGATAGCTGAGTGTTCAGCAATCAAATGTCCTTAGGAATGGGTTTGTAGTAATGTGAATTCCATCCTGTGAATGCTGGTGGATTATGATCACCAGAATAAGGATATGGGCAGGTGCTTGTGGACTAAAAATCTAGTTGGTTTTCCTACTCTTCTTTTTGCTGTGGCTGTCTCATCTGGGATTTGTCTTCCTTGTGGCCAGTAAATGCTGCTGCCCCTTCTAAACCTCTTGTGTGAAGTTCAAGCAAGAGCAAGGGCTAGAGGTGAACTTCTTGCTGTCCCTTCGTAAGAACAAGGTGTGATGTATCTCTGCTGAAATTTGACAGAGTATACTTGTCGTGCATTCACCACTTCACACTGAATCAGACAAATCAATGAAACTTCTGTACAGTTAAAAGTCAGGTGCTAAGCCTGTGCCGTGCCTGCAGGGGTATGAAGACACACTGTGTCGGGATTTGCAATGGCAAAGGTTGGCAATGGCCAGCTTGGCCACCCATCTCCATTTCTCCCTCCAGTCTGCAGGTGAATATTACCTCTGCTTTCCACTGGCTAGTGCTAGGAGTGGTGGAAGATGGAGGCTGTCTGCCCAAGCCTTAGCTGTTCCAAATTGAAAGAGCATGTTACCAAGGGTACAGCACCATCTTCACCATCGCTCTAATCCTGGTGTCTGGGAATGAGCACACAAATCAAGTGGAATCTGTACTGTTGCCAGGCAAAGAGCCTCGAGCATGAGAGCGAAATGGAGAGATAAAGTAGTGACACGTTGACAGTACTGTGACAAAAGAAATAGTTTCAGACCCAGCCTGTTGTAGAGAATGTCTCTGATTTCTGTTTTTTACATGGTAAAGTTAAAGGCAAGTTAGCTGAATCTGTTCTCAAATGATGAGTGACAGAATAAACAAAAAAAAAGGAGTCTCAATGCTTTTCTTCTTTCATAATACAGTGTAAGATAGGGACGAGGTTACTTGTATTTTACTTGCAGTAGGAGTGGTATTGTAAGGTTAGTTTGAAGAAAGGGTAATGGAGACAAAAGGAAAAGGGAGAGCATTTTCCCTAGCTTCATTTCACCCAAAATAATACCATGAACACCCCTAACAGATCTACAATAAAGCCCAGATCTTTCACTTTAGATCTTGATGACCTCAGATTTACATATCTTGGTGATATGCTAAGGATGTAAGGAATTTGGATGATTGAATATAAATTAGAAAATTTAAAAAAGGAAAAGAGGTGTCATTTTAGAAGTTGTTTTAGTTAAAGCACATGTATACTTTTATCTGAGTTAGAAGTTCAGTTCTGTTCCTTACCTAATGTTTTCAAAAGGGAGAGCAAACAGGTCAGTTCCGATTTATAGAGGTTGGAGTTTTGCAAGACCTGCAAATGCAGAGGAACTTGAAAGTAGTGTCTGCAGTCTGCTAGACACAAAAAAGGAGCATATACGGAAGATGTCTATCCATTTCCTCACACTTTGAAATCCTTGGATAACAGCTATTATATTTTAATTTCTAAAGATATCTTCCAGTGACAAGGCTGAGAATAGGATTATAAAGTCAGTAGCGATGGTGAGTGTGACTTCTGAAGATAGAATCTGAATTACCATAATGTAAATTTAAAAGCAAATTTATGCCACTTTTAAACTGAGACTGTCAGTAAAGCTCAGGTGCTGCTTAATTTGCTAAGCCAGCATTGCTTCCAGGAAGTGTTTGCATTCTTTGTAAAAATGTGTGAATTTTATTCTGCTAAGAACTGGAATGTAGTTTTTAATGTTGTCTGTTTTGCTAAACACCAAGTAATCCACAAAGTAGTTATTTTAGTGTTTTTTAATCTGCAATGGATAAATCCTGACCTTGTTGATACATGTTTCCTCTATGCTGTGCTACTCTGGAATCAGAATATGGACTGAGTGAGTTTGCTGAACTCACTGTTATAATGCTGTTTAACAGAAAGATTAACTCACCACCTCAATTCAACAAAACCTTATTTTCTTTGTAGGTGAAATGGAAGTTCCAGATTCAAATGACCCCTTAGGTCATGTGGATGGACTTGAGAGACCAATTCCAACACCTAAAGGTAAAATACATAATAATTTCATCACTCTGCTTAAGTATGAACATTCTTCAGAAAGGACCAGCAAAATCCTGGTTTTGTATGTTCCTTATATTTGTCAATTAATACAAGTCTGCAAGGAAGGCAACCTTGTGTGAATTAACACTTCTAATTCCAAGTAGGGATAGCAAGGTTAAAGGAGTCTATAAATATTAATTTTGAAGCATATTGAGTCCCCCTACATGGAGGGGTTAGGTGTTTTGTCCAAACACAGAGTGCTATTATTACCTTCCTAGCATATTTTATTTCACGTATTCTACCTGAAGAACCATATTTTCTCAATTGTAGTACTGAATTTTTGTTTTTATGGATGCACTGCTGTAGTAGTGTCAACTCTTAAGCTAAGGAAAAGTGTCAGATAATAATGTCAGCCTCATTTATGAGCACATGTTGAAGTCTATGGAGCTCTGTGGTGTTGATCAGATGTTCTTGTATTTTGTCTTTCATAGGAACATGAATTTTGAGGGTACTTTGGAATATAGTCTCTCTTCTCATAGGTGTCAAATGATATCTAATCCTTATTGTCCTATTGAATACTAGTTAGATTTCTTACCCTGACTGTGCATATTAGGAGGTTTTTAACAGAATCTTCCTGTAAATTTTGTCCATAACTCAGTAAAATGATGTGTTTCTGTTGGCATATATGTAGCCACCTTGCTACTGATTATTAGCATGGGACTAAGTCCCTCTAACTTGGAAAGAAGACCTGGTATACTCAGTTTCTCAACTCTTAGCCACTTTCTGAAACTGCTGAAATATTTTAGAAGTTTATAATTTGCCATCTATTCTGGGAATAAATTTCAATAATAGTCATTCCTGTCAGCAGCACTGTATACTACCTGTTGTTTTATTCACACTGAAGTACACACTACTTTTGATGATAAAGGGCCATGTTTAATCTTTAACTGCATCTGATAGGCTTGTTTGCCTGGTCCAATTTTCTCTTTTGTTATGTCTGAGCTTTTAAGGCTACGGACATAAAAGAGTTGGGTTTTTTTTATGTAACAGTGCTTGGTTAAATTCTTGTTGAGAAAGGAGTTCCAGTTATTTCCTTCTTTTGCAGAGCCACAGGCAATGCCTGTCTGAGGAAGTAATTAATCACATCTCAAACATTTCTACATCATAAGAATCGTATATTTCCTTCAGAAAAAAAAAAAGGAAGAAAAAAAAGAACCCCATGTTCTTAAATTATTCACTGGTATAGAATCAGTTGTTAGTTTCCAACACGCCTGGTTTGGAAATGGCCTCATTTTGCTCCCTCTTTTTTTTTTTTTAATGTGGATACAAAATTCTCCATACAGGCAAAACTAGTTGGAATGCTAGCCCATGTGTTTGTGTGTCATAGTAAGGCACCAAGTTTTGTTACAAAAAACCACTGGACGGTTCTACTTCAAAGTTTGGGCATACTGTTGAGACCATTAGAAACGATTCTTCAGCCCTTCCATCACATCAGCCTTTTCCCTTCCTTAAGAAATCTTCAGTTATTCTGATTTGCTTTTAACCTCCCATTTTTAAAACTTTTTCTAATTTTAGAATAGGCCCAAAACAGGCATGGAGATAACCAGCTTTAATAATACCCAAATTAAAAGCCACTTTAGAAGTACCAAGCATATTAGTCATCTTCTTCTCTAGAATCTTCCAGAAGTCCTGAGGAATGATTCTGTCTCCAAAGACATAACAGGGTTAAGCAAGGTGTTATTAATAATGTGCATTTAAAGAAATGTTTCAAGTCTCTTCCTACAAGTGAAGCTAGCCTTCTGATAGTTGATGAGAGGGCACCATGGGTTGGCCAGGGTTTTGAGGAGAATTTATCTTCCCTTGTTTCCTTTAAATGAGCACCTGAATGACTAAAAAAGCACTGTCTCCGAGCAATGTTTCATTGAAAACCAGAGCAGAGCAGTGAGTGTTTGCTGTAGAAAAACTTAGGTCTGCTTTGGGATAAAAATAAAACACTCGAGCACAATTCTCCTCTCAGTCCAGTCAGTCTTTGCAAAGATGATAGTTTCCCTAATCTTACTTTCAAGTAAGCCTCACTTTTACACAAACACTCTAACATACTCTCACTGGCTCCTAAAAACTGATTTCAGACTAGAGGACAACGTGCACATTGTGACAGTGTTTCAAGGCTAATTCTGCTTCATTCCTGTATTGACAGTTGTTCATTCCTTGTTCCTAAGGACATTTCAAGAGCATGTGAACCAAATCAACTTATTTTACGTGTTTCTGGATGGATTTTTGTACACTGAGATCAAAAACTAGGATGAAGGATGAGATGCAAATTGGATTAAATTAGGCTGTAAAGGTATCGTTTCATCTGGAAATATTATCTGCCAGTATATAACACTGTCGTTTCCTTAACTACTTGTGTATTTTGGGAGACCTGCCAACATCCCTTCCATTTTCTAACCTGGCTCAAAGATCCCGTAAATAACTCATCTTCGTATTGGGATTAAATAAAACAGAGGGTGAAAAGTTGGGAAGACTGTTTTTTATTTAGGAAAGTGTTCTGTGCAAGAAATCACGAGTCTTAGGCTTCAATCTACCCTCCTTAGCAGGGTGGTGTTTCTCAGTGTATTTGGAGTTCTGATTTACTAGTGGAAGGAGTCACTTTACTGGGCTCCCACCACCTGCCAAGATGTTGTGGTGTCATTCATGTTGCCTAAACTCATGTACTTATAGCAGTGCTGTTACACACACCTCTGGAAAGACATTATTTGGGTTTCAGCAACTATCACGTGCATTTTCTCTTTTTACAGTCTTCAGTTCTTTTATAAGCCTAGAAAACTCTGCATCTCTTGTATATTCTTTATAGATTACCTGTCAATTTTGTGAACACTGTATGCTTAGTACTTAGTAGTACTAAGTACTGTTCATAACACAGTGAATTTTGGAATTATGGTGTCTTCCTCAGCATTCCATAAGCTAAAGTATGCATCCTTGGTGAAAAATTATGCCTTATTGTGGGAAAATGTGACTGCTTATAGTGGAAATATCATTCGTTTAATTACTCAAAATATTGTCCCAAACCCCTTTTGTGTTGGATATAAGTTTTTATTAGTCTTAAAATGCCAGGGCAGAAATTTGCCATTTGAAAGCGTTGTGGTGAGAAAGATCATGCTCTTTTATTTATATCTAAGAAAAGAAGACTATTTGAAGACAAAAGTGAAAAAGGGTGGGAAGGCATTAAAAAAAGAAGAAGCAAGATAGCTATGGGGAAAAAAAAATCCCACATTGCTTTTTACACAAATCATAATATACTTTTTTTTAATAGAGGTTTTGAATACTGGAAATTTTTATTCCATGAATCTGAAAATGTTCTAAATTTATGCAGTTCTGCAGGAAAAATGTATTTGCCCTTTTTAAAAAACAGCTGATTTTAAATTTGGAATATCTCAAGCCAGGACTTTTATAAACTGTAATGTGTTCTGTAATACCAAACTAATGGCTTTATGGGCTTTTTTGACTGTTGCAGAAAGTTATTTAAATAAATGTATATGTCTTATGGAGAAATAAGTATTCTAACAAGTGATAAAACATATATGCAATTATTACTACGTGGTCTGAAAAGATTCTTGTATCTTTAGGTATGTAGCAATTTATGAATCAAATTTTCCTTTCTTTTTCCCAAAAATTGGGCATTGGGTGTTTGTGTTCCTTGTGCAGTGCAGTGCAGTAAGGTGAATCAACTTGGATAGGAGCCAAAGTGGATGATTTTCTCAGAGCGTCATTATCTCAGGAATACAGAAAGACGTGAATCTCAGTGTGATATCATAGAAACTGACACTTAGTCCATGCATAAATTGTCAGATGACTTAGGCTCCCCTTGCTCTACCTTCTGCTTTTGGAAAATCAGGGTGATGGTATCATCCCATCTCGTGAGACTTCAATGTTCATAAATGATTTGGAGGTTCTGAGATAAAAAGAGTTTAAAAACATTTTACTAAATACTATTCACAGTTGCCATATTGAAGCTCATTCAAAAAATGATGAATGCATAATTATTTTTAAAATCACATAGGAACAAAAGAGTAAAAGCAATAAAAAATGAGCAGAAACTAAAACTTGAATTAAAAACAATTTAGCCAGAATTTACATGATCTAAAGTAACTAAGGAGGTTTAAAATATTTTTTTAGAATGAACTTCAAAATCACAGCTAAGATCTTAAAATAACAAAAGCAGAGCAATCATTTTATATTGTGTTTATGCCAAAAATAACACATATGGTTTGAGCCAATAACTTAGACATGTAAGTGCCAGAATAATGTAAATAAAACTAAGAAATACAATATGCATGTGAGGTCTTAGTGATAGTTGCACCCTTTAGGTTTTTAGTTTAGTATCTGTTCTTGTGCATATCTTGACAATGATTTGACACACACTGAAAAAGCTTATTTTTATATTCTTGCCAAAACATGAATAATAGACTTGTCATCTTGATGTTGATTTGCTGTGGGATTCTGTTTGATATATTTATATCAAATTTATTCCATTTAAAAATATGAAGTACTGGCAACCTAACAAAGGTTTTTCAAAATATGAAAGAGTTTTGCTGGAATTCATGTCAATCATTTCCCTAAGCCGTGTTATTCATAAAGTACATAGAATATGATAGTATAACATAATATATAGATTAAGTTGCATTGTCCTCTCATAGCTTCTTGACAGAACAGTTTTTAATCTGTTCAAGCAAAATAAATACTAGTATTGGTTGTAGACTATGTTAGAAACCATAATGAAAGAGAATTAATTGACAGCATTATTGCCTACAGCAAATGCAGAAATATCTACCAGATAGGTTTTCCTTTTGACATTCGTGAACCATGCCAAAGACCACTGAAGGCAAAGGAAGCATTTTCCTTCATTTCAATGACCCTTGGAAACAAGCCAGAGTATGAAAAACAGTATATAACAGTATTAGTTTCACAACACAGGAAATTTCTGGGCATTATACTAGTATTTTTTAAAAAATTCTATTTGTTATCCATCTCCCAAATAAAATATAATTCTTTATAATACGACATATACAGTAGGACATTTACAAGTTTGGAAATATGTAACAGGCACAAAATATTTTATAGACAGTATTTATTTTCTGTTTCAAAATTATTTTAGTATTAAAACAGATTAACAATTCTGTTACAGTTTTTAAAAATTCTACTTGCCTGATGCTTAGCACAAAATACAGGACACAAATTAACTACAAGTTCTAGCAACTTCACATTTCATTTTCCTTCATACCTGTCCAAATTAAGATTTACTAAGACAGAAGGAGAACTACATTGGGAAAAAATTGCTTTGCACATTGTTGAGGTCCTAATTTATCCTGGGAAAATTTGGTTTTTCCCCCAAAGCACTGCATCAAACTGGCATCTACACTGTGTTTGTGGTGTGATGTACATTACAAAAAAAGCAACTGCTGATTATCACTACAGAAATTAAATAAAGAAAACATTCTTTAGAACATGGTTGGTTAAATTTTCCACTTTGTTTGGAAGAATTGCAATTATGGGTTATCTGAAGTGGACACAAAATAACAGAGCAGCTCAACAAATGGCTGCCTGCTCTGTCATACAAATACTTCAGAATCAGTGAGTATATAAACATCGTTTCTCAGAGAGGAAATGAAACCAGCAATGGACAGTGTGCAGTTCAGGGTGGACAGAGGCAGAGAATAGGCCCTGAGTTACCCTACCGCTCTTAGGCTGCTCTGGAGAACTTTGGGAAACACAAATGCTTCAAAATTCATTAGATTAAAATATGTATTACTTGGTTTGTAGTAACAAGGTAATATAAAACACTGCAGAAAATACCTGTAAAATTGGCAGGAGTAATGATGAACTAAAGCCTAATTCTGACCTGCAGGAAATAGATGCAGTGACACTGACTTCAGGGGAAGTCTACCTAATTGCACTGGGTCTGAATTAACCCATAAATCTTTGGCATTGCTTTTCCTGGTAATAGTTTTGTTCTAGTTATTATTAGGATCAGATTCATAGATTCATATGAAATATTTTGGATGGCTTAAAAGTTATGGATCTAATTACTTCCTGCAGTAGCTCTGTTTTAATTAGTACAACAGGAAGTACTATCATGGATTTAATTCTGAGTTAATAAGTCCTAGTAAGTAAATTTGCTATCTGTTTTCATCCAAATGTATTTGAATGTAATATCCATGACTATCTCAAAAATAAGACTCCACCCAGCTGATTTTAAATCAGAAAAAGTGAAATAGTGTTAAGGGTTTGAGCAAGCTATTAGCTGACCAACGGCACAAAAGCTGACCAATGACACAAGAACAATGTAGCCCTTTCATGTACTTGCATGTGAAGAGCAAAAATTGTATTAAAGAGCCAGACAAACCACAATCCCTGTCTGTCATCTTACAGCACTTGAATTGGCCTCACCTTTTAGACAGATCTTCTCTGCTTCTTCTGTTTCTTGGGTATCAGAAGCATCTCTGAGCCAGACGAATGTACCTCTGTGCTGGCTCCACGCTTCTTCTCAAAAAAGGTCTTAAACAGTCTATTTTGCCTCCCTTGTATGAGCACATTCAGCCTGTCCCCACGACTGCTGAATCATAGACCCACAGAACTACAGAACGTTCCAGCCTGGGAGACACCTCAAAAGATCATCCAATTCAACGTTTTTGGGGAAAGAAAGCGTAGACAAAATGATCTAGTGCTCTGTCCAATTACATCTTGAAAACCTCCAGTGATGAGGACTCCACCACATCTCTAGGCAGTTTGTTTTCCAGTGAATGATTTCTCTCACTGCAAAAAATATCTTTATTCTGTGGAAATAAAACATTTCCTGGCTACTGTCACTTACTGTTCTTTGTCTTCTCCATGTAGCTCCTTGTGACAAGTGTCTCCGTTCTCTTTGTAGGTGCCTTTTAGGTACTGAAAAACTGTGATGATGCCGTTCTCTTCTCCAGGGAGAAGAGACTTAACTACTTCAAGCCTTTCCTCACAGGGCAGGTTCTCTAGCCCTTTGATGATACTGGTAGCCCTCTTTTGGACCCTCTCCTGTCTTTCTGTGTTATTTTGGAATTTTGGGGATCTGAACTGGGCATAGTACTCCAGGTGTGGCCTGATAGGCACTGAGTAGATTTGGATTATGGTATTGCTGTCTCTGCTAGGTAATGCCCCTGTGGATGCAGCCCAGTGTCTCAGTGGTGCTGATGAGAATAAACTACATACAGGTTATGAAGAAGTGGTGAAATGTCTCTAAATAACAAGCTAAGAGTGAAATAGCCATAGAAAATACTTTTCTGCCTTGTGGTAGGACTGATCTTGCTTTCTTTCATGCTGCTAGAAATGCTTATGTATGTAAAATGTTGGCTTAAATAGAAGTTTTAATCAATGGCTTCAATTTCCTATTTCAAGAAGGAAATTTACTGGTTTTGTGTTCCCTGCCAGAATGTCATCATAGTATTTCTATTTTTTCAGCTGTGAAATGTAACTGGAAACCATAACAAATGACATTGTTGTGGTGTGACATTGCTGAAAGCATTAATATACATTTTCACTCTTTTATATAAGTTATTCAAAAATAGATGTTGTGTTCTGTTGAAGTGTTTTACAGTCTTCTAAAGATTTTAAATTAAAAATAGGGAAAACTAATATAAAATTACATAAACAATAATTTATTATTTTATGACAAAAAAGGATAAAATAATTTTCCTATAAGTTCTCAATATTATGTAGACATTTTATATACTTGGATTTATTTAATTTTCTATTTAGTGGCAAACGAAATTCACACTTGCCTACATTGTATTTTCATATTATTCATTAAAACAGGATTTCTTTTGAAAGGCCAGTGGTAGAGAACAATGTAATACAAAGGAAAACCTGGTTTTCCAGCAATACCTGGTTTTGCACATTTGTTATATTCTGATGTTTCTACTGCTCCCTTCTCCAGTGCTACACTTAGCCCTTACAGAGGAACTGATTTTAGGTCCTGTCAAATATAAATCAAAGCAGAGCACCAATTTTCTTAAGGTATTTCAGTAATTAGACTGTCAAGTGTAGACCATTTCTTTACTGGTTTTAGATTCCTGCCCAGTAATATGCTATTTCTTACTTAAACAGTTGCAAAATAATCTGACTGATAGGAAAGTCCACATGGGAGCATCCATCAAAGTTATTTGATGTTTGAATCCAACTGCCACAAAAATATAATGTAATTTGAATTCCTGATGCTTTATGTCTAGAAGGTCTAAATTCACCGAATCAAACGTAAGCATGACAGCTAGATACTTTTCTTACCTGTTTTGTAAGTTAATGTAACACCATTATTGTTTCAGTGGAATTATATGTTGTCAAGCTTTCAGTCTGTGGTGTGTATCAGTTGCAGGACTCCTAACACCAAATTAAATTCATAAATAATAACCTACAAAAGATTTGATTGTCAAGTTTTGACAGTGTTCTTCCATCAATTCTTTCTTTATTTTGTCATCCCTAGAGATCACCAGTACAGCCTTCTTGACAAGCCCTTTGCTTTCAACAAACCACTAATTAGGGCTTGTAGTTTTCACTTACAAAAAACCTACAAAATGTTATTACACAATATCCATGCAGACTCTTCCTTGACCATATTTTTTGACTTGCAATAAAAAATGACAGTCTATAATCAGCTTATAAGTCCCCTCAGTATGACTACTGCATTCGAGACATTATTTTGTTAAACTGAATGTGAGACGTACCATCTTTAAAACTTATTACAAGATAAGCCTGTCCAAATCAGTCTAATTTTAAGATTTTGTTGAGTAACTAAGAAGTCAAATTAATATCTACAAGTAACTTTTACAGTTGTAGTTCTTTCTGAGACAAATCTGTGATCATGTAGGAAGATTGTCTTGTAAAATCACGATGATATTCCAATATGGTTACAAGTGGAATTACTCTTTTATGGAACAAGAGTGTATTTTGCTGTTAGAACAGAACAGCACTAGATGTTTGTTAGGATGTTAATATTTTTAGCATATCAGATGTAGAAAGAGTCACTACTGCTTCAAAATAGGTGTCCAGTTAGGCCGTTAGCAGTGTAATAGTATCAGTTCATGATTGACCTTCGAATCTGCATACCTACCTGCATGCAAGCATGAAGTCAGCAATGAAACACAAACTGGAGTGTGATCTATGGTGTTCTGCAGTGAATTGCATTTTTTTGAGTATGTGCTTGAAAGAAAACTGGAATTGTTTCCAAGGTTCTCTCTTAGAAAAGTGCCTTTGAGCAGGCTTTTACTGCAACCCTAGTAAAGTGTGATCTTTTATGACCTTTCATCCTCTTAGGTTACTTCCTGACCTTCTTGGAACCAGTAAACAATATCACTGTAGTCCAGGGGCAAACAGCAATCCTCCACTGCAAGGTAGCAGGAAATCCATCGCCGAATGTCAGATGGCTGAAAAATGATGCTCCAGTGGTTCAGGAGCCAAGACGGATCATCATCAGAAAAACAGATTATGGTTCACGTCTGAGAATCCAGGATCTGGATACCACAGACACAGGATACTACCAGTGCGTGGCTTCAAATGGGATGAAGACTATAACTGCAACAGGAGTTTTGTTTGTCAGGCTTGGTGAGTTCCTGGCTTTTACAACTACTCAGACTGCCTTATAGACTAGGTATTAGAGTATAATGAGAAATGAATTTAATGTTTGAAGAAAAATTCTCAACACAAAAGAAAATAAAGTCAGTGCCTGGGGCCTCTCTCCCAGCATAGAACTTTTCAGTTGAACTCGATACTCCTTCAGTGGTAATAAAAGAAAGTAAATACAGATGTAGAGGTCTGTAAATACACAATGAAGAAAAAAAATTAAAGAAGTGCCAGTATAAAGTACAAAAAGGTAACATTTCATTGCCCAGAGTTTTCACTCTACTGCTGAACTCAGTCTGGGAAAAAAACAAAAACTAATGAGAAGAATGAGAAACAGTTTTCTGTGTGATGTTCATAGTTCTGGGCCCATCCTTGTGAATATCAGTTCTGTAGTGCTACATGAAGCATGGCCTCCAATTTTGTTCTTTGACATGTGAAAGTGCACCACACCTTTCAAGAAGTGTTTATATTGCATTTTGGAGACTTAATATTCCAATCTGGAAGCCAGCCTTTTAATTAGTTTGCCTTTGGAGCAATGGGAGAAAAAATTCTAGATGCATTTTTCTAAATTTTTTTTCTATTTTTGTAATGACAATAATTAATTCCACAGTTTAATTTGTGGTGATGGGGTGTTGAAGTGAAGTGCTGGTTATTGAACCTTGTTCCTGCTGTGACAAAAGATGATCATCCCATTGCCACATCCTAGATTCTGTTAGTAAGGCTCAGGTGGGGCTTATTAAAAGGTAAGTGATGTGTCAAGATAACACATTGTCTAACTGCCTGTGTTTTTATGGTGGAAGATATTTTTTAAAAATATGAAGTCCATTCAAGTTGCTGCTGGAGCAGAAAGTAGATTCATGTGATTTTTATTTGTGGCTTTGAAAATAACAATATATAATTATGTTCAGGAATGCAGAAGGTTTTGTTTGAATCTTGAGATAAACCTTCCTTAAAGAGACAATTTCCTTTAGATTGCTATTGACTTTTTTTATGATGTTGTCCTTGAGCTAAACTTGTCAGCAATACTTGTTTGTTTTATGTTTGCAGGTCCAACAAATAGCCCAAATCACAATCTTCAGTAAGTACTATTTGGAAAGCTACTTAATGTACTTTGACTACTTTTGTTCTGTCAGAATGTGGTTCATAAACTCAATAAACTGCCTGCAACCACAGTGTTCATGCTAAAAATATCTAATTTGGTGAAAAACTCACAGAATGGATGCAACTTTTTCAGACAGAGGTAGCATTGTGTTACAGGGGGTTTTGATTTGATTGACTATTCTTGAGCAATTTCTGCTTGCTTATTTCATGTTTTGAACAAGCAAATTTCCACAAAGTCACGTTGGAACAATAATTGTTTGCAGGGCAAGTATGGGCTAGAAGAATGGTTAAAAATGAATAGGTAAAATACTTAGGTTGCTGTGGTTGCAAATTTACCCATGTTACGTTATTATAACTTGAAAAGCCAGGTAAAACAAGACTAGAATCCTGTCATCGAGGAGCTAGGAAAAATCTCTGTTTGTTGGTGTCATTTTGACTTGAGTGGTGATGTGGTGATTTCTGTAAGACACCTGGGCTCACTTGCTGATCCAGTTATAAGGATGAAAAGAGAATCATAGAATGGTCTGGATTGGAAGGGACCTTAAAATCACCCAGTTCCAGCCCCTCTGCCATGAGCAGGGACAGCTTCCACTTTATCAGGTTGTTCAAAGTGCCATCCAGCCTGGCCTTGAACACTTCCGTGGTGAAGTATCCACAGCTTCTCAGGGCAACCTGTTCCAGCTCTTCACCACCCTCTGAGTAAAGAATTTCTTAACATCTAATCTAAACCTGCCGTTTTCCAGTTTAAAGCCATTGCCCCTAGTCCTGCACTAATCTACCACTATAAAAATCGCCCTCCTTCCTTTTTATGAGAACCTTTCAAGGCTGCAGTGGGATCTCCCCAAAACCTTCTCTTTCTCCAGGCTTAACAAACCCAGCTCTCTCAGCCTGTCTTCACAGGAGAGGTGCTCCAGCCCTCTGATCATCTTCATGGCCTTCTCTGGACCCACTCATAGATGTCCACATCCTTCGTGTGCAGAGGACCCCAGAGCTGGACCCAGGATTTCAGATGGAGTCTCTTGAGGGCCATATAGAGTGGTAGAATCCCCTCCCTTACCCTGCTGGACACGCTGCTTTGGATGCAGCCCAGAATACAATTGTCCTTCTGGGCTGAGAGCTCACACTCTTGGATCATGTCCAACCCTTCATCCACAAGAATACCCAAGTCCTCCTTCAAAGGGCTGTTCTCAGTGCCTTGAACTCCCAGTCTGTGTTCATGTCTGGGCTTTCCCCAGCCCTGGTGCAGCACTTGGCACCTGAAGTTGTAGAACTTCCTGAGATTCTCACGGACCCATTTCTCAAGTTTGTCCGGCTCCCTCTGTTGTGCCAATGGCACTTCTCAACCTCTTGCTGAGGGTGCTCTTGATCCCACTGTCTATGTCATTGATGAAGATACTGAAGAGCACCGGTGCCAAGAGAAAACCCTGAAGGGCACTTCTAATGACCAGCCTCCATCGGGGCACAGAGCCTTAGACCACAAGTTTCTGACTTAACCTATCCAGCCAGTTCCCTATCCACTGAACAGTGCAAGTCCATGTCTCTCCAATTTGCGGATAAGGATGTCACGTGAGATGATATCAAGGCCTGCAGAAGTCTAGGTAGATGATATCTGTTGTCTTCTCTTGACCGTTGCTGTCACTCCATCACAAAAGGCCACCCAACTGGTCGAGTACATTTTGCCCTTAGTAAAGCCGTGCTGTCTGCCTTAGGTCAGTTTGTTGTCTTTTATATGCTGTGGCATAACTTCTAGGAGGATCTTCTTCATGATTTTTCCAGACACAGAGGTGAGGCTCACCAGTCTGTGGTTCCTCACATCTTCCTTTCTCCTCTTTTTAAAAATGGGAGTTTTGTTTCCTTTTTTCAGTCACCAGGGAGTTTGCCTGACTGCCCTGACTTTTCAAATATGATTGAGATTGTCTTGGCAATGACATCAGCCAGTTCCCTCAGGGCTGTGGAATGTATCTCATCAGGTCCCATAGACTTGTGGCTATTCAGCTTCATCAAGTGATCCCAAACCCACTTTTCACTTAGTGGGAGGGACTTCACTCCCCCATACCCACACAAAGGATCAAGGACTTGAGACAAGTGGGAAGGGTGACTGCTGGTGAAGACCAAGGCAAAGAAGTCATTGAATATTTCATCTTTCTCCCTATCAGTCATCACCAGTTTGTCTTTCTTGCTTATCATGGGGTTCATTCTCCTTGGCCTTTCTTTTCTGGCCTATGTCAGACCAATAAACCTGGGAACCAAGTTTTACATTGATTCACTTTTGTTATGGGGCAATTTTATTTCCTTTGGCTTCCCTAGTATTTTCCAAGTGCTTCTCCTGTAGTGAGAATGAACTTGTTAGTATTTCGCAAATACCAGCATAAATAGAACATTTCAACTGATACAGTGAAAAGAAGAGTTACTGCGTATGTGACGTGTAGTTCTTAATTATATGTCCTTTCTCATAAATTAGGGTTCCCAAGACATCCTTCATCCTGGTTTTTCTAGGTTTTTAATGCTTTGCTGTGCAACCTTGGCTGGTTTGAAGCTCTGAGCTAAAATAAATAACTAGGGGGAAAAAAAAATCCTGTCATTTGGCTTATAACACTTCACAGTGGGTCTTGTACCATTGGTATTGGAAACAGTAGTGTGCCATCATTGTTCTGGGCCTGCCATTAAAAGGTGAAGTGAAGAGTACACTGCTGATAGATTATTTTCTTTTTAATATCCACTAGATTGGTGGGAAACCTGAAACTTCAGAAAAATGAGGTCAGGTCAAAGGTCTAGTGAGAAGTCATGAGGGTCTTATCATATGAGGCCCAGGAGCTTTTGGGGATTAGAGATCTTTGTTTTATTGCATGCTTATTTCTGTTTCAAATTTTTAAAAACTCAGTCCTTCACATAAAATGCCATGTTTTGATGGTATAATTATTTTATTTTCAGAAACTGATTATGATTTTTTAAAACCTGAATATTTTTAAAAACTGAAAATCATGCAGGTCATTTTGTAAGGCAGAAAAGAGGAAGGGTGGAAAAAGGCAAAGGAATACCTAACTGCTTGGAAGGAGCTCTCATGGAACAAAGAAGTCTTTCCATGTGAAGTCTGCACAGTGCAGCCTTGCGCTGAGCCACGCGAGAGCTATTGCTGCTGGTCTTAGTGCTTCAAAAAAGACATGCTTCAGTGGAAACCTGAAACATAAAACCATTGCAGCTTGGTTTAAAACTATACTTAATGCATATTAAGGGATAAGAAACATTACTTATGTAGATACCATCTCGCAAGGTATTTTTATGCAGTCCATGCTGTGGATTTCTAGAATTAATCTGCAGTTAAAGATTGCCAGAGAGAAAATGTGTGTTACGCAGTCAGACTTGCCAGTGCAGAAAAGCATCTTGACCTTCAGGTGATGAAGTTGAAATGTTCTCATAAAAATGTAAATGTAAGAACTTTCAATCAAATACATAGTCTTAAATTGCTGCAGGTTCTTTGGAGACGTCTTTATTTTCTGTCAAGATCCATATGTGTAAAAGTTTCTAGGGATTTTTCTGTAGAAATGGAGAATTACAATCTATCCTATTTATCAAAACTATTAAAATTAACAGAAATAGTAATAGATATTAGAGATTAATTTACAAAGGAAATAAAATCAAAACATGGTCAAAAAAATAGTTTCTGATTAGCCTTTGCTCTCCAGAGGACTGTGCTACTAAAGGGGTGTTTTACTAGAGTACAACCCTTTAGCACTCCTTCCTCTTACTGCATTATGCTCTTACCTTTTGCATCATTAGTATTATTAGTTTTGCCTTTCAAAAGAGAGACAGCCTATCTGTTCAGAAAGATACAAGTGTGTGAATATGAAATAAATGTCCAGCAAATACCAGAGAATGATTTTTTTTACTGTGATTTAAAACAAAACAATGGGCATTTATACCTTGGAGTCTAAGAGTAGAAGGGCAGAAACAGTTGTCTTTCCTTCTAGAAGTGTTGCTCTTAGAAGAAAACATCATTCTAAAAGACTGCATGTTCTCTAGTCTAATATATTTCTCTTTTGAATTGAACGATTAGATTAAATTTTACCCATTGGGCAAATTCCTGTTTTGGAGCATTTTAATCATAGTAGTGTCACCTTGAAGGGAGTTTGGTATGGAAGATACCTAATATTCGAATATTCCGTTTGTTGGCTCTTAAGGGCTTCTGGAAAATCTGATGAGGCCTTTGCAGAGGTGAGGTAGGCACACAGAATGCAGACAGAAGGAAGTGCCCCTAAGCTCAGTCCTTGCCAAGTGTATGGGAAATGTCTCTGTTGTCACTGCTGCACTTTTCCCTACATGACCTTTCTGAAATCTGCTCAGGATGCCAGGAGCTGAACATTTCCTTCCAGAGCCGTGTGCAGGAGAGCTGGGCTTTCCAAGAAGCTTTGAGAAGTCCCTGTTTTATTGTACTCTGACTAAGGTCAGTTGTGGGTTTGCAGCCTTTCATGACTGCATGCCGCATGCTTAGGAGAAATAGGTGAGAAGAAACTCTGCCACCAAGTAGAAATGATCATTACTTTGTGGAGGAATTTTTGAGGTATTAGTTATTCAGAATAAATGTGCATGTTCTTATGCCTGATTTTCAAGTAGTTTGGGACAACAGTAAATTTTTAAAGATTCAGTCTGTTGAAGAAAAGTGATGAAGCAATCATAGTTAGGAAAAAAACAGCTCTTTCAAATAGTGGAAAACAGAATGTCTAAAAACCAGTAATATGGCTGCATTAAAACTCCAGTGAGGAGGCTGGGTTCCTGAGCGATTTATTCTCCATGGTCTACATATCCCAAAGCACACCTTTTCTGTGACCCCAGAGGGAAATTCCTGCATGATATGAGGGGCACTCATATATCTTTATATGGAAACAAATGCATTTTTATCATGTGATGAATCTTCATGTAATTATAAGATGGAAAAGAGAATATAAGGTCTTGGGAAAGAAGGTAGAAAGCAGTGGATCTTCAGAGCACATCACCCTCAAGCCACTTCCCTGCCCCTGACTGAGGTCTTCCAGGTAAAAGACAGTAGCTCGGGGGAAAATAGTTTTGTAAACTGAATCTCTCTGGCAAACCAAAGGTATGTAACATCACACTAAAAAGAAAGGATGCTTTCCTTACTATCAAATAGCAGCACCACTTGTGTCTTCCTCCGTTCTTTAGGTGGTGTGGCAAATTTCTTTGGTCTCAATATAGTTAAGATAACATTGTTAATCTTGTAAATTATACAAGATTATCTTAAAATTCACATAAAGAGATTTTTTCTAAAACAATACAAGGTTGTTTCAACTAAGAAGTTACGGTGTTTATACAGACTGATAAAGACCAGGTGTTTGATGATGTTCTTCCTCCAGAATGACATGCACGCCTTCTGTTTCATCAAAATATTCGTGTGGCTGAGACAACCATATTTGAACTATGTATGTTTTTTTAAGATGCTTGTGGTAATATGTTAAAGTTAGAGAATAAGTTCATACTTGTGTTTTCATTTCCTGTTTTAATCAAGGAAAAAAAAAGAGTTGTGTGATTAAAACACTGGACTGTAATTTCAGAGGTCTGGATTTAATTTCTGACTGTACTCCTGTCTCTGTGTGTGATTGCAGCAAGTTGTTTACCCCTTGTCTCTCCATGTTTTGTACATTCGAATGGAGATGGTGGATCTTGGGAATTTTTTGCCTTCCTCTGCTAAGGGATCAGATTATTTCAAAATGTTTTGGGTACATTCTTCTCCCCATGAAGCATGGAATGTTATCCTGTTTTATGAGTGAGGAACTGAGGCACAGATTATCTTGGGCTGGTCTACATTAAACAGCGTGTGTTTGTCTTGGCAGATTTCCTGACTCCCTGACAATCCAGTTTGGGGATCTGGCTGGAACATGCTGCAATTCCCTCCTAGCCCCTGTGTGTCAATTTCCCTTTTTTCTCTCAAGGCTGAGGGGGAGGCTGTATTTCACCCTCCTGCGGGTTTGGGGCTCCTTTCAGGGGATTTTGATCCACAATCTCAGATCTGCTTTTGACTTCATCATTTTAAATGTCCTTTGACAGTCTTTCAGGCCAAGACAGGAAATTTGGAGGAAGGACAGAAGTAAAACCAAGGTTGCACTAAATTTTTTCTCTCTTATCTATTTTAGAGTGTAATTTTTCAGTTTTTCCTCTAGTTGTGTAAGACATAGCCTAGAAAGGCTCAGAAGCTTACGACATCACTAATTAACTTATAACTAAAATTTATGCCCTGTTCTGCCCAGAGATGAAGGGTGTACTCAGAGGAAGCTGACAGTCTGTCTCGTAATAAAACCTGAATTTTTTATCTTAATGTTACTCATGCATTACAAAAAATGCTTCTTCCCCCCTCATTTTTAAACCCCAGAATACGTGTAATTCAAAGCAGAGTTTGGAAATACTGTTTTTGGTTGCTTTGCACCACACCAGATCACAACTTCGTCCCTCATGACATTGTTTCTTCAGCTTCAGTCTTCCACGTAAGTGCTTTCTAATCACCAGTAAAGAAATTATGAACAATCTGATGCATTTTATATTATTTAGTGATGGAAGTAGAAATTCAATGTGCTTACAAAGTTGATGAATTTTAAAAGCCAGATGTGTATTTAAACTAAGATGTATAGCATCTTGGAGTAGACACAAGTGTCTGTATTCCTGCAGCTTGTTATCTGGGGAAACTATTACAAGTGGTAGGTTTTTTTCTTTCTGTTAGAGGAAAGGAAGAACTGAAGAAAGAAGTTTACAGGGAATATGTAGGGAGAAAAAAGGATAATAGTTTGTTTCAATCTGTTATGCTCACTAGCCCATATTGTTCAGAACCTCCCAAAAAACAAAGGAAGCCAAGCATATGCACAGGTGAATAAAAATGAATCTTCAGGAAAACTTTACCTTCTTTTTGGTATTATATAAATCAAATACCCTTGTGTAAATTAAAGTGTAATGCAGATGCACTGCCTTACTGAGAGAGACTGGTTGCAAAGACAAAAAAGTAACCCTATAGGACTTGACCTGTAGTTGGGCAAGGTTTCTAAATACCTTAGAAAGAAGTAGTGATTAGTTACATTTTTTACAGTTAAGCTAACTTAGGCTTAAATGTAGGAAGCACCTACCCACTTGTGATTAGCGGTACTGTCAAGATGCTTTTAAATGGGTTGGATCAAGCATTGTACTGAATGTAATTCATTGTATGTAGGGCTACAAGCATACACTACACCAAACAACACAAAGGCTTTCTTTCCTAAGAGTTCTTTCTTCAAAATTTAGACCTTTAGCTGATATATGAATATCTAAGTGAGTTGATGTTTTCTGTGGGTGAGAATTCACTCACAGCTTGTGTCTTGCGAGAGCCTGCTTCCTACTCTGCAGAGCAGTGGCTACGATTTTGATAGCCAGAAAAGCCTAGGCAGTCATATCAGAGGAGCTGTAAGGTGTGACTCATGAGCTGTGCAATACATGGCAGAGAGCCAGTTTACAGCTCTTCGTAAGTACGTGACCCCAACACGCCCTCTTCCAGCAAATTCCAGATCAGCAGCAGGTGCTTAGGTTTTAGCAGCTCAGAGAAACAGTTTGTATTAAACTACCAAAGAAGCTGCAAGCAAATTAAGATACTTGTAATTCCATTTAAGGATATATGTAAATTGATATTCAAAGTAGTAATGGCCCTTGGGCTTTTGGCAAGTAGTGCAGCTGTTGGACATCCCTGATATAACTAGCGATCTTTAGTGTGTTTAGATTTTACTTCTTCCCTCTATCCCTCCCCTACTCTCATTCGTTCAGTTAGCTTAAATGGCTTTCAAAGTATTTATTGTATGCCTTACAAAAGGACAGTTATATGTCCCTGAGACTTCCTGTAGGCATTTGATGCCACATTCAGTTTAATTAGAGTTCCTTAGGATGCTGAATAGCCTCTTAAGTGCATACAAGGAAAGGGTGAATGTTGTAGTTAGGCACAGAGATAAAGGAACACTATTCTAATGAAAAGTAGGTAATTTAACCAAATGAGATAATGCTGGAACACCACACCATATATCATCCTTTCAATTTTTATGGCTTTATGGTTAGATTTTTCCCCACTTTTGTGTTATTATGTTCTCTATTTCAGTTTGAAAGAGCCAAACAAACTAAATGCAGCTAATCTCGTGCACTTGAGAAAAAGTCAAACAGATGGAATGAACCAATAATATTTGAACAATTCTATTCAAAACTAAATAGCATTAACAGTGATGGAAGGGGTTGTTTTTTGAAAAGAAGAGAGAAAATTAAGTAAGGAAATCTGCTCTTTTAAATTGGTACTGCTCTCTTAAGTCTAAAATCTGAAGTATTTGAGGTAATACTACTCTAAAAGTAAGGCTGCAAGAAGCATGTGTCATCAGCAGTTTCTCATAGTCCTCAAAAAGCTTAATCATAAGCATCTGATTTCTCATTTTCAATCTGATAAGAACATAGTAGAGGCAAAAGATTACTGTAGATGACACAAACAATAGTCTATCACAGAATCTTTATTTTTATATATATTTATTCACACACATACACATACTTCCTCCACCCCAGGTTTTCCCAGCAGTTCAATTTGCATGCCAGAAAGCATTTTTCTTCTGCCTCACCATGCTTTCCTTCGAGTTGGGAAATGTCTCCTAAGTTCAGCAGGCTGACCTGCATATAGAAATTCTTATACTTCTTTCTGACTCAGTTTTGCAAAATTACTTTGGCAAACTTCCTTTTTTCTGCCTGCCTAATCAAAATAAAGTAGTTCCATACTGCAAAATAATTAGTAGAGGAGTAAACACACAGAATAAAAAAGAATATAATAGAATAGAATACCATATAGTACAATAGAATGCAATACAGCACAATACAATACAGTAGCTCCAGTTGGCAGCGACCTACAATGATCATTTATTCCAGCTTGCTGATCACTCCATGAGCTGACAAAAGTTAAAGCCCATTACTAACACCGTTGTTCAAATGCCTCTTTTTAAGGCACTGACAGGCACAGACCACCTCTTTAGGGAGCCCGTTTAAGTTTGACCAGTCTCTCGGTAAGGGAATGTTTCCTAATGTCCATTCTGAACCTCTCCTCATGCAGCATTGAACTGTTCCCACATGTACTGTAGCTGGACTCCAGGGAGAAGGGACCAGCACTTTCCTCTCCTCCTCCCCTCTCAGGAAGCCACAGAGAGCAGTGAGGTCATCTGTCAGCCTCCTTCTCTCCAAAAGCAGTCAAATTCAAAATCCTCAGCCACTCCTCATGGTATATTGCTGCCACCCCTTCCATCAGCTTTGTTTCCTCCCCTGGACCATTCAAGGACATTGCCATCCTTCTCAAACTGTGGGGCCCAGCACTGCACACAGGACTCGGGGTGAGGCTGCACCACAGCTGAATCCAGCAGGATGATCCCAATCACAGCTGGTGATGCTGTGTGTGATGCAGCCCGGGATGGGGTTTGCCCTCCTGGCTGCCCGGGCACGCACTGCTGACTCACACCGAGCTGCTGCCGACCAGCACCCCCAGATCCCTTTCTGCAGGGCTGCTTCCCAGCCTTAGAATAATTTAAGTTGGAAAAGACCCTTAAGTTCATTGAGTCCAACCGTAAAATGCTACATTACATAAAAAACATATTCTCAGCTCAAATATCTTCTAAATTATGCAGGAATTTAAATCTTAGAGCTCAGGCATGCTTGTAGGTGTGCCATGTTACAGAGCTGACGCTGTAGTCGCTTTTCACGTTGGAGCTGCTGTGGTGATACTCATTTGTAGATAGCTGCAAAGTAGCATTTTCATTCTGCACTTGGTAGTGAATGTAGAAAAGACAACCTCAGTGTGTAATGAAGTTTAGCTGCATATTTTTTTAATATTAGGTTGAGGAATGGAGAGAAAAGCAAAAATCTGACACAAAATCAGGATTCAGATGCTCCATGAAGAATGTCCTGTGGGTGATCACTGTACCTTTATATTCTCTGTGGTTCAGACTGACAGATGTACGAGTATATACAGGATATCAGTTTTTAAGCATTAAGAACTGAATGCTGAAATGCTAAACTTGGGGAAGCGTTTGTTCTCCTAATCAAGTTTGCCACATATTTTGAGTCGTGAACAGTTTATTAATGTTAAACCCAATTACATTAATTTACATAGCTGTGATGTTGGTACAGTTGATACTCACAGAGTATCAAGCTAATGATGTTTGCATAGCATCATGTGTGTGGCATCTGAAAATAAATTAATTCTGACTTCGGAATGTGAGCTATTTTGCCTGTGGAACAATGCAGCATCCACTGTTATATTGTGTAAAGATTTAAATGGAAAAATATGATAGTCAGGCATTAATTGGTTATACACGGGAAAAAAAAAGAAAAATAAGACAGAAGTCTTTAAAAATAGTCTGATAAACATTCAGTAAGTAATTCTAAGTCCAAAGGAGGAAATGCAAGGGGAAGTTACCTTTGGGATTACGTCAAGGCTGGATGAACACCCCAGCCTCCCCGCAGTTTTGGGTGATTCAGGGTGCTCTTACCCTAGCTCCAGAAAAGGGAAGCTACAGAGCCAAAATTTGTTCATTTCTACCCTCTTCCAGTGGCTGAAATAGAAGAATGTCTGTTTGTTTTTAATCTTTGAGAACTGTAGAGGCCTTGATTGAAACTGGCATAGAATTTCCTGTGGAGAAAAAGCTAATTTTCCTAATTTGGAAAAAACCGAGAAACATATTATGAAATTATGATGACACACCAAAATTATTTGATGAATTCTGAACTCCTTAGCCATACTAGCCAGACTTCGGCCACTGGAGCCAGATGACAAGCGGATAGCACTAATAATAGACTGCTGTCTCCAGTACAGACCAGCCCAGAAGAGGAGATGCATCTTTGCTTGCTCATCCATTGACAGAAAGAAGTGGTGAAACAGGAAAACTGTTAGGTTTTGCTCCAGGTTTGAGGGAGATGTGTGCTCCCCTAGTGGTAGCCACTGTATGCATCCCTGACCTGCCTTTTTGTCCTGCTTCCACAGTCCCTGTCCTCCTGGGCCCTCTGCAAACTCCTCACGCCAGTGCCTCAGTTCACCTTAGGTGATAACCACAGGTGCCAGCAGTTTTAATTTGTCACACACGTGTGCAAAGCCTGCAGTGGACACAGTATGTGGAGAATGTCAGGGGCACTCTGGTAGACTGGGCTGATGAGTACATTAAGGTGGAAATTACATAAAAGCTGGGCAAATTCAGGCAGTGTTTCATGGGAGCAGCCAGAGGTCTGTTCCAAGTCTCGTGTGTCTGCTCAATAGCAAGACAATGTGATAGCATCACAACCAAGTGGCTTCTCCTTCTACTAGTACTGGTTGTGTTTGCGATTTTATTTTATTTTATTTCTAAAGAGAAACAAAATACTAAAAAACTCCCTGGCCTTATTTTTTGCAACATCTAACAATTTCCCTAAAAGTAACCAAAAAAAAAAAAAAGGCAAAAATTATCTTTGGACTGTGGAAAATTTCATCTCAAATAAGTCCTATCAAACAGAAGCTATGATAACATGATAATTGTCTCTAATATTGGGACATAATCACAAACTCTAACTTTCTGCAACATTGCGTAGAATTTTTTCATATTGGATCCATAAAAAGTAGCAGACAAACTAACAAATATTTCATATTTTCACTTAGATGTTTTTAAAGATGTTATTTAGATGATGTCAAGTTTTTCATATAGATGGAATATGCTAATTTTTCCTTAAGACTGGAAAACTGACACTTCAGTATTACATGTTCGTAAATACTTGATGTTTCTGTAGTTTTAATAAAAGTGTTCTGCAGAAGACTTTGAAGATGAACAATTGAACATATAATTATGTAGCCAATTTATAGCTCATGCTATGATCATTTCTAGCTGTTTTACAAAGTTCTCTGCTATCAGATGTATAATCTCTGTGGTAACTTATGCAAAAGACACCTTTGTTCTGTTTAAACAAAACAGAAGAAAGAAGAAAAAAAAAATTATGCCAGTACAGTTATTTTCGCTTTTTCATTCGCTCATACTTTTCCAGAAATGATACATTTTTAACAGCATGGTCAGTTAAAACATTTTTAATTCTGAAAAAAAAAAAAAAAAAGAATTTTGACTTTTTTATTTTTTACAAAAACATTTTAACTTTTTCACCTCTAATAAAAAGCCAGGAAGCACTTTGTACAAAGCTTATATTCCCCATCATTCTAGAAAAAAAAAAGAAAAAAAACAACCAAAATGAAAAGCTTAAGACACTTCCATAGAATTTCATTTTTTTTGTTTTAAATTATTCCTTTGTCCTTCTTTTAATCTGCCCTTCTCTTTGGATTTTTATGACTTGCAATTTTCAGCAATTTTCAGTCTTTTCTCTCAAGACTTTCTACTTCCTTCCTGTCTTCCTGGCATATATATAAAATTCTGTCAATGTATTTAAGTCAACTGAACTATTGTAAAAAATGCCTATTTTTGCATAAAATCTGCTTCTGTAGGTAAATCACAATCCATTAATGTCTACCTGAAAATTTAAAGGATTTTTTAAAAGAAGAACATTACCCTATTGAGTTTATCCCTGGTAGCATTTATAGAGTGGGGTGAGGATCACACTAGACAAGGTCAGAGCAGCCTGGTGGCAGGTGGGCTTCCCTTCTCTCACCTGTTCACAAGAGAATAAAGGACCCCAATTCCCACACCAATCTCCTTGGTGAGGCCAGATATCTCTTCCCCCCTGTTCCTCAGCACTGCAGCCATCAAAATTCTTTTCTCCTTCTCCTGTATGGCTTTCCTATCTTCCCTGGTAACTGGCATGATCTCTTAGCTCTGCCCCCCAGTCACATCCCTCGTTTACTGAAGCCCAGCCACTCAGGTGGAGCTGTCTGGTCCCCTGCACTGACCCCAAGGCACAGCAGCCCCACTGCTGGAGCCTGCTCTGAGCTGCCCAGGACGGCCCCTGCCAGTTTTACTTGCTGCCTGATACAGCAGCAGTTAAAATGACATTTTCAACTGGTGGACTCTGCTAAGACCTTTCTGGAGCTGACCTGTGTGTACTCACTCACCCACTCAGGGTGGCATGGCAGGATGAGGAAGGACAACAGCTAAGAATATTGCTTTCCTCTGTCAGCAGAGGGAGGAGGGAGCTGCTTGTTAGAGGCTCTTCAGAGAGGGTCTGTTGGCCCTGCTCACTTTCCATGGAGATGTCAGAGAAAGACAATTTATTAGACAGTCATAACATGCTGAGGGGGATAACATGCCTTGAAAAAAAGGGGTGGGGAAGAAGACTCATAATGGTTTCTTTGGTGAGTGAGAAGCTGGAATGCTGCATGGCCAGGTTCATGTTCCCATATGTTGAAATTAGTTTTCTGAAGGTTTTTCTTCTCAAATTTTCAGTAACCATGGTTGTAACAGAAATGTTTCTGTTAAAAATATCTGACACTTAGCAAAACAGATCTGCAGCCTTTCCTGGACTGCCGGCTGACTCATGTGATTTCAAGATTTCATCCCTACATGCTAACACCTATGAAAGCAGTGGGAGAATTTACAAAAATGTCCTTTGAGTAAACTGAAAGAGAGAGTTTCTAGGCAGAAGTTAGAATGTTGTTGGCAGAATATTAGATCATCTGTTTGAAGTTACATGTGTTAATCAAGAGGATTGTGGCTGGTTATACAGCTAGGGACAATCCTCTGTTTCTTACAGAAATTCAGAACATTGACAACCTTGTTTAGTTTTGCTTCCTTGACTGTTTTACCCAGGTTATTGTAGTAAAAGCAACCCTGCCACCTATGTCTATATTTCTGTGTGTGCTGTACTTGGGAACTACAGCATTTTTTGGTACACTGAAAGCTTTTCTAAAGATGCAAAGTAATAATAAATACCTGAATATGATACCGAGAAACCACAGCAGCATGCAGTGTTACCTAATGAGCAACCTGCCACAGTTTCATGTGTTCATTTCTCTTGTTTATGTTTGCCTGTGAGGGCTGTTGTTTGTGTTATAGGAGCAATGAAGGATGAGTGTGTGAAAGAAAGGAAGGCAACACCGTTTTCCTTTGGTTTCATCCACTTAAATAATTGATCGTAGTATCCTTTATCAAAGCCACAGCTTTGGTGACACCCACTTAAGGCAGTGCCTACTGAGGAGACCAATTTGAGTCATGAGTCACTGAAGGCCTGTGATTAAACTCTGCTGATGTTCTCTCCCTTTTTTGTCTTTAAATGATTTTAAAATGTTTTGTAGTAAAAGAATCCTCCTTCCACAGTAACATTAGAATATATGTTTAAAACATTATTTGGACTATGTTTTAGAGACAGACTTTGTAGGCCGAGTTCTGTATTTAAAAATGCTGGTTTTATAATCCTTTTTGGCAATATTTTCAGTGGCCTAAATACTAGGTTGTTGTAAAGTTTACAAGTTGCTCTTTGACAAACAAACATCTTTTCTTTAGTTTGTCACAAACACTAAATCCATTTGTAGCTGTGGTTTTACTAATGACATATCAATTAGTCACTTATATCTATTAGGTGGCTTAAAATGCTGTCTCAGGTCCTGTGACCTGAATAATTATGACTCTAATAGAACTAGTAGAATAAAGAGCAACTGTTATTTTTAACTGATCTTAGGCATTGAATATGGAGTTTCAGTTCACACTGTACTTTTTTAGTAACTAGTAGATAAATATTCAAATCAAATGCAACACAGTTTTTCTGTTCAGTAATTGGAACATTCAGTAAATTCTTCTAGGGATTCTGTGATGTAATACTTTTCAGATAAAAAGCAGGAAATATTTGTTCATGTTGTATGCTAAATATAGGGAATCTTGCGTTTTGGGTCTGTTGTTACACTCCATAAGCATCTGGTAGCAAAAGTCACGGGCCATATCCATTGTGAGTGTAAATTGTTATAGGCCCATTAACTTCAACTGAGCTATGACTATTTATACAAATTCCCCTGCCTGTTAGTTTTTTATTTTTTTAACACTAGACTCACCTTCTTTTCTGATAGCATTTCTTACATTTCTTTAGTGCAAAGGAAAAGTTTTACTCTCATATTGCAGTATTCTAAGTCTCTCTTTGAGGAGTTAAGTCCACCAGTGTGGATTTCCTGATATCCCAGGAGCACTGATCTTTAGACACAGGCGAAGATGTGCAAACAATGATTTTAAGTGCCGGAAAGGTGGGTTATTTGCAGAAACCTTTGGTCAGAGGATGAAACTGTTTGTTCAGAGAATGGATACAGGTAGGGCGGGAAGCCTGTGCCCTTCTCCCATGATGTGGGTGCAGGGTAGCCTCCATTCAGGCAAGGGCCCAATACAGCAGTCAAATTGTCCCTGCCCCCCATTAGTGTCTTGGCTTCAGCAGGAAGGACACAGATGTGCATGTGTGGAGTTCTGGGTGTTTTATGGTTTGTGGGTTTGGGGTTTTTTTGAGGTTTTCCTGTACACCTGGGTTTTTGAAATTATGCTAAAACCAACAACCTATTGGTATGTGTTTCTGAATTTCTGCCCTGTGTTATAGGTGATGTCAGAAGCACCTGGCATTAGCCCAGCCCTTCAATGGATAATAATAGTTCAAATCATACTTTTAAAAAAAATTATGTTCTTTTTCACCATCAAATATTTATACCCCAATTCTATTGCTTTGAATGTCAGTGGTAAAACTTCCATTGATGATCTGTGCACAGTGGGAGGCCCAGGAGAAGGAGCAATTATAAAACCCATTGTAACTATTACTTTAAGTGACAACCTTTCTTGACAAATTTTACTTCATGGTGAAACAAGAAACTGAGTGTTTTATTTGATATTTTCTCTAAAGGCAAATATACGAACCTGGCCAGAAGGTAGCAAGTATTTTTATATATATTCACTATGTTTTTGACAGGAGGCAAATCTTACAGATGTGATATGGCATACGACAAGGGCAGTATGTTTCTTTTCTCTTAGATCTCATCTGTGGCCTGTTGAGAGAGGGAATATTTGGGGGATGTAAACTCATTTTAACCATTGAGAAGTGATCCTCTTGTGAATAGACTTTGCTCCCCAGCACTATGATATGATATGACACATGTCAAGAGTAAGGGTAGCGAATTACAAGGACTGTAGTACAACATTATAAGATGTCCTGATTTTGAGATTCAGTATAAACAAACCATGAAAAGATAGATATATATATATGTATGTATGTATATGTGTATATATATACATATATATATATACATATGCACACACGTATATATACACACACATATATATTCATGCACACATATATATTTGTAAAACCCAGAAATAACTTGTTATTTTACTGCGGCCCTTTATAATGCCCTTCCCAGTCAGAGAGATTGCCTCTCTTTGATTAAACATAGACCCTTTACTCCTTTATTCTTTCTAGTATTGCAGGTCATTTAATTTCTGTGCTTTAGGTTTATGAAGTAGCCACACTAAGTGGGCTAAGTGAACTCGTAATCTGAAATACGATGCCTGTCCTTTTCCCTCTGATCTTACTGTCCATCATGATCCTTTTCTTTACACAGCTTCTGACATTAGTTATCAAGTTGTAACTGTCAAAAATCCTGAGACATCCCGACAAGATGAGCAACTGTATAGCAAATGTTGTATTTCTCTACTAATAGCAAATAAGCTGACATAAATAATTTGTCCTTTCCTTCATCTATCACAGTCTGTGGTTTTCTGTGCGTTTGTCCTTGCTTTGCCATTCTGCTTGTAATGGAACATTAGGGAGATGTCTAACATTCTCAGTATTTAGCAGTTCTTGATTAAAAGTTGCTTAATCCCGGGACAACACGAAGGATGGTCAAAGCTTCAGGTTTATTTGTTGTGGGAAGATTTATATGAAATTTTAATTGCATTTAGTTTGCTTGTGGGAAACATCTGTAACAAAGTTTCTACTACCTTTTAAAAGCTAACCTCTGGAATATCCTGTTGTAGTCTATGAACTGGCTTAGTGTTGTTTGCTTTGGTAAAGTGTGGGCTGAGATTATGTCCATCCATATAACTGCTAGGGTAGGTTGGCAGGGTTTAACTAAATGAACTTTTTTCCAATGTATTCAATTGAAAAACTTACTCTTTCTGAGTTTTCTGGAGAATTTCTGAGTTTCTTTCTATGGTTGGTGCATGGTGTTTTGTCTCTTCTATTTTCAGGAAAATAGTTTTAACTTAGAAGTTTCTGCTGTCTTTGTAAACAAAACTTGTGGTATGCAATCAGAATAAAGGTGTCTCACAAGCAAATGAATATCTGGTACCTCTTAATTCTGCTTTCATAATTCCTTTAATGAATCCTTGCTAAAAACTGTTAGAGCTTCATGTGTTTTCTGTTTCTGAGGAAAACCACAAAGTCTGCATTTACTGTGCTTTCAGGAGCACCAAATGCATACTGAAAATGCTCATCAGATTTAAGTGCTTCAGGAGGTGATTTTAGTATTAAACAGAGTTTCCATGGTTGCCTTTTTTTTTTAACTGTGCCTTTTTTGTTTCATATGCCCTCCAGTCTGTTCATCTGTGACAGTTGCAAACAATAGGTAGTGTTACAGAGATAGGATATAGTGTATTGTGCCGAGATGTATTCTTTCAGCATTTCAGATTTTCCATGAAGAAAAGCTTCTTTGTTTCCGATGTATTTTCTTCTGTAGTATTTTGTTTGGTGTCCTTTCTGTGTCATATGTGAAATTAAAATAATGCTTAATGAGAGGGTGGGGGTAGTGATGTCCGCTACATTTTTTTCCAGGAGACCTAGAAATCTCTTTATATATTTCTAGAGCACATAGCGGCCTTGTGGAAGAGTTGCGTGACCTCCATCTAGAGAGTTTTCTATTCATCATGCTAGGTTTTATTCGTCTTCAGAGGCACCTGGTTCTTCCAGTTCTTCCTTTTTAGACACAGATGTTCCGGGAAGTTATGATTTCTAACAGTGGAAGGAGTAGCACTGTACAATTGAATTTGCGCCTGTCTTCTACACTTGGTTAATTCTCCGTTTCATATGGACTTCTGCCCACAAACTTGAAGGCAGGCTGTATTTTATAAGGTGTTGTAGTGTATGTGTGATAAGGAACCTGTAAATGCTTATCCGCTCTTGGTTTGTCAAGAGGTTTCCAGGCCTGGTAAATCTGATCAAATTCTATGTTGTACATAAAAATAGTACCAATATTTTGGTTTTATTTATGTGTGACTAAGGTAGTAGGTTCTTCTGCTTTTGCTTTTGATTAGAAAGCCTAGTTCTTAACTGAATTGTTCTGGCAGAAGATCCCCTTGTGTGCCTGGTAAACTGATGACATTGATCCTGAGCAATGGAAATTGGGATTTTAGGAATAGAAGGTCTGTTTAGTCATATTCTTTACAATTTTATTTTTAAATCCAAACTTGTCAAACATATGATGAGTAGTTGGAAGGAGCGTTTACTCAGGAAGAGAATACCTTACCTCCATTCTAACAGTGCTGAGAAAATTCAGTTTCCAAGGGCACAGTCTTTGATTCAGCCTTCCGCAAAGCTGCAAAAAAGACCAGCACTTAGTATATGCCTGACTCTATTTTGTAAAAAAAAAATTAATACTATAAAAATGGAAGAAAATCACTACTGAGAAAAGTTAACACTGTCTTGAAACATGTGCAAACTGAAAAACAAAGGTAAAAAAGTACTTGTGGTGGATAGCTTGTAAGATTTCTGCAAGTAGAACAAATTGAACCCTTCTGGGTTCCTTTCATGGAGTCAGATTTCTGCTTTCACTAAGGTTCTTGATCAGAGCAGACATTATAGCTCAAGCAGCAGGAAATTGAAGAGTCCGTATTTCTGCCTATTTTCAGCGGCTTTTAATTATTGCTCTGATCAGCAGCTGAACTGCTGGCATATGGTTTGGAGCATGATTCAAAGCGTGGTTCCAAGGGCTCCTGTTTGAACTGAGCATTATGGCACTCCTATGTTGTTTTATCAGACTATCCCCAGAAATCTGCTTTTTGTTGCAGATTTTTTACCATGTCCCAAGGGTACATACAGCTGAAGGACAGAGTAATCTATAAGGAGACTCTTACTGCTGTGACTTCCGCAGCTCTGTTTAAATAATCTTTTTTTCCTAAGAAGACTAATGTAATTTTGTTCTCTCAATACTAGTACTAGTCAAACAGCATTCACCGAGTTTCCTGATCTGACAAAGATGCATCTAAAATAACAGCTCTGCTTCTGTCAGAGCAACTGACATCAGGTTACTGTTTACTTTTGCTTGTGTCCACAGTAATGGTCATATCCAGTTTAGTACAATCAGCAGTTGACTATAACATGGGAGAGGGGAGCATATGTGTGTATTTATAGTATCTAAGCTGTGTTTAAAAGTTCTTGACAGAAATAAATAAACGGAGCTAAGCAAGAGATCACACTGCTTTTGTCACTGAACCCATGCTGTTTGGAGTGTGTTTTGGTTTTTGGTTTGTTTTTTTTTTTTGGTACTGGCAAAAGAACCGTGAACTGAGACCTGAAGTGTGAGATACAGTTTCAGTAAGATGCATTGCAGACTTTGTTCTGCAGGATAGGGGTATGAATTTACTCTTAAGAAAGAGGTCAAATGGAGGTTTCATATTCATTCAGCTCCTTTTGGGAATTGCTGACTTCCTACTGAGGTGGTCAAGGATCATAAAACAGGCACAGACAAAATGCTTTGATATTTTTGTCGCTTCAGGCATAATGCAATTGTTGCAAAATTACAGGTTTTGTTGTAAGAATGAAGGAATGTCACTGCGTGGAGCAGTTGATGCTAAGACTCCTCCTTTACTTCATCTACCGTAATCAAAAACTTGCATATCTTTGATGAAGCAGAACTTGTTTTAGAGTTTGTTGACAAAATGTTGCTTTCTGAATATTTAACAATAATACTGTGATAGGAGATAACGGCCATATCTGAATAACAACTCCATGATACGCTTTGTATTCATGACTTATCAAGGGTTCTGTTAAGTCATTGTCTTTTGAGGAGAAAAAAGAGAGATGCAATTCGAGTGGTGATGGGTAGTTCCACCTTTTGGCTAGCTGTACAGACAGTCCTGCTCAATTTTCCACTGCCAAAGAGTGAGAAATATTGGTAACATTTCTGTGAAGAGATAGGTTTTATCAGGGAGACACAGCAGAGGAAAAATGAGAAGATTCCTAAGACAGAGTTAGGTGTCAGTGTGAGGGGCTGCAGTAGGCACAGGTGGCGTTGGGTGACATTGGCTAGCTGTTGTCAGGCAGCAGGTTTCCATACTGATTTCTCCCAGCTGAAGTTATGAGGTTTTACATGTAGTCAGTGACAGTTTTGTCCTGGTCATGTGGTACCTGAAGGAGGGGTGGAGGTATTTTTAAGGGAATTGGGAACATAGGTGACCAAAACAGGTGTTGATATCCAAGGACAATAAAGTACATTGATCCATTTATTTCCAAAAGCTGATTAAATTTTTAGATGTCCTACTCCAGGGGCACATGGTTCAGATTATGTTTATACCTGGTTTTGGTCCATCATGCAGTAAATGGTATAATGTGAATCCATCAGGTTAGTGAATCCTATCACAGAGGCAGTGCCATGCCAGAGAAAACACATGGCATACTGGATATTTACTCTGAGAATGCTGTCACTCTGAAGTCGCTTTTCAGTGCTCTGACAGTTGTGATCTGCAGATCAGCTCTGTATTATTTACAGGGGCTTTGGGGATGAAGTGTTGAACCGCTGAGCCTGTAGGCTAGGGCTTTTGTGCCAAAGTATTTATGTTAGTGTAAAGGAGTGAAAGGCCCAAAGCTTCATTGAATTGAAAACGGTATTAAAATATATGCTGAAAGAGAAATTTGGCACTGGCTCTCACTAGACAGAAGAGGAAAAGAGGTTATACCCTTGATTACTCTTATTCCATGTTTTAATTCAAGTTTGGCAAGATCTTTTCTGCTATCCACTACAGGAAATGAAGAGCGGGAGAGAGAAGTGGGAGAAAAGAACAAACCGCCTAATTTTATGGGGTACTGCTGAATGCCAAAAATGCATTGGGACATGTAACTAGATCTATGTTGCTGTCTCAGTCTAAAGGCTTTTTAATAGATTCATTTGTAAAATTCCATTATTATTAGTTTACTATTTTTAAATTAATGTTGGGTTTTGTTTTCTTCTTTCTGTAATGAGCTATTTACAGGGTTACTCATTAGTACTTCTAAGGTAAGAGATAACTGGATGAAAAAGCTGCACCTTGGGAACGGGACAATTTCAGATTTACAGTATTTTGAGTTTTTCCACTTTTATAAGAATATGCTTTGTAAAAATCCATCGTCAGCAGATAGACATCTGCATAAAAAATCCTAACATGTCTTTTGCAGAGAAGATTACCATGAAGATGGGTTCTGTCAGCCATATAGGGGAATTGCGTGTGCACGAATCATTGGAAACAGAACAATTTATGTGGACTCCCTCCAGATGCAAGGGGAAATTGAAAACCGAATTACTGGTAAGCTTGCACATCTCTTTACCAAGGAGAAAGAAACATTCATGAAAGTATCCAATTCAGGTATAAACAGTGCTATCATCCTTCTAGTTTTGTCAGCCAATGATGAAGAC
This sequence comes from Callaeas wilsoni, assembly GCA_013398955.1. NCBI lineage: Eukaryota > Metazoa > Chordata > Aves > Passeriformes > Callaeidae > Callaeas > Callaeas wilsoni. Next base: position 98,252 of record VWPU01013823.1, on the reverse strand, counting down.
ATCTTTATATTAAGGTTTAGAGGGAGTGAGCCTGTTTCCCACTTGAGCAGTTAGTAAAATCTGGAGCAAGGAAGATGAGTATCTGTGGTAATGCATAAAGCTTCTTCTATGCCCTTAAGGAAAATGTCAGACGGCTGAACTTTTAACAGCTTCTAGTCTGTACTGGAGCTTTTTGCATGATGGATTCAAAAATAAGATTTTGAGTTTTTTAGATTAATGTGTGATATTGTGAAAAAGTACTGATTTTTTATTTCCTTGAAAAACTGCATAGTGGCCTTTCCCTTGGGCTACTTTTCTTTTTGCATCATTCTGGCAGAGTCTGGATTTCACATTGATTTATATAAAACAAGAGTTGACCTTCCTGTGCTCTGCCTACGCTTAATCTTTTTCTGAACATAGTTTTTGTACAGAGTCACAAACATGCATCCAAAACCTTAATGACTTTTAATGGGCTGTACATCGACATGCGTTTCCTTCACTGGATCTCAGTTAGCTGATATTAGCAGCTGTGACTCTGATATCCACGAAGCAGAGCAAGCAAATGAACCCACGGAATAGAGCAAACTTTTTGTCATAATATATAGCAAATTAACTCAGTCCAGCAGGAGGTGATCTGCATCTGATCTGATTTGCATCAGATACAGCTCACTAATGGGCTCTCCAACTTCAGCATAACTAGTTGCCGAAAAGAATTTAACTTCACTTGTCAGCTCTAACTCTCTGAAGATATTACCTTAAAGACTCATCATTAAGACAGAAATCCAGGTCCAATTATTTTTTTCTGTTCTTGAAATGGTGACCAGATTCTCGAACTGGCAAAATCCAGGTGCTGACCTTTACTTCTGCTATTACAACACGTTCTCCTCCCATCCTTCTCCTGTTGTAATTCCAGCCTCTTTGAACATTATGTCATTAATTAATACATACTGATGCTTTTTTTTTTTGCCAGCTACATAATTACTGTCCTGTTTGGATGTTTTTCAGCAATATGGAAATGTTCGACTACCTGGAATTATTAAATCTGTAGTTCTGTGAATTAGATTCTTAATGTTCTTTTCAAAAAGCAAAACCAAACCGAGCAACAAAAAACCTGTGATATTATCCAGAAAATGTTTATTGATTGAGTTGTACTTGTTTCTGGGATATGGAACATAGGCACTGATGACCTGGCTGCTGGTTTCCTAATACTGCCAATTATTGGTTAGATTTCCAAGGCTAGGGTGCTGGAACTCTCTGTTCTGGAGTTGAGGAGAATTTCTGATGGAAATGTTCTCTTTCAGGAAGACAATGAGAACCACCATATAGAGCTGCCCAGTGCCTAGCTAGGCGGTAATGACAGTCTGTTAATAATACAGCATTTTCAAACTATATACTTTTAAAGGTCATACCAAGTGTCTTATGCAAAAGTACGCTGAGAATTTCATAGCATTACTGGTTCTTGTAAGTCGTATTACATGTAAAGCAAGTATTGCAAGACTGGGTGTTCTAAACTCAAATGAGAGGGTATTTTTGTTAGGTAAAGGAAAACAAACACTTGAATAATTGCTGCTGAGATTTTGCTGACAGTTTTGCCCATACCTCCTAACTGCAATTTTTGATGTTAAATGTGTGTTCCGATGTGCATGGTAAGCGAGGACACCTACTGTCCAACACCAGGAGCATTTAGCAAGGTTACATCTGTGGGGAATTTTCATTCTGGATATTTATGTCCCTGCTGTACTGATGTGAGAGATACATATTCTTTGTCTCCATGGCCCCTCGTGCTCTTTGGTCCTGGCCAAATGTGATTAGGTGAGAATTGCAACCTTTGGTTGAAAAAAGAACAACATTTCCAGAGAAAAACTTTAGACATGGCTTGGAAGACTGGAAAGCCAACAATGAGTAGTGCACAGACCTGATTCCTGACCTGTGTAAATGTGTTTGGCTAGCAAGGTCTCTGCTGTGCTGTTCAATATCTGTTTAATAAGTAAAATATAAACCCCTTAGATGCTACCACACAGTACTGCTGCCTTTTGCACCTTCCACCAAAATAAAGATATAATTGTAAATTGTGCACTCTTCTCTCATGATGATGTAAATTCTGTAATGCAATGCCTTCACAAAACTTAGTGTGGAGTTTCAAACAACCGACAGTGGCTACTTCAGTCCTTCAGTTTAATTTTTTCACTTTTAGTCTTTGGGACAAGCACATCTTCTGAGGCCTGATGATCTGCTTGCATGCAATGTTCCCAACATGACTGATAAATGGTTATATTCCTGCATTAATATTTCTGAATTAAAATAAGAGAAGGTGTAAACAGTCTTAAAAGGCTGGATTTGCAGCTGCTTGCTGCATGTTTGGTGTTCAGGAAGAGACTCTGTGGTACCTTGTGTCCACAGGAAATAGATGATTGAAAGGAGACAACTGGACAAGAGAGAAAGAATTTATTTGTAGGTTGTAAATAGACTGCTGAATGACATTTCCTCTCTTTTTACGGTGTGAGTTGCTGGAACATGCAGTCTAGCAACTCTCACTCACAAATGATGCTTTACTGGGGGAGTGAATGCTCCTACATTTAAAGGTTGATTCAGCACCAGATACATGATGCACACGCACATTTGTCTTTCCTTTGCAATGTGCAAGAAAACTTTGAGATAAATGTTGGTGTGTAGGTGCTGAGAGCTGAAGGGGAGAATTACATTCCTAACTCATTATGACATTCATCTTGATGTGATCAGCATGCTGAGACTGATTACATTAATTTTCCCCAAAGCTGCAGACTGTTAGGGTTCTCATGTCTGTTATGAGCCATGTCTCCCCAAATATCAATGGTACACTTCCTTTTGCCTGACAAGACTTGAAAAACACTTATTTATGACATTTATCAAAATGTCTATAGGAAGAAGAAGTTAGGTGATCCTTGTTGAGATTTTATCTAGTTAGGAACTTTGGAAATACGTACCAGTGTCCTGGTAGATGTACCTTACCTTTCCTGTTGATCCTTTCAAGTTAAAATTAGCCAATTGCCTGTAGTCTGAGCAATGGTAATCAAGTGGATTAATTCCTGGGAACTGAGGGCCTGCAAGCTCTGTGCAGGTGTCAAAGGGACACAGGGATGCTGGGTTTTCTTCCTGCATTTGTCAGCTCTCCTTTAAAGCAGAAATTACCTCATTTACCTGTTGCTCAGTAGGCTTTCAGACGCTCAAGGAAAGAATTAAGATGTTAAAGGCAAATGACATGAACATTAAGTTTTTTCTGATGCTGTGAATCAATACGTATGAGTATTTTCGTTCCTTTGCAGCTGCGTTTACCATGATTGGCACTTCAACGCATTTGTCTGACCAGTGCTCGCAGTTCGCCATACCTTCCTTCTGCCACTTTGTGTTTCCCCTCTGTGATGAGCGCTCTCGGACCCCTAAGCCACGGGAGCTGTGCCGGGATGAATGTGAAGTTCTGGAGAATGATCTCTGCAGGCAGGAGTACAACATTGCTAGGTCAAACCCCCTTATCTTGATGCAGCTACAGTTGCCGAAGTGTGAGGACCTCCCGCGACCTGACACCTTGGAAGCTGCCAACTGCATAAGAATTGGGATCCCTGTGGAGAGACTGAGCCGATGTAAGTCTGGATGTTTCATCACTGAGTAAAAGGAAGCTTGTTGCTTCCTTGAATTGAGTATGAGAGACAATACTTTATCAGCCATTCTTTTTGTAAAGAAAGTGCTAAACTACTCGTTTTTATCTTGTTAATACTGACCATAATCTTGCACTGTTGTATAGTTAGTATGGCAAGGAAGCCTAAAGGATGCTGCTTGTACTAGAGTGTGTTATAGCAACCAGCCTGGGCTATAAAACTCTGCGTTCACATGGCTGATTTGATGCAGATTTTCAGTGTTGCCTCCAGCTGTGGCTCAGTCCTTGCTTTTTTGAATGAGCCTCCCCATACATCTATTTGAGAGTTTTTTTACCTATCGATAAACATCACGTAGTTTGTTGAAGAGTCACTGGAATATTTGTTAGGAAATGAAACACCTAGTGTTCATCCTTTCTGTGTGGAAACCCACAAGAATATTAATCCTGTGAATTGAACATGGGGTGCAATTATCTTTCTTTACCTACATGGGATGGGTGAAAACATTGACCTTGCTTCCATGAATTTATGTGTACATCCAGAGGTAGAAGAGCTGTTCTGTTATCACTAATTATATGCAGACAGTCTTTCTGACTACTCCCATTTCATGGCAATTAATCACAACCCCCTACATTGTTCAATAAGAAAACTCCAGGAGACTAAAGGTGTTTTAAATTCAAAGTGTGATAAGATTATTGTCTGAATCTACAGTTAGGAGCAGGAACCATGGTATAATGGTGGACATGAAAGACTCGCTCTGTGCTGTTATGTTAATAATGTAGTGTAGCTGAGAAGCAGAAGTAACTGAGAATACCATGACAGAGACAAATCAGAGAGGGAAGAGATACCAAGCAAAAGGCATGAGAACAAAACCAGTAAAAAGTCTGGTGAAAGTTGTCTATGATTCTCAGAGCCAGTAGTGCTGCTGCTGGTGGAACAACTGCAGCTTGAATATTTGTGCGGTTTGAGAGAGCTGGATTCCTGAGAGCTGGAGAGGGGAGAACAGGAAAATAGAGAAGGTAATGTTGCAAACATGCAGGGAAATGCATGATTCAGCTCAGATGATGCATATAGAAGACAAGCACTCAAAAAGTATCAGCAGAGGATTGCAGCAAAGAATAAAGATGGGAGTCCAGCAGATATGAAAAAGATGAAAATTAGGAAAAATAGGCAAGAGGCATTAGAAAATACAACACTAATTTCTACAGCAAGTGAGCAGTCTGAAGAAGATGGGAAGATTATGAGAAATAAAAGTTTACATTTTTGACATCTGAGGACTTTTCCTGAAGGGAAACTCATATCTCTGATTCACTTTAACTTATCATGTTCTGTGTCTAAAAGTCCATACATGTTCCTTAGTCTCAATTTGAATTCAGAATTGTGAATACTCATGTGTGTACCATAGAACTGAGATATTACAGGACAGAATACAGAAATAACTGGGTGTAAAAGTACAGATACACACAGAACTGAAATTTCAAAACAAACAGCTTTCATTAAATTTTGAGGTACCTAAATTTAAGTACTTTTTTGCATACATGTTATCTGGACTTCAGCTGTTTTGGTCTTGGTGTCCTCTGACTGTTCTGATTTTTCCAACATTTTCCCAAACCCTGTGTTTTAGATCATCAGTGCTACAACGGTTCTGGAGCTGACTACAGAGGGACTGTCAGTGTTACCAAGTCTGGCCACAGTTGCCAGCTCTGGGACTCACAGAGTCCCCATAACCATGATCTAACAAGTGCACAGTTTCCAGAGCTAGGTGGAGGACATGCGTATTGTCGAAATCCTGGAGGTCAAATGGATGGTCCCTGGTGTTTTACAAAGAATAAAAACGTACGCATGGAACTGTGTGACATACCTTCTTGTAGTATGTATTCTCTTTCTTTTTTCTCCTACTTCTTGAATCCTGTATAATTTTGAATGTTCCTGGTTATTACAAGGACAATTCATTTAAGAGGGTTATGCTTTTAAATGTTTAACTTGCAGCAACTTTATTTTGCATTGTAATTGTTTAATGTTTTCTGGAGATCAGAACTTGTGAGATATTGTGACACTTTTTTATTGCGTACTGGAGGCTTAGTCTGAGGTAATAATTAATGATAATGCTGCAGTTTGTATTTTGACCTGTCAAATGGCAGATTGCACATGGAAATCACTGGTACGTGTTCGGTTTGCTCATGCTGCTCAAGGGTACAGTCGCTTGCTCTGTATGACATCTTGCAGCAAGGATTTTCAAATCCTATAGAGGGAGATATAGCACCATGCCTGGCTGGAAAGAAACTGAAGTGCAGACACGGAGCGGTTTGAAGTGTATAAAGCAGATGATCTTATCAGACGAGTCCTACACTAGCTGCTTGCGGCTCTGTACAGCACAACTGTTTGCAAAAATCAAAAGTACAGCTCTCACAGATTAGTACTGTTCTGCCCATTTTCCCAACTTCACACATTGGTATTGGTCTTTGGACATGACAGTTAATACTGTGCTTCATTAGGAAGAAAAGCATGTTTCCTGAAGCCAGATACAGATATGTCATGGAAGCCATAAAAGTGGATTACGTGGATCTCTAAAACTGCTCAGAACTAATATGAAATTTTTTAGTTACTTCACCTTTTCACGGTAACATGATTTGACATTTACAATAAATTTCTACATTGCATGTACCATAGCGTAAAGATAACACTGGGATGTGGTTGTGGTGAAAGCAGTTGCCACTAATAGCAAAGCCACAAGTTACAAAAAACATCCCAGGCAGTTCCAGCGAACATTTTGGGCATCACTAGGCTTTCCTAGAGTCTCTTAAGTATTAAATGAAAAAGTATTTTAGGAACATTCCAGAGCTAAGTGTATTGATGGCTCTTTCATGTCTGTCTCACCCTAACAAAAAAGCACTGCAATTCTGCTGAGTACAGAACAAATAATATCTCTATCAACAAGAAGTGAAACTTATTTTATTCTGGGCAGAACTAGCACCAGTTGAGGTAAAGAATGGGCCAAGTGTTGATGAAATGGCTGAAGCTGTGAGAGTGGGTCAGACTGCCTTGTTGTGCAGGGTCACATTGAGGTCACTTGTTTATATACTGTGATAGAGTCTGCTCAGTTGTTTTTTATACCCTGAACAGGATAATGCAATGATACCCTTGTCTATGTTCTGCAGTTTCCTCAACTGGAAGCCTCAAAAATAAAGTAAAATTAACCACATACTGTTACAGCCCACACAATAAATGTGGGGCTCCTAGTTTGTCTTTAGACTCTTAATTGCTATGTCCGTTCAAGCTTTTTGGAAATATGTAATGGAAAATTATGAAGAACGAGGGGAGGGTAATGTGACTTCTGTTTTCAGAGTGTAGTTTAATTTTGGTTTAAAATATAGTATTAATAATAATTTGCATTTTAATCAAATACCTTAAAAATACGTACTGTAAGCAGTGAGCATTTCTGTGCTTGACAGGTCCGCATGACAACAGCAAAATGGGAATCCTCTACATCCTTGTTCCCAGCATAGCCATCCCTCTGGTGATAGCCTGCCTTTTCTTCCTGGTCTGCATGTGCAGAAACAAGCAGAAGGCATCTGCTGCTACACCACAACGCCGCCAGCTGATGGCATCTCCCAGCCAAGACATGGAAATGCCACTCATTAATCAACACAAACAGGTATTTCTTACACATTTTGCTTAGGCCCTCATATTTCCAAAGTGTCATGATTTTCAGCATCTCAGGTTGTCTGTGTTCAAACTGAGCCATGTTGTTGGAGACCTAATTTTCATACTGTGCAGGCCATCTACTTCAGGGAAAACCAGGTCTTGCACTTTGTAGGTGTATCTAGAAATCCTGACCTTGGGCAACAGCTTCAATACACAGTATTTAACAGCATTTGTCCTTATCCATCAGTAGCCATTTTGCCTATTTTCCGAGTGACTGGAAAAGTGGTTATTTCTGATTCGGTCTTCAGCCTGCAGTTCATTTTTGCGCCTGGTAATGACGTGGCCTGTTTGCCTGTTTAAAACATAATGCACAGTGGGGTTTCTTGTTCTAATCCTCCAGCTCAAGATCTCTGGTGTTCTGATCCATAAGCGAGTTGAGAGCTGAAACGGCATACAACATGTTTCCAAGGCTATGTATCACAAAGGATGTTGAAAGGAAAATGGTTTTGAACTCACGTCTACAGATGTCAGCTCCTGCACAGGATTTTCTGGGTCAGCTAACTGATCTCTGCACTAAAATCCTGTTCAGAGCTAATGCTGAATTTTTAATCACAGCATTTACATGATGCAAGCTCTAAAAAAACAGTGCTTACTTTGGAAGTTGGCAACATCTGTTCAGGAAACTATAGAGTATTTGATGAATACTGTCAATTGTAACAAATTGCGATGATTTTGTGTGTTAACCTGAATATTTAAAGGCTGAGTCTGAACTATACTGGAAATTTTCCAGCCCAGTCTACAGTTTGTTGGACACTAAAATCAGAGGTTGTTCCCAAATCACCTGCTAAAATGTCTTCCCAGCCTGCCCTGCTCCCTCATGCTGTGGTGCCCTGTATGTGAAGCTGTGCCAACTGCACCTCTCTTGGTCAGGTGCTCCTCCATCCCATGCTGGTCAGGACAAACCCATTACATCACCATCACAAACTCCCTTGCTTTCCCTGTCGGCTGCAAGAGGAAGGCTCTGGGGATTTCTCACTCTTGGGTTTGCAGCCTTTTCCTTCAAGTACCAGACAGAAATTCCTTCTCCCTTCTTCTCCAATTCCACCCCCTTCTTTATCGAAGCTAGCTCAAGGGTCCTCAGCAGGGGTACTGTACACTGGTACCCATGGGCAGGGGCCATTCCTGTAGTGCAGCAGAGAAGAAGGGGAATTATCTGCTAGTGCAGAGCTGAAAGAGAGAAGTTTTGTTCCTTCTTCTGCTGGAAAGGATGTTTCAGTTCACTCTGAGGCTGCCACCCCTCAGCCTTCTTGCTTTTCTGACAGACCTCTGCTGGGCAGCTCGGGGCTGGTCTGCAGGGAAAGTACAGATGCAGTTAATAGATGTCATTGCTTGCCAGATTTACTGTGAACCACTATTTGTTTAGCTTGCAGGAATTATGGCCACTCCTTTGTAAAAATAATTATATCCATTATCCTGCAGTCTAATTCAATTGATACTTCTGATAATAGTGTAACTCATTTCAAGGTTAATTGTGAAATCAATATACTGATGTGAATACACAAAAAACCAGAAAAGTCCATTTGGCCGAATTTATCTTGCATTTGGAGATCTAACCACTGGGAAGTTTTCTTTAATAAGAGATCCTGTTGTTCAGAAAACATCGTGATTTTTTACTTGACTGTCTTTGCTTCATTTCAGGCTAAGCTTAAAGAAATTAATCTGTCCACTGTGCGGTTTATGGAGGAACTAGGAGAGGAGAGGTTTGGCAAAGTCTACAAGGGGCATCTCTTTGGTACAGCACCAGGTGAACAGACACAAGCCGTTGCCATTAAGACACTTAAAGACAAAGCAGAATTGGCTCTTCGGGAAGAATTTAAACATGAGGCAATGATGAGATCACGATTACAGCACCCAAACATAGTTTGTTTGCTGGGAATAGTGACAAAGGAACAACCTATAAGTATGATATTTAGTTATTGTTCCCACAGTGATCTCCATGAGTTCTTGGTGATGAGATCTCCCCATTCTGATGTTGGCAGCACTGATGATGACAAGACAGTAAAATCCACTCTGGAACCAGCAGACTTTTTTCACATTGTGACTCAGATAGCTGCAGGAATGGAATATCTTTCTAGCCACCATGTAGTCCACAAGGACTTGGCCACTAGAAATATACTGGTGTTTGATAAACTGAATGTGAAAATATCTGATTTGGGCCTTTTCAGGGAAGTTTATGCTGCTGATTACTACAAACTCATGGGAAATTCCCTTCTTCCTATCCGGTGGATGTCCCCTGAGGCTATTATGTATGGCAAATTTTCTATTGATTCGGATATATGGTCATATGGAGTTGTGTTGTGGGAAGTTTTCAGCTATGGCCTGCAGCCTTACTGTGGTTATTCTAACCAGGATGTCATTGAGATGATCAGGAACCGGCAAGTTTTGCCATGTCCCGATGACTGCCCCACATGGATATACACTTTGATGTTGGAGTGCTGGAATGAATTTCCCAACAGAAGACCAAGATTTAAAGATATACATAACAGACTAAGAACGTGGGGAAACCTTTCTAATTACAACAGCTCAGCGCAAACATCTGGGGCAAGCAACACCACACAAACAAGTTCTCTCAGCACAAGCCCTGTTAGTAATGTCAGCAATGCTAGATACATTGGACCAAAGCAGAAAGCTCCAGCCTTCCCTCAGCCTCAGTTCATACAAATGAAAGGCCAGATGAGACCAATGGTCCCACCTCCTCAGCTCTACATTCCAGTCAATGGTTACCAGCCAATGCCTGCTTATGGTGCTTACTTGCCAAATTTTTATCCCGTCCAAATTCCAATGCAAATGGCTCCTCAGCAAATACCTCCCCAGATCATTCCCAAACCAGGCTCCCACCACAGCGGGAGTGGATCTACCAGCACAGGCTATGTAACAACAGCACCTTCCAATGCCTCGGTGGCTGACAGGGCTGCTCTGCTGTCAGAAGGCACGGATGACACACACAATGGAACGGAAGATATTGCCCAGAACCCTGTACAGGAGGAGGAGGAAGAAGAGGGCTCTGTGCCTGAAACAGAATTGCTGGGTGATAACGACACACTTCAGATGGATGAAGCAGAAATTCAATCAGAAGCCTAAGGAATTTGGCCTCATTGCTAAGAATTCCACATTGCTTCTGTGCATGGAGACAGTAGATCCTTAGGCTTAATAGAGTGATTTTGATCTGGCTCAAAGAAACAAAACTAAAAAAAGCAACATCCATTTAAAGTGCAGCAGTAATGATATACCGGGTTTAATGACCATTGCCACCATCAGATTTTTCAAATATGGTGGTATAGAATTGCTGGGTTTAATCTTTGTTACTGTCCTACAATTCTTGAGAGAAGCTGCTTTTCAAATATGTACTGTTGCTGTGCAACATATTGCAGAGTAGCATTGCACGTCATGTATATCATGATATATGAGTGTAATGTTAGTGAATTATGCTTAAACCAATAACACAAAAAGGAATCCAACTATGGTTACAGAATTGCTCTAAGCATAAAGAAGTACCCTGGATGTGATGGACAGCTTAGTTTGTAGTATTTATCTCTTTGATATAATGGACACAAGATTGTTGTTTGCTTTTTGAGTCTGAAAAACTATGTTGAGAATAATGATCTGTGTTTGTATTACAAGAACAAGAAAAGAGGGGAAACTGAACATAAAACTGACTGTGCTGAGTCAGACCACGGGTCTGTCCAGCCCAGTAGCATGTCTTGAAAGACCATCGATAATGCTGGCCGAGGGATAGACTGCAAGGGCAATTTTCCTTGCAGAAATTTCCCAGGGTATTTCCCCAACCTCCAGCAATTTGTGGCTTAGGGTCTTCCCAAGCCAGAAGTGGATTTTTTTTCTGTTAAATAGCTCTTGATGGAATTTTCTACCGTGAATTTATCCAAATGATTTTGAACTGACGTAAAGCTAGAGTATCCACAACAGCTTGTGGAATAACATGAGAGGAGAAAGGATGGTTTTCTTTCATCACTTTGGGTGAATGACTGACAGAAGCTTCCAAAGGAGACCACCTGACTGCATTTGTGGATGAAAGTATTCCTTCTCTGCTGTGTATTTTCAACAGCAAACAGCCTTAATACACTGTTCACCAAAAATGGGGATATTGTAGGGGATATTATAGGTGTGCACTAACTTAATAAATCCAACTTTAATTGGTTATCAAGTATAGAAAAGGGCTCCACATGTGTGTTCCTACATTGTAAAAGTGGTGGTTTTTGTGCGGGGTTATGGACTTACTTGATTTACCACAGTTACTGCTGGATTGCATGTGAAACCGTGGTTTTTTTCCTGACTTTTTAGTAAAAATGATCTTTGAACTTTAGAAGACCAAAATAAGCAATACTGTACAAGGTGCTGTTTTTGTGCTTCTGTTTGCAGAATGAATCATGTACAGACCTTTAAATGTAATTTATGTTTTACTACATTTTATATACATTTTTTCATTGAAATATTTTGATTTTTGAATGGATGACTTTATAACTTAACCATTTACAATATTCACATGTGATGCAGTTTTATGGTATTGCAGTTTCATTTTGTTGAACATGCAGACAGGTCCATACATTTCATTACCCCTTTCTGTAATACAAGCAGTACACGTTCTCATTATAGCATTGTAGCCAACACACACTATAGCTATAAGTTGTACGTTCAACATGGAGTATTCAATAAAGTGATGCAAAAAGTATGATGAATTATGTTATCCTACAGCCACTGTTTTGTTATGGTACTTTGTGGACATAGAAATGGCCACACTTGCTTAAGTTACAGGTTTCACACTTAAACAACAACTTTTTATTTTATTACATTGGGATTCACTTGCAAGTCCTGTACCATTGTGATCTACACCGTGTTCAAGGTAGGGCAGCATTACTTATTTCCAGCATTTCACCTGGACTTGGAAGTGCACTGGTAGGAATAAAATATGAAAGCTTTATTACTTGTGTTAATATAATGCAGCTTTGGGTGCTTTTACTAAATAAAGGATAAATAAAAAAGAAAAAAAGGTGAAATTTATTTACATGAAGTTCTTTGTTTTTTCTAGGATTCTTTGTCTCAGATAAATGAACTTGTTCAATCAACTGCATTGTCTTTCTTTGTTCCTTTGCTAACTTACTGCAGAGTAAGTGGAGAGCAAATGGTCCAGTTACATCACAGATTTGTCGGTGAGAGGAAAAGATGTAGTAAGCAAATGAGTGGCATTCAGTGGAAGTTTCTGTACAGCACTGTCTGAAGTTCAGCCTGTTTCTAGTAGTCAGAGAGCATTACAACTTTGTGTACTTTGAATAGAGTTTGGGAAGCCCCTAATTCTCTTCTTTAAGCCTCATAAATTCATGACAGACAGAAAAAAACCTCAGATTCCTATAATGATTTTCCCATCCGCGCTTAATGTGGATGTGCTCTCAAAGTGATGGTCGAGGAGCAATACATGATTTTCTAGGTCAGCCTTGGTAATACACACAGTACTGGAGAGGGATATTCCCTGCCTGTTGATGTGGGTGGACTCATCTGAGCTGCCAGGATCGGAGCCATGACAGCATGCAAACACCTCCTCGGCACTTCAGGTGAGCACCTCTGCACAGGCACCACTACCAGCGTGTTAGTGGCTAACCTAAGTCCTATGGATTGGCAGTAACTTCTTGTTCTGCAACTTCCCAGACTACTCTTGCCTGTGATATCTGCTGCACAGTCCCAGCTGGTGTCAGAGTCTGCCTTTCCTCCCCAAGACTTGGAACAAGGCCAAGGGTGATCAGGGAAGGGATGAGGAGGTAAGTGGATGGGACAAGGTGGTAAGGTGGGAGGAAGTGAGGGAAGGGTTGGGGCTGGGTCCAAACAAAACCAGCACTATACTGCTCACTTGGGCTTGCAATGGTACTTCTTCCTGGCGGGTCTAGCAGAGCTGGAACTTTTCTTGAGGGCAGAACAGCTTTTCTAGGCAGCAAATACATGTCTGGATAGCCAGGAAAGGGCAAGGCATTTTGAGAAGACTGTGAGGTTGCTTCAAATGTTTTCTCTTGCTTCTAGTACTCTGTCTGTATGATTTTCGTAAGAAGGCTGAGTCTGGAATTAGAACAAGTGGATTGGGTGTTGACACTGTCCACAGCAGCCCACTGGTGAGGGAGGAAGGTCCCGGTTTGCAGAAGCATATAGGGTAGATGGAGAATGGATTTGCAATCACAGGGCAGGAAAACTGAGTAATGGTTCCTAGTCTGAGTGGGAAAACTGACTATAGATGTGTCACTAGCTCCAGTTTGACTCCCATTCTGATATTGTCTGAGATCTGCATTACTGCAGGGTCTTTTCATGTGTTTTACCCATTGAGACTGTAGGGAAGACAAAGCGACAAAGAGTGCAGTATAGGCAGCTGTATAAAACCAGGGAATTCACCCACAATGCTAAGTACAAACAGACATTATTACAAACTTGATAGGCAGGTTCTTTCCTTCATCTAAATGTTACTACTCTTAGTTTCATCTAGAGATTTCCCTAAAGACTGATCCAGAGGAACAACCTCCCTGCTGAGATAAGAACCCTTTGCTTTCTGTGTCTGCCATGGCTGTGAACATCATAGTGAGTCATAACGAATTTACTTCATGGTAACAGTACTTCAAACTTTTATTAGAGAGATGAATTTGAATTTTTTTCTCACTTACTATCTAAGGAGTTCATCAGATGTCACTGGCTTTTGTGTTCAGAGGAATTGCCTCGCTTCAGCTATGTGGGAATGAAGGGAAAAGGTCTGATGCTTTCTGGAAGAGAGCTCAGGAACATTTGCTGAGTTGGAGCACTCTCAAAAGATGTCAGACCTTGAGGTGTTTGACAGAACAGATATAAGAGGAGAAACATCCAGCTGCAAGCAGAGTAGTATCTTCAAATAAAGCCTAAGTCATAGTTTCACCATGCATAGAAAGTAATTCTAGACAGGCAAATGCTACTGCAAACTGTTCTCTGAAACAGCACTTCAGTTACCCAAAATATGAAGAAAAAGTGAACTGGCAAAACCATCTTTTTTTTGAGGAAAGGAACTAAATTCATATTTTAAGGAACAGTATATGTTCCTGTTCTATAAATAAATCTACAAAATGTTAGTGGAATCCATGACTAGAATCAAGTTTTGGGGATTTGCTCAAACAATGGAAAAGTGATATTAGAATAGTAGTAACATCCAGCACAAACAATGGCATGGTTCAGTGTATGAGTTTTAGTTCTACCTTAGCAGAAAACTGAATTTTGTTTCTTGTTTTTCAAAAGGGGTCTTGTATAGTCTCTGTTTGGCACAGCTTCCAGATATGACAAGTTTTGGTCTCCTTCAGTCACCAGTATGAATTCTAAACAATCTAAGGCCTATTAAGCAATATTAAATGTGTTCACTTGGCAAGATAAACCAAGTCTGTAATATCTGGGTCAGTCAGCTCTTTCTCTAGACCAAAATGTACTGTGTCTACTGTGATAAAATATAGGAGAATTGGTTCAGCAGGATTTCCTTTCCAGAAAAATGTTGTAAAAACATTTTGCACCTACTGTTCCTGGCTCATGCTATGATTGATGTTGTAAAGTTGTAGTGTCTGGACTCTATAACAACTTCTCCTTCTTAAAAAGTACACACTGAGGGCTCCTAACACTGGGTTGCCACAGCAGAAGACTGGGCCACCTGGCTTGCTTTGTGACCTCGAGTAGAAGGCAACCCCTGCATGTGTTTGTGTGCACACATGCCTGATTTTGCAAGGAAGAATGTCCTGGAATGTAAGGCAACAGCTCTGTGTTCAGGGACAAGTGAAATGTATGAATACACTTGCACATGATGTGCCGTTGTCCCAGGGCTGCGTGAGATCTTTTGTGTGAGCCCTGAATCCAAATCCAGTTTCTCCTGGTGTGAAGTGTTTACCGGGCACTGCTTCTAGTCAGTCACAGTCCTTGGGGCCGTGGCAGGAGCAGACTCACAGGACGGACCTTATGTGAGGAATCCTGTAGCAGCACCTATGGAGCACTGCCTCCACGCAGAACTTGCAGAGAGGGTTTTCACTGTCACTGTGTCCCTCTTTTCCTGTGACACCCATGCTGAGGGTCTTGGTCCACTCCTTGACCCAGGCCCCATCCAGGCCCTACTTTTGCTTAAAATGAAAAAATGTGGTTCTAAATCTTAGCTGAATACCTCAAGATTGCACAAGCAGGGGGAAGTAATGTAACAGAGGTTATGGCAGGAGCTGGAAATGGTATGGGGTTCTGAAGGCTGTAAATCTCCAGGAGAGTCAGAATTTAAAATAATACAATACTGAGAGAACGCAGAATCTCATGTAGCTAGTTCTCATTTCTATTGATCTAAAAGAGGAACTTTACTTTATCTCGGTTACAGTGTACCTGATGGTTTAACTGTCCTTTTTAAAACCTCTGTCTAAAACTGAAATTATCCATCTGTTCAGTAGGTTGTTAACTTTAAAAGCAATGGAATTAAAGGAGGGAATTTAAATTAAAATTGCTATATTTATTTAATTGAAAGTTTATTCCATACACCAAGTAATAAAAAACCATCATGGAGATTTACAGAGATTGTTTTTATTGCTCCATATTTTATATCTGTTACTGAAGAACTTTTGTTTGCAGGAGCCACCCTCCACATAGACTTCTTGCAAATTTCTTTTCAAACCAATAAACTAGTCACTGGAGATGTTTGGAGCTGTTGTAGTTTTGATTCATAACAAGCAGTTTTAAAAATCTTATCAAGAAGATTAACTGTAATTCTTAGTCTGCTTTAGAAGTAGCTATTTGATATCCACCAGCACTATCAAAGAAAAGAAATTCCTTTCGGAATGACAAAATATTTAACAGATGGGGTAGTGGGTAGGAAAACAGACAGGAAGCTAAAGAAGTGAATCTCTAAGTAATTTAAAACCAGAAACATTTAAGATACATCAATTTAATTTAGATGTAATACTACTTCAGCTGAGACTGATTACTCTCAAACGTAGTCTGAAGCTTTACAGTTATGATAAAGATCATTGTCTTGCTCTGTTGTTAATCCTGTGGATACTTTTTCTTAACTTCATACGATTTTCCATTTAATTACTTTCATATCAGATTTAAATTAAATATTTTTATGAGAATTAACCTGAAGTGGTGGGAGAGATATCTTGCAAAATGCTAGCGGCCATGTGCTTTTCATACCAAGGAAGGGATGTTGCACTCCATTTTTGTTCCATCGTGTGGACATTTGCGTCCACACCAAATGCTTGTCTGCTCAGTGAATCCTTCTCTTCACAGCTCAGTTGGTAATTTCAAAACAAATTAGTGAGGAAGCCTTTCAAATTGTATACTGCTAACACTGAGAGCACTGGGAATAAAAAATTTGTTTATGAAGAGATGGTATTTCACGCTGTCTTTGATTCCTCTGTTCCTTATGCCTTTATTATATCCCTCTCCCTTGTCCTCTCTTAGATATTTCTCAGAGGACAACCATAGCGTTTGCTGTTAGAACCTCCTTTGCTTGAAATACTGGTCTCTTAAGGCAGACTAAAAGACAAAATTTATATATAAATATATATATATATCTATATGTATATATATATAAAAAAATAGATATGTTTATGAATGGACTCAGTCTTGACATTTTGAAAAGCAAGTGAAGGAGTAAAAATTTTGTTTTTTACTAACTTGCAGACTCAAACATTCCCAAATGAAAGGGTGTGTGGAAGGAAGATCTTTGGTTTTCAGCACAAGTTCACTCCTAACTTTGCTGTGACCTGCAATTTTGCATTCTATTAAATGTAAGTTCTGTATGTTCGTTGACATTTTTCCATGTCTTTGCTTATAATTAGTGAATGTTTTTGTGATTTCTCTACTTGTTCTTTTATCCAGATATCTGCTGTAACAGTCCTTTGCTGTTGGTGTTGCTACTTTTGTGGAGACATCTTCCCCACTTCAAAAGAAGCAAATCCAACCAAACTAATGAGGAATTCACCTCCAAAACAGATGGGATGCTTTGAGCTCAGGCCTCCTCCTGCTCTGGGACACCCAGCAAAAGCCACAGCAGGGAATGGTGTGAATATTCCTTACCCTCCTCAGCCTCCAGCCAGTCGTTTTGGCTGACTGTGTTGGAGTTGCTAAGACATTGAGATAGTGCTGGATGAGGGCAGGGGGCTGGGACTTAGTATTTTTCCTAATCGTGTTTGTTTGAGGAATGTGGGACCCCTGTAAGTTGTTAAGGTTGCTGTTGTTTCTCCTGTAAACAACAAAATTGTGGGTGCTTTACAGTCATTGTGAAGGGAAGCATGGGATACAAGGGAATTCTTACTGCAGGCAAGATTAGCACCCTGTTGGTGGGTGAGGCTTCATGCAAGACATGGCCCAGAGGCATTACGAAAGGCATCCTCTGTTCCCCAGGAGATCAGCGGATTAAGAGACTGCTGGCACTCCTGGGCTTGGTGCAGACTGCCTTGACTATAGGTACACCATGTGCAGACGTAGCACTTCCTCTGGGGTGCGGTGGTCTGAAATGAGTGGGTGCATCTTACAATGGGAAATGGTTTTGATGCCTAAACCAAAGCCAGCTGAAGTCATTGGGAAAAACTCTTCAGCTTCAAAGGGATTTGGATTAAAGCCATAAAAAATTTTCACTTGGTTTTTTTTAAATAAACACTCCCCAACTTGTAATCGATGTTGTGGTCAAAGCATGGTTTAAAAATCTTATTTTTCTTTTAAGCGTCTATAAAAGACAGTAGAAAGAGTACGATTTTCTGAATAAATGAGAAAGTCTGTGCTTTTTTCCTTTTTTATTTTCCATGTGACAGTGTGACATTATAATGCCTTAAATTGTTATGTGCATACCAAAAAGTACTCACGGTACATACTGTAATTTCTTGTAATCATTTTGTTCACTAGCCTATGCCTTTGGGAAAACTATTTGCCAAAATAACATTCATGAAAATCTCTTTTTTTTTCTGACTTTGCTTGGAAACCCACATACATATTTGCAATTACCTGATTTTAATAAGTGGAAGTTATTATACCTACCTTCTTCATGCATTTTAAAGTGTGCTAACATACGAGGGTCTTTTGGGGGATGCGGAGGGAGAGTTGGAATTCTGCCTCTTTGGAAGAGGTCCACTTCCAGTCTGAGGTGCAGATCTGACAGACTATGCCTGAGTAATGGAGAGAGCAAGGTTTTGCATTGTCCCATGGTAGCATTTATTGAAAAAAGACAACATCACATGGGAGTCAGTGGGCCCGGGAGCCTGAGGGATAAAACAGGGGCCACATCCCGTCCGAGTACCTCGTGGCCAGCCTGAACCCTCCCCTGCTGGCCTCTGGCTCTAGAGTCTTTATTCCTTTCTTGCAAGGGCCTGGTAGCTGGTGTGTGTGCCATGGCACCTAGCACTGAGCACATGTGGCTCCAGGGAATGTGGTGGTGGACACTGACAGCTGCCTAGCACCGCAGCAAGACGACCTCTTGGGTGGGGATACAGACTCATCTCGGAGGCTCATGAGATTTCCCCTGGCCCGCTCCAGAAAATGCGCCTGCAGTAAGATGCTTGTCTTCATCCTGTCAGGGATCTGCTCTGCCAGCAAATTTCAGGCAGGGTTGTTAGTGTTTCCTCTCTCCAGGACAGAAGCACAGCCCTGCGAACCCTCTCCTGCTGCTCCAGCACTCCTGCTTCTGGACGGCTCCTGAAGGCAGGGAAGCATGCCACAGTGAGGGGTCAAGACACTTTCTGGGGTCCCAGAAGGCATTTTGTGCAAGTAAAATGCAGGGTTTAGATGAATTGATGTTTTTTTAATAAAAATCAATTTACATGATCTTTTTGTGGGTTTAATACACAAGGGTCCTATGCTAGTGCTTAATGTGGACCTTTGATAACATAACTTCCACGTTTACCTAGGTTAGTGTCTTTGTCTTGCAGCTTTCCAGGACACTGTTTACCGATGTGTGTTCTTGTGGCACACTTTCACCTACTGTTTCTTCCTGATTGGTTTTGCTGTGAATACTGGGTTGCAAGTTGAGATTTTATATTTCTGCTAAGCCTCTGAGGAAGTGCTAAACCTCTTTGATATTTTTTCACAGAAATTTTTCTAAAGCCAGGGTAATTTTAAACTTGACCTTGAAATGAATTGCACATACATTAAATTCTTACTTACTTAGATTCCCGCTGTACACACATGCATATGCATGCCTGTATACTCTCATAGGGCTGAGCAGACTATTGAATGAATACATACTTGCAAAACTGGCCAATATTTTCAACAGTTTAGAAGCTGTATTAAAAAAACTGAATGTCATTCTCACATAACACAGTCAAATACAATTCTGCTTTGGCAAAGGGTAGACTTTCACCACTTTTTAAAAGGGATTTAAAAACTAATACTTTTCAAAATTTATAGAAAAATTAACAATGTCCTTGGAAAAGTTTTGAGGAAAAGACTGAGCAGTAAGTTTCAGGAATGGAATCCAGTGAGCTATTAGCAAAGAATTTCTTGTGTTTTAAGCAGTACCTTGACATTTCACCTGGCATTATAAATTCTTATGCATTAAGGAAATTGCAAATTATTAACTTGGCCTTTTGCTTTTGTATATAATAGCCTCTCTTTTCAGTGTAGTTTTCTGCATGAATGTTGATTAAAATATAAAAAACTCATCCAGCATATTTAGGAACCAACCTCAAGAATAATTTTCTTTTGTATTGCATTGTTTTGCTTATGCCATGGTCTTATCCCTGCAAGGAGATCTTAGTTGCATTTGACAAAACAAGAAGCAGCAGTGAACTGAGCTGATAAACTCTGCCATAACTGTTCTGGTTTTGTTGAACTCAGGGAGAGATGCTCTATTACCAGTTCTTTAGACTGAATCCTGACTGTCACAAGGTTTGGCATTTCTGGTCAATCAGACACAATTTGAAAATCTTCCAATTTTGACAGCTGAATTTCTTATAAGAACACATAGTAGTGAGAAACTATGCTGGTTAATTTTATTACTGTTCATTTTCCAGCTGGCAGTGAAAATCAAATAATGAAAACTCGGTGTAAAACTTGGTTTGGTCTTGGTCTCTGGCCTTGGCCTCTTCTCCATCTTGACTACAGCAGTACTTCAAACTACATATTTTCTAAGGGCCCACAGTTATTAAGACATCTTACATTTCAGGCCTACAGATGTCCAGATTGTATAAAAGTCTTGTTAGGTAGAGAAGTGAGATTTTCAGTTTATGCTAAACAGGAAAAAAATTGGCGTATCAGAAGTAAAATAGCACTGAAAGATGTGATAGAAGGCTTTAAAGAGGTAACCTTGGTGCTCCACCAAAACCATGTGTAGGTCTCATTTTTCAGGAAGAAGGATAAGGAGAAAGGAGATTCCTTGTTACATTTGACATTTATTCTTTGCTATTCTTTTCCATATAAGCCCACATCTGGTAAGACTTGTAAGTACATGTTTAACATAAGACACAAAATTAATTCTTGGGGCCAATCCTTGCCTGTAATGCTAAACACAATCTTCAAAATTGAGACCTGTGATGTAATGAGAGGGGACAATGCCCCAAGAGTCGTGTTTAAAAAATTCATTTTCTCCATTACCTTGGAATGTTACTGAGTGTGTATTACTGAATATTGCTGACAGTGCAGAAATTACGTCTCACTAAAGGTAATGGCCATGCTTACTTGGCTTTCCTTGTTTATTGTGCCCCAGGTGGCAGCACAGGCCATTGGTCACATAAGGAAACTGGGGGAAAGAGATGTGTAGCTAGAGACAGTGACAGCCTTTGTAGCAACATTTGATTTTTGTGCTGGCATCACTAGAGGATGTGATGTATTTCAAGACGTATTGCAACCGTAAGTGTAGCTTTGACCTGTGACTTTTTGGCTGGAGAGGATAAGCATTTTTTGCCTATCAAATGAAGTAGGAGTGTGGGTGTCTGTAAGTAATTACTTCTGAAACATGAAGATGCAGTTGTAGCAACAAGGGAAAAGTTTCACTGAAACTATTTTTCATGGAAATACAGAGATGTTTGGAACATTGTTATATGTCTGCAGGGCCAGACTTTTGCAAGTATGCTTGCAATAGGACAGTGTTAAATAACTGTAGAAGCAATGAAGAAAATGTGATTCTGGAAATCATAAATCACATAAACACATCTAAGAAATATACCAGCTCTTTTTGCAAGTGCGAGATAGGATAAGAGAGATACATTGTGAGATGTTTCATGGTTGTACTTTTGAAATTCATTTTGTGCATGAGCTTCCATGTAATTGAGAACTTACAAACTTCTGCTCTATGGTATTCCATAATGGGATGAAACCCATTTATAGATCCTCAAAAAAATTTTTAACAGACTAAAGTCCATGCATTTTTCTCAGAAGCTTAAGCCTATTATCAGTAATCCTGAAACTAGGTACTGTTGGTAAAAACAATTAAATCAATATTTATATGTTGTCATCTGATTTCACAATCTTTAAACAAAAAGAACACTTGAAACCTCTAGGATTTAATAAAATGAAGGGCACTGAACAAGGCAGATACTTTTTGGAATATCTCAGAGCTGTGATAGTAAGACAGACTTGCCCATATGTTTCATTTCACACTTTCTGAAAGGTTTTTATTGGTTTGGTTAAAGTGTTGTATGAGCATAGCATTGCCAACAGCAGAGTATTAAGATGTGTTACCCATGATGGCACTGTAACTATGAGTTTATTTGGAATCTTTTGTTATGCAACAAAATATCTTGTGTTGACAATTGTATGACAACCTTATGGAAAACTAGGTAATTGTGTTGATCGTTTACTGCCTAGTTTATTTCCTTTAAAATGAAGCTCTTTACTTGGGTAATAGTGTTGCTAGAGCAGTAATTTTGATTTACCTGTACACCAGTCTTCCAATCTTCCACCTCTGCACCTTGTCTCTCATGCTAGTGGCAGTGGTCTGTTATTGCAGATGACACTTTGGTGTATGTTCACATTTATTGCTAGTCCCATACATTTTATTTGCATCTATGTATTTTGCAATCCACATATAATCTATTCTACTTGATATTTCTTCTGCAGTTTTCCTTGTATCTCCAGTAGGTTTACTTTTAAAACATTGTTTTCACCATTTAGTTCTGTTTAATTAAAGAATTTATGTTTCTGCATCTTGATGATACACTTTCTCTGGTAACAAAGGAACATTCTGTTAAGCAGTTTCAGTACATGACAAATATAACTAAAATACAATGAAAACAATGGAAAAGAATACACAAAGATATCAGTACCCATAAACCTATACAGCTTATATCTGTAGTTTTTTATAAATTGAAGTCCACTTACAGCAGTGTCGTATTCACTTGTAACTCTTGGTTTAGACATGCCTTCTTGCTCAAATAGTGTGAAATAAGTGGAATACCTTGCTCCTTCTTTATATTCATGTCCTTTTTAGTTTTAAAAAAGGTCACAGTTGCATTCACATCAGAGATAAGTGTGCGATGCTCCATTTTTTCAACATACTAATTAAATACCATATAATGACCTTAGCGACACTATTGCAAAGAAACATTCCCTTTCAGCGTTATCATGGTCAGAAACAGTAAAGGTGCAATGTTTGTCAGCCTCCACAGATGGAGGCTTTAATTAAAGGACTTATCTATTACACCAAATAAATCTTCCAAATAAATAGATATTGACTCATCAATGTTTTCTGCAAGTATAAGAATTTTTCATGCTTACATTCACAAAGCTTTTATTTTTCCCATTATCCATTAATGAGTCTTGCATTTAAATAAGTTAATTCTCTAGGGAGGACAAAGGAACTTAAAAAACTTTGTTTTCTTTTATGCTCCAGTAAGTCAATGTTTTCCTTCCCTCCTCGCTCTCTCCTTTAAAAAGCAAATAAATGTTTATTTTGGAGCAAAATGAAGGCAGCCCCTCTACCACGCTTTTTTCTTTTTTACTTCTTTTTTTATGATGCATAGGGTCAGGGGCAGCAAAGTTGCCTTTTGGTTTTTGGTCTGGGGTAGTAAAATATTCGTTTTGTAGACCTTTGCCTCATCAAGTAGGCATAAACCAGCTAAGAAAAACAAACCATTTAAGACTGTGCTGTCTGGACTCTGTGCATTAGTATTTTGTGCTTTCAGCTGTTGACCATGAAATGTCTGCTCATGTGTAGAAAAATAAGGGTGCAGAAGAATTAACTCCACTCTTCCCCAAATCTTTTTAAAATGAGGATACTTTAGTGAGTTCACTCAAACTGAGGAAGCTTTTTGACTTTTTTGTGGAAAGTCTGTCGGTAATTCCAAAACTTCCTTGAAATTTCAAAAACCAGCTGAATAAAAATTTTACGCTCTATGAAATCTAAAACATTACTGAAGTCAAAGAATTATCTTGCATATTAAGTTTAAATCTAGTTAGTGTGGGTCTAGATAATTTTTGTTTTGCATTCTTTCCTGTATGTTCAATAGATCTGCAAGTCCCTTGGTTAACCTTAGCAAAGCTTTTTACAGATAAGACACTGAAGCTCCATGCAAAAAATGCTCAAATTTGCAATTGCAGGTTTAAATCTGTGTATTGTGTATCAGTTTCTTTAAAATAATTTTGAAGAGATGAGTGGTGTCTAAAATTTAGTTTGTGTTGGTTTCCAACATTTCACTGTAGCATTTCATTCTCAGCACTTGTTTGTTATTTTGAAACTTAGCTTTTCAGGCTTATATTTTCCATTCATATTCTGTGTGGTAAAATAAAAAAACCCTAACCTAGCAGGTGCTAGAAAAAATAGATGAGTAGAGCAGAGGCAAGTTCCTAAACTAATCATAATAATGGTCTCCAGAGTTTAGTGTAGGCCGCTGGATAATATCTCTAGATAGTTGAGCATTTAGCAGAAAGACTAACACAAGAAGCCTCCTACTCAAGTTCAAATCCTCTGTACTTTGTTTAAAAATAATTTAAAACTGTACTTGGAAAAGAAAAGAGTTATGTTTTCTTAATTTGTAATTTCCTGTTTCATATTCTGCATGGCTGCCTCAGCTGAATCGTTTGAATATTTAGCCTGTTGCCTTTGCTTACTGACATTGCACTAAAGACTTGCAAATATCCATATGGTTATAAAAAATTGGCAGTCCCATGTTCAGAAGTAGTCTATTCCTTTTTGTTTCTCATTTCAAAGGATTGGATTTTACCAGAAAAGCAAGCTATAGTTACAAACTGTATCTTCTGATATGTGCTTCATATTTTACCTTAGGATCTGTCTAAACTTTGTGTAGTTTTTTTTTACAAGAAGTGAGATTAATGGCCATTTGCTAGTAAGTTAAATAATTATATTTTGTGTGTTTGGTGTTTTTCTTTTCAATTTGAAGATGTCATAGTTTTACATAGCATAGCAACATACTTGCTTTTATTCATGCATGACTGGCTTTTTGTCTTCTTAAATGTAATTACTGGAAATTTGTCACTGGTATAAGACAGACTGTAGGTCACTGCTCAGATCTATAATGCTTTTAAATTTTTTTTTGTATAATATGAACTTAATGCATGAGTTTAAATATCCCAGGTGTTACAAACTTGTATGCTCTTACTACGCATAAACTTGGGTTTTATATAACTCTGATAGAGGAGTTTCACTCAATTCCACAATTTCAATACATACCTAGTGTTTTCTCAGTTAATTCTGAAATGCATTTTCTGTTTAAATGAAGCCTTGAGAATCCTGCTTTGATGCATTAATTTCTTCCAGTGCCTGATTTTGAGAGTCATGTAAAGATGATGATTTATAATGAAGTTCATTTAATGTGATTAATTTCTTAGTAGTCTCAGAGCACTTTATAGTTGGAGAATTATACTTCAAATTAATTTAAAAATTAAACAGTAAAGTAGTGACAATCATCTGCTATTCATCAAGAATGAAAAGCTCTCATCTAAGAAATAATTTATAACTGTCTGAGAAAGGATCGCCAAAACACTCAGTAAATATGCATTACTGTCCTGTCATTGCAGAGGCTTATAACAACAAGAATCTTTAGCTTGGAAGCTGACACCATTTCCACTGCAACAGATAAGGGCATTGTGGCCAATGTCATACCCATGGGGACATAGATGGTCATACTCTCTTCTTTATTCACACAGGTTAGAACCAAAGTGAATTGTGGCTCCTTGCGGAAGGGCTAGAGGAAGGTGACAGTAAGTCACCTCCGTGTCCTCTCCGAGGCAAGTGATGACACTTTGCATGCCACCACTGCTTTATGTACACGGAGATTAAACAGAAGAAACAAAACATGTCAGGAAGCAGTGCAGGAATGAATTGAAAAGAAAATGCCTGACAGCAGGTAAAAGACTAGTGAGGAAGAGTGAGGCATTGTCTATAAAAGAAGTGTGAATATGGAAAATTGGCAGGCTTTGCAAGACAAAATTAAATTTGTAGTACTTTCCACTCTGTTAACCTTACACCACCAACACAGCTGGGAGGGCGCAATCCAGCTCTCCTCCCTCTCTTCCCTATCAACAAAACAGTTTGGCAATTTCCATTTAGGTCTGTGCGTTCCCTCTGACGACATCACAGTTGCGCAGCTATTACTAATGACATAATCTGAATACTGTGGTTCTATTTACATGTTATTAACCATCTAATTTGTCTTGCAGAATAGTTATTACTGCTGATTATGTACTTCAGTTCCTTGAATATGGGTCCATTAACATAGCTACCAAATTGTCCTTTGACTCAAACTGACCTCAGAAAACTTCATTGACTTCACTGTGTTAAGGGTACTTAGATTTAATTTTTAATGGGCTGCGGGAGCTAAAGTTTTACCAAGTCTTACACATAATATCTGGCAGAATTCTGAAACCTGGAGAAAATAAACTATCAGTACTTTATCCTTCAAAGACAGCTTGGATAACAAGATTTAACAGGATCCTCAAACCCAAGCAAGTTCCCTTGAATCAACTTCATTTGTTCAAATCTTGTAATTTTCAGTGGTTAGTGTTTCTCTGTGCTTAGGGCTGTCAACACAAGAAACTCCAGGTAGCCAGTTCTCTTACCCAATCCATGAGCCATCTGAGTCCATGTGGTCAAGAGAAGGGATCCAGTGTCTGGAAATTATGCTGTGTTGTAGGAATCCTCAGCATGTACAGATCTCGGCACTGCATCTGAGGCAAGGCAGGAAAGTTTCCTGAGGAGATATCAGTGATAATGTTTTGACAGCAGGTTTTACTGTAGTAATTGAATAATGGGCGAGAGATTTTGGCCAGAAAACAATGCTATTTGCAACAGATGTACAGTCGCAGCAAAATATACAAATGGGAAAGCACACTTATGTGAACCTTTGCTACACTACATATTCTGAAGGGAAAAGAGCATAATCTTTTGTGCTTTGTCAGCACTTAATTTTATAGTCTCATTAATTTTTATGTGACTGGAATATGACTTCAGTTCTCCTCCTATTAAAAAAAAGTCAACAATAACCACCTACAACAGGTCTAGTTTTGGTAGTGACATGAAAGATGGTACTGGAGCAAATCTTTCCCCAGGCTTATGGTATGGAGAGCAGTATGTAAGCTGTGACCCATGTTAAGAAGCGAATTATTTATGTCAGAGTAAAACTGACTCATGTCAGCTCTTGAATTAGCGTGACTTGGACTGGGCCTGTACAGATAGATTGTAATTCAACACTTTGCTATTTGCAACCTTGCTGCTGAGATCACAAAGCCTCTGGAAACAACAGCGTGCAGTAGAGGTGGTCAGAGCACTCAGGTAGGAACTTAGGGCTGTATAGTTTCCTAATGTACCACATGCTTGAGACCAGGATAATAGGGCCTGGAACCTCACCTTGTTTCTTGTCTGAGACCACTACGAGCAGTGGGTTAACTGTTGATGCTTCTGTGTTTATTCATACTGTGATTGACCCACATGTAATGGGAGCTTGACACAATCAGAAGAATAACCCCTCTCTTCCACAAGAACTGACATCCCTCTCCAGGTTCCAGCGTGCTTTATAGCACAGGTATTGCAGCAGCATCAAAGCCCAAAGGGGCATTTAAGAGGCCAGAGGAATTTAAATAGTACAATTTGAAGGAAGTCAGTGCAGCAATATGTTAGCACAGTAACTTGCCATGTAAAGTGCATTTTATTTAGACAATCACTCAATTTGTTGGTCTTGACATTGTCTGTAGAGGATTCTTGACCAATTGAAATGTAATGCAGAAGTGCAGGAGAGCAATATCTGCTCTAGAAAGAATCAGAAATGTAGCAAAACGGCCTGTTGCTTCTGAGAGTGGGATGGAGCGGTTCCTGAAATGTTTGCTGGATTAGATTGCACCCAGGCAATTCTATTTAATTTCTTTTGCAATGAGTAAATGGTGCTGAACTCCACTGTCATTTGTTTGCTAGCATTCACATGCTGAAGGATATCAAAGGATAACAGTAAAAAAAAAGGAAATAATTCAAACCCTTGCACACGTAGTTTCAAAGTGGAATATAGAGATTAACTTTATTGACTCACATTAATGCTAAAAAGAGCTGCATGGTTAAATCCTCAAGTATTACTGTTACTCCACCAAACACCCCCTGGGGGTTTCCTGGTGCTTATCACCTGTATTCTTCTGTGAATGCAGTTTAGCAATTGGTTATAGATTAAAGATACGGTATGCAGAAAATTGTTTTGGTTTCCTACGGCTGAATTATTGTGGCTGGAAGGGAGAGGACAGAAAGAAGATTTAGCCTGTGTTTCAAATTCTCATGGACTGCAAGTGGACTTAGAACACAAAAGTATCCAAACAGCCTTGCAGGATAACACACTGTCATCTTCTTCTGAGCTATGTATGAGGTAACTCATTCCTGGCTAAGTTTCTGTGGCAAAAGCTGTTTTCAGACTTTTTTTGTGCTTTCTCATTTTCCAATTATACTTAATTGACATTGTATTGGATAATGGAAAAAGTTAAATCTGATCTTCCATCATTGTGGTAATGTGTTCTTTTTAAATTATTTTCATTAGTTTGGGATTTTAATTTGCATTTTAATAAGTTTAATTAAGCAATCAATGAATATTTATTTTCAGAACAATCAGTTTGTGATTTTAAAAAAAAGTACCGGGGAAAAAAATAGATTCCTACCAGCAGTCCAGGTGAAAATAAATGCTTCAGTTGTGCAACGAATTTTGAAAGAAGCACATTATCTTTCTGTATAAAAGTGAACATGAAGGAAAATCTGAAAATAGTTAGTAGGAAAGAAATATAAATCAAAGAAAACAAATCAAAGCTTTGTGATGTGCAGTCCCCACAGCATACAGAAAGATAAGCCACTGAGTTTAGGTCGACTATTTGAAAATATTTTACTATAAGACATTACCAAACGAGATTACTACTTTATAAGCAGCAAATTTTTTTGTGTAGGAAACAAAGCTGTCTTGAACCACGTTCCTCAGATTTCTTCGTGTGCAGCACCGTGTATACGGCACCGCAAGTAGTTGATTGTCGTGCAATGAATAACTTTTCCACGAGATGGCACAAGAAATCAATCTTTTTCTACCCTTACCAGAAGCGTTAATTCCTGTATTTTGATTCTGACAGACAGGTATGCCCTAATAGCCTGCTAAGCAATTACAATATAATGTTCCCAGTTGAGAGCTTGGAATTTGTTATTGTACATTAATAACTGAGAGATAAGCATGTGGCAAGGGGAGCACTTCTTATTTGTTGACTAGGGAACACAGAACAGTACTGCTGTAGCTGAATTGTTTTTAACTAATATACATAAATATTCATGGAACTTACATGAATTAAAACACAAAGGCATCTGTTACACCATGAGAGACTTAGTGCTACAATGGGCACTTAATGCTCAATTAGAAAATGACATCTAAAAAAACCCTCTCAAACCCATCTCTCTTCATGTGGCTAAGATACTAAAATTTGTAATAAATCCATGGCAGAGTGCACTGAAATATCAAGTATAATGAGTTTATGAGGGAATGAAGAAAATTAAGGGATAGGTAGTGCCAGTTTCAATCCAAATTCTTTGCAAGTTCCACTGAAAGATACTTTCGTAACTGGCTGTGGTGAAATGTCTCGGTTTTCCTTGTCAGATAGGATTGGTTTGAAGGAATAATAAAGAATATGCTAAGAGTACAATTTACAACTGGCAGACTGCAAGCATGGCCTAAATAGCGTCTATGAGAAATTGCAGTGGGTTGTGATCAAGCTTTGTCCAATCTCTCTGAAGTGGACAGTCTGAGGCTGCTCTTTGGAGATATATAATCACAAGGCTGTTTGCAGACATTGGGACCTCGCTTATTTGGTTTTCACCTCTGCATATTCCAGGTTGTGAAAGGAGTTTGTTGGGGTTTTTTTGTTCTTTTTTACAGAAAACACTAGAATATCAATATTTTTATTGATGTTTTAACTTAAAAAAAGGGTCATATTTGCAAGGGAACAAATCAGCCTCCTTTATTTTTTCTGTGATCCAGGAGCAAACTGTTTTGTTCTTTTCCAGTCCTGCTGGTATTGCTGGTCTGATTGCAGAGTCTAAATGGCACACAAGCCAATACCATACCAGCTCATACAAAAAATGCATGTCTCTCTAGAAGTGAATTTTGTCACGGCTTATATTTGACCACTCTGGTGTCATATTTTGAAGTGCATGAGTAAAATTTAAAAGCTTCATGTTCTGAAGTGCAATAATTCACTTATTGTTCTTTTTTTGAAATAAGAAAATTTAGGCTTTAGTCTCCTAGTGAGAAGCATTACCATGTGTATTATTACAAATATGCTCAATTATGCTAGTTTTAGGTAAATTGCCAGTCTAAAGAGGATTTATGAGACAGTAAATGCAGGACATGCCTGAACAAAAGCAAATGCAGTGAAGTGTTTCAGTTTATTAAAATCTCTAGATCTTTTGAATTCCTGAATTACATTACATTAATTACAGAGTCATTAGAGAGGTTTTGTTTTATTACAAATCCTGAAATTCTTTCAGTTCTTTAGACATAGTCATTTTGTTCTGATAAATATACAGTAAGTAAATATCAGCCTAGACAAAAAGCCGAGACGAAACCATCTTGCCACGAGAATGGCATGTAGTGCTTAAATTTGATTTAAATTATAGTTGTGGTGAAATTCATTTTCACTGCAGTTTTATAATATTGTAGTGCTTTGGGCTTGGGCGCCTTACCCTATCTCCTGTGATCTCAAGGAACTTTACAATTAAACCTTGAGGCTGGGAAGTGAAGTGACAAGAGTCACAATAAATGTAGATGGATAAATTTGCCTTGCTATAAATGAAAACAACTCTCTCTGTGTGACTTCCCATAATATTTAGTGTCTCCTCCTGTGAAGGTGATGACTTGAAAAACAAAATTTTTTTTTAGCCATACTCTGCAGAGTCATAGTTAGCTGTCCTACTCATCATTTCAGTATTGCAAAGATTTTAATTTCTAAGTACAATTTGTAACATTTTTTTTAATCAGGATTTTTATAACCCATTAAACAGATAACATTTATTACATACTTAAGTGACTGACAGTTTTCTAATACCTCAGAGCCTCTAGATACCCAAGTGTCTAGTAGTCTTAGTGAGCCATAGCTGACCTCAGAATATACCAATTGTGTTTAAAATACAGATTGCTTAAGTGAGTGGTTGACTACAACTCAGGCCCAACCCAGATGTCATTCTTCCACCAATTTTTTTTTGCTATGCTTTCTCAGGTTATTTAGATTTTTCTGCCTTTTATCAGCTCTGTTCTTTGGTAAGGAAGGCATGTCACTGCCTCTCAGACCTTCCCCACTACTATTTATTACACTGAGAGCTGGCTTTCTCCAGCCACCAGCTTCTGACTTCTTTTAGTTTGAAGATGTGGGGGCGGGGAGCGGTTGGGGTGTTTTTTCCCTCTTTGTTCACTGTAATAGGGAGTTGCTGTGGTGGCTGAGCTTTGGTGCATTCATGCTGAACTCTACTTATAAGGGGTTTGTTTACAAGAGGGTGTAGTTACACTATAGATGTGAGATCCTTTAATGGTGAAGACTGGCCCAGGTTTATGGAAGGATTTCACCACATTTCTGAATATTTTTGTTTGCTGGAACCTGACCAAATTTTGTCCGAATCCTTCCTTCCCTACAGATTTTGCCTTTTTTGACAATGATGAGATACAAAACCTGACACTTTGTTTATTGTGACAGATCTTCTTTTCCTCTTCACTAAAAAGAAACAAGATAGAGAGAGAAATGAATTTTGGGGAAATGATGTGAAGTGAAAGCAGCAGGTTTTGCATAGTTAGGGTAGGAACAATGTTTCTCAGGCAAAAATCAAAAAAGAGGAACTCAAAGTGAGACAGAGCAAGCCTGCTGGAGTTGTGAGTTACACTTTCTGACAATAAAAATATCCTCAAATTAACCAGTTCAGCTTACATGAACAAGGCTCTGTGTGTGTGTGTGTGTGTGTGTGTGTGTGTCTGTGTGTGTGTGTGTGTGTGTGTGTGTGTGTGTCTGTGTGTGTGTATACCCACATTCATTTCTTCTTCTTTGTATTTGGAATGTGTAACCAAATACACCTTTTCAGTGTGTTCCAGAGATAAGGAGTTTTTCTGGGACCAGCTTTCAGGGACACAATAGACCACAAGGGTACTTCAGAAGTCTCCAAATATTTGAAGACTTTAACCAAGCTTGAACTAGACTGTCTGGAATATGTCCACGACCAGTTAAAGCTGTAGTGAAAGAGATTAGAAAAGATATGTCTGCTTTCTTTGTGTTTTCAAATGAAAATACTCTCTGGCTTTCCTTTGTACGGGAGTGTTTGGCCAGAATCCTTAGGGGATAACTGAGCAGCCAAACCACATGCTAGTTTACTGAGATACTACCAGGTGAATGAATAAATAATGGCTAGATAAATAATTGAGTTATATGTTTTTGGGGGTTTTTTTTGGTGATGTTGTAAACAAAGATTGAAGGTAGTCATTGGGGAAATCTTAGTCGTCTTATCTAGTACTTAGGATTCATTTCATTAAAAGTATTTTCTTCTGAAGTGACTCTATGAATAAGAACATACAAGCTTTGTTAATTCTACCTGTGTTTCACAGATGTAGGTCATGCAAGCTGGGTGTTGTTTTGGCTGGTTACAGAATGTCCTGGGCTCAGGGCAGTTAGGAACATTAACCTTTCATCCAGTGTGTGTATATGCCTCTATTAAAGGTTTATAAAGAGTAAATACGATTAACATGATATGGTGCTCCAATACAGATTAATATGAAATTGGTTACTTGTGTTACATTCCAAGGTCTGAAAGCAGAGCTGGCAGGAATGAAGCACTGTGTGTTAGTTCTTGCACGGATGTGAATGACCTTAGCAGGGTGAAAGGAAGCAAGGGTTTGCTCTCCTCTGGCCTTTCCACTCTGCATTGTGACAAAACTGAATTCCTTTGTGCTCCTTTCCACTATAAAGGACAGCGATACTGAGAGCGGCTCCACCTGGGATCAAGCTGCTCCCCTGCCTGTTGTGACCCACAGACTGACATTCATCTCCCACAGCCCAGTGGGGAGCTCTAACCTAACGTCTACTCTGAACCGATTTTTTCTCCAGATGCTGCAGGAAATGTACCAATCAATAGTTAAATATTCTTAGGCTCTTTGTGTTAAAACACATTTAAGATCTGTTAGGCAAGTTTCTTTACACTTCTCTTTTAATTTTATCAGGTGGCAGAATGAAGATTGGATTTTTAGGAACAGCTTTGGTTGGAGTGTTGGCCCATCCTATGAGAAAGGAATCATAATTGTAGTGGAGACAAGCTGTGGTCTGACCTGGTTGTTGCCCAGGTGACTCTCCAACACCACCTGTCTTTAATCTCAGTGTCACATCACAAGACAGAGGTAAACCTGTAGCCCTGGGCATTGTGTGGGAAGAGATTTTTACAGGCACATTAGCTCATGATCTCTGGCACCCATGCTACAGCCTTGGCATCCTGAGCGTTGTCCAAGCTCCTCCGCTGCTCCCTGAGCCCTGCCCAATCTTGCAATGCGCTGGGAGGACCTCGCAGGGCTTGGCTCTTGTATTGACACATGGTCTTCCCTTGGTGAGATACTGTGCACTTTCATTTCCAATTTGCTGTTCCCCTTTACAGAAACAGTCCACGGGAAGAGCATTTGAAAGTAAGGAAGCACACTCATACCTAGGGTCTACATAGCTAATAGACAGTGTCATAACTTCCTAGTCCTTTAATTAATGACTGGCCATTTAATGATGGCAAGAGGAAACATACTCTTGAGTTTCAGAGTCTGCAGTGGACTCTGTGCTCAAAGACCGTGACTTCTGTTTCTTAAATGAAAATGTGGAAGTAAGAGTGAAAATAAAAAATTATGAAGCAGTAAACCATAAACTGCATTCAGTGGGAAGCAGTTTACACTGATATATGGTACATTTATGTGTGCGTGTTGACATGTATACATGTTTATATAAATATACACTTGTATAGTGTGTGTTTCAAGCCAGCCAATTGCTCGCCTAGAAGATAGAGTGTGTCCTTTTTAGACAAAACGTTCTGAAGCAGAACACTGCTCTTTTTAACTAGAAAGGATTTTTTTTTTAACAGATTTGACTTTTTTATCAATGACTTCAGAGTCATTGCTGTCTTTTCTGTGTAGTATTTGCTATTCGTATTTCCATCAAGTATTTCTCATCACTTCAAAACGCAATTGGTAAAATCTTGGAGGAAAACCACCAAACAGAAACGCACTTTGAGGAAAAGAGAACATTAAAAGGGTTGTAGTTTCATCCTCTTTCAATAAAATGCTTATAACAATGTGTTTGGAAAAGCTATTGGACTTTCGGCACTCACTTTCAGGAAAGAGACAATGTCTCTTCTGTTACTCACATTTATCTGCCAAGAATCTTTTATGAGAGATCACAGGAGACCTATTTTTTCAAGGCTGTAGATTACACAAATAGACTGTTTTATGTAATTTTAGAGGTGAGCTAAATGGGAGCTGAAACTACTGAGTGTCTCTGAAAATCACGCCAGTTTTACCGAAGTATTTCACTTGCATTTTTTTCACATCTGAAACCTTAGCTTGAATCTTAAATATCTTGCGAGCATTTATACAAATCTGAATCTGTGTCAGAATATTTATTTCTGGAGTTTTTTTAGCAGTATATCTCAGGTTATTTCATCATTATTTTAGCATTTCTTGAGAACTTAAGCAGGAACAGCATGTAGAATGTGGATTGTATGGTGGTGCTGGTTTTGCATCTGTCTTTGAAGTGAGTTAGACTGCACACAGTGGATGTAATGAGATGAGGTGAGTTTCAGTAAGTGCAAAAAACGTTCCTTCCTGCTTGTACTCTTCTTCCTCAGTATGCAGGTCATGTACAACGCATGGTGCAGAATCATTGATGTAATTGTCAATTCCAACATCATGTTATGATGATCTGTAAAGATTCACTTATCAGAAAACATGCCAAATAATAGCCCTATTTTAGACCAGTCTAAGACACAGGAAAGTCAACACCATTTTGTTATACCTACAGAACAACAAATCTGCATTGTTATGGCTTCTCCGAAAATTAATATCTTCCTTTGCAGAAAGAAAGGGTTCAGCTCACAAGACCTTAGGGCAGTCCAAACCTTTTTTTTGGAGATAGATTGATTTAGGTCAATAAGTAAGCACACTAGATGTAAGTAGTTTTGGTGATTTTTTTTTGCTTTTGTTTGTTTTTTATTATAGTAATACTAGTTTCCTAAAGAACATTAGATTGTTACTGTTTGGTGAGAATCTAAACATTTTGATTATCAAATTAATGTACTTAGTTTTGAGATCTATACGTAAGGCTAACAAAAACCTAATTATGTACCTGTGCATATTTGTTAAACAGTTTATAGCTAATTTTGTTAAAAATGGTCAATGATGCATTTCTAAGTTACTCTGTGATTATTCTTTTCTTTATGGCTGATGCCAAATTGCTTTTGAATAGAGCAGGAATTCAATTAAAATGAACACAAATGGCATTAAAAAAAGTATTTCTATTAAGCGGTAGCACTATCATAAATGTATTGGCTCTGTAATCCGTTTTCTAAAGTTAAAATATGATTTAGACAGTAAATGAATGTATCTAGTCTAGCAATTAAGCAGTGTGTACAGAAATGAAATTGAAAGAATTGTTCTCATCACCAAGACCTACTGCGAGAAGATCTCAGGTCCTATAGCCTATTTTTGTACAAACTGAAAAAGTTCTGAATTGTGGTGTTCCTTTTTTTTCCTACTATCTCGTTCAGGCTATCAGTAGTATTGTGCATTGGTCTGAATTAGTTGGGTAAACTGAATAAAATGTTCTCTTTCTATTGGAAGAAAAATTTCTCACCATCCCAGTATTACTAGGGGAGGTGCCTGGATCTGCAATTTGGTTTTTGAAACCTTGGTGGAAAACAGGTATTGTTTCTTACTTAAAAAAGGAAATTTAGTGAGCTTAAAGATTTTGTGTTTTAATTTGCAGTTCATTGTAGGATCTCCACGCAATTCTGATATTCTCTTGATATTATTTTACTTTTGCAATACATAAAAGCTGCCTTTCTGAATACAGACATGCAAGAAATTAAGTGTTCGATCTCATGTAAACTTGCGAGTAATCTGTATTAAGTAAAGTTTAAAATTATTTCATATGCTCTGAGTTTCATGCATGTATAAATCACTAAAATTAGAGAGACCTGAGGAAATAATGAAGTTGCATACATTTTTTGACAAGTACCTTCTCTAGGCATATATATCATGTATGTCCACTTTTAAATAAATCAGTAAACATTAGATAAGATTTAGGCTTTTACAGAAATAAATTCTGAGTATTTTTGTGTAAGTGTGGCCTTAGAAGTTTATCTCGGTAATATTCAGGTTGTAATGCAGTCAGTTCTATGTAGTTTTATGGAAATCTCCCCTTTTGACTTTACCTATAAGCCGAACTATGCAGATAATTATTGAGTCAATTTTACATCTGGACAAGAAAATAAAATTTATTCTTATTGAACTGTAATATTCTTTTTGACGGTAATTTTTATTTAAAACTTAATTGATGTTAAAAAAGCTTTCTTTCCTCCAGATAAAACAATGAAATGTTGCATTCATTTAAAAATGTTCAAAATCCCTTGTATTTGTTATTTCTTATGCTGGAGGTCATTTGCACACTCATCATCAATATGAAATGGCATTTTTCAGCACAGTTCATCTGAAAAACACTCCTCGTTTCTTCATGTGAGGTGCATTGTATTATACTACATTTATTTGCCGGAACATAGTTTACTTTGTGCAAACATTATGTGCATAGGATGTTCTTCGTATTTATAGACGCACACTTAATGAGCATGCTTCAACTCAAGGACAACCTAACTGCATTTAATTTGGGAAAGTGTCTCATTTTTGCAACATAGGAATAGCATGGGATGTTTCTTGAAAATGCATACAGAATATTTTCTATTGAATAGGCAACATGATATAAACGGGACGCCTCTGTTTTAGAGCAAATAGAAGATTGGCTTTTTGCATTTCCCCTTTACCAAGAAATATATAACCTTCTTGGCATCCTTTTATATGATTAATTTATAAAGCATTAGTGTGAAAGGGCTGTGCGAAGCTGTATTTAAGGAATGAAATATATTCCGATGAAAAAATGCTATTGATGCCTTCTGACTGCTGTGTTTTCAGCAGTTACAGAAGTGCTAACTTTTATAAGGAAATATACATAATACCTTATGAGGTAGGACTTCTGAAGAACAGAAATTATATGAAAACAATTAGTATGAAAAGGAATAAGAAGATAAAAAACTCCTTTCATATAAAATAGCTAATTAAAAGTGGTGTCAAAGTATGCTGTGGTTTGCTATCAGAATTTTATGCACCAGGTCCCAGTATGGCATGAGGACTGGGGCCTTTCTTTCAATAGACTGAAAACTGAGCTTACAAGAATCCAAGAACTGTTTAGAACCGAAAAGTCTCTTTCCCCTCACTTCTGCTTGCTTGCTAAAATTTGACATCTGGACAGCCACAGTGGTCTGAATATTTTCTATGCTCTAGTAGCAGGTAGCTACCAGGGTGTGGTCCTGACCATAGGGCATGGGACCAGAGAGGACACTGCTGCTGTGTCTGGGATGCTTGACAGATATGTGCAACTGCATAGGTACTTGCCTGAATAAAATCGTGTTTTTTCACAAAACAAAGAAACAGAAGAAATGCTGGTCAGCAGCAAATGCCTAAGAAATAGAAGCTTTTCAAGAGTAATTTGTGGCTTGCAGATTATTAGTGGTTTTGTCAGTTTGTCTGATAGCATCTTCAATCATCTCCAGACAAATGAACTTCAACCATTAAACTCATACATGTTGTATGAAGAAGCATCTTCTCCTGTGTGCTTTGAAGTTGCCACCTACTAACTTCATATGAAGTTCACCAGGTTTACAACAGGGAATAATTATTCAATACATTTCCACTGCTTGTGATCATATAAAATTATATTATGTCCTATCTGATCTGTTACATACCTTATCATAAGCAAGCAGTACAGTTTTTTTATACCTGGACAAATATAAGACCCTATAACTGAGAACCTGTGTAACAATCTGTGTATAAGCAATACAGATGCGCTATATATTTGCCATACAAGTATCTTCATGTGAATTAAGGAGACCAAGACTATATCTGAAATTTGAAATTTCCAGGGAATACCTGCGTATGTGACAAATATCATCTAGCACATTGGTTAAAGACATTAATATAGAAAGCTTGCTAATTTCTGCCTTGAGATTTGAAAACTGGATATTCATGTTTAGTGACTTGCAGCTGCCTCAGATTGAATTCTTTTTTAAATGACTGAAAAGGGGTGTTATCCACTGAAAATTCCAAAGGTTATTTGTATTTAGTGAGTTAATGCTAATAGAAGTGTATATTATGTGGTAATGACTGTAATTATTACATCTAAGGACTCAGGAACCTGTTTTTAACATCGTTTCCTGATTAAATTATCATTATGCAATCTCTACTTGTCTGTCTTTCTTTTTGCTTGAGGAATTTGAATCTGTTGACCAATTTTTGTCAGCTTTGGAATAGACACCTTGATGGAATTTTCCTTTAATACCTGTTGAAATTAACATCTAAAACAACATAGAGGGAAGGTGGGGAGACACCTGAGTCCCTGTAAGACATGAGTTTTCAAGATATAGTGTATTTGGCAGAAGTGGTCCAGCCAATCCAGGTGCACATGTAGGTGGGCTGGTCCCATGGACACACACTCAGGAGAGCAGTGCAGAAGAAGAGTCTGTAATAGGTCCAAAGTTTAGCTGGTCAAGCTGGATTTTATTCCTTTTATTGATGAACAACCTTAAAGGCCTGATGGCTATGTTGTAAAGATCACTGTGAGGCATGGAAAGAAGAAATGTTAGAAAAATCCCAACAACAAAAACCGAACAACAAGAAAACCCACCTGCATCAGCAGGGAAATCTGTAGGAGAATTGTGGTGGAGCATCTCAAGAGAAACATTTGTTTTAGGGAAGGTAATGACAGTGTTTGGGTTCCATATACTGTATGTGCCCATGCTACAGAATTCATAAGTATTTTTACAAAGTCAGAGGTGTGTGTTTTGTAAACATCAAACCACATCACGCAAATTTCAGCTGCTCAGCAAAGTAAGTTCATTAAACTGCATTAAACAGCATTAATATGCTGAATGTATGTGAAATCTAATATTTACTTTGTAGAGCAATAGCCATAAAACCACATTTTGCTAGGAAAAGATCTATTTTTATAGATATTCCATCCAAGCACCTACACTGCTTTCCTTGGAGTGTGGACTGATGCTGTGTGAAAGGTAGGCAGGGTCTAGCCCAGAGTGTGAGTACAGCTCACCACGAGTTTGTTCAGTAATTTTTTAAGCATAAACACGACCAGGTGACAAGTTTACACTAGGATTAGGCCTTAGTTCAGCATAAAAGAAGCTGGAAAAACTCAGCTTTCCCTTCCTCAATAAATCCAGATGACAGGGAAATGTGCTGAAATGGTCACTGGCTCAGCTGATGAGAGCTGTGCATACATGTACAATCAAATGATGAGTCAGGGACATGACAGGCACCTCCTTGGTCTTCCGACTGCTGGTGTCATTCTGTGTAGCTCAGATGAGATCTTTCACAGCTCTGCTGGAAGATGGAGCTATTTCTCATCACACCATAAAAGCAGTCTTCCTTTAGTGACTGTGATTCTGGGCTGCTTACTCTGTGTGTTTTGGTGTACACTTTTGAGGTTACATCTACTATTTCAATGTATGAGAAGATTGTCTTTGGTCTCCTTTTAGAGAAGGAGTTTTGGAGCCTGGCTCAGACCAGGACTGTGATGCTGCAAGTGGCAGAGGGCTGTCTGCTTCTGGGAGAAGAGATGCCAAGCCTTGTGCCACCCTAAGTGTCTCCCCTGGGCTCACAAGACAAGCCCATTGCTTTGCACGTGAAGCATTAGAGTGTTTAATGAAGACATAATGGAGTTGGACGGGAAAGTCTCTTGGAATTACAATTTAAACACCTAATCTGTGGCTAAATTACTTTATAGTTCATCTCTTACTGGATATGGCCTATATCCACAATTAGGTCTTTTGGTGCATCTTTAAATACAGAGAGAACAAAGATGATCATATTTTTCTACATCCTGTCTTCTGCCTCCCTTTCAGACTTTCTTAAGGTTTTCTTGAAAAGCTTTTCAAGGGCAAGTGAAAGGAAACTAAAATTATACTTTGAATAGAATGGCATGAATCACACATACAACTATTCAGATGAGATTTTAGTTGTATAAGCATTTTTTTCCAGTCATGTAATCTTCAGCTCAGGAGCCAGATGAGAAAATACTTGTGCATCCTGTGTTCTTGATATATAAAGCAATGTGACTGCCAGTGTAAAGCGGGTTTAAAATGCAGTTTCAATTTTTTTTGTATGGTCTGCCTTCTTTACAATGTGTTTAACTTTCCCAGGTGTTACTATGTGCATTATGGAAAGTGAAGGCAAAAACCTTCGATATATCTCTTAGCAGAAATAATCGTTCTACAAAACCTATCCCCTTCAAAAAATGTTTCAGCAATCCCCATGTTCTAAGTGCTTCAGAAGCACAGTCATGTACAATTGATAGCAGCTGAAAGTAGTTCCACATATCCTTTTGCAATTCTAGAGTTAGTGTCTCAATTATGTGTTATAGATTTGAATTTCAAGAGGGCAGGTATTTTTTCAGGATAAAAAGATTTCTGGACAGGATTATGGAACATAAAATTCAGCTCAAGATTGTGTTGATATATGATGTGTATAAAAAAGTAAATCAAGTCAAGTTGATCATTTCTTTTCAACATAAATTGTATAGAAAAGGGGAGAAATACTTTGCTGGGAAAGACAAAACAGACTGCACTTCTACCTTGCATTCTTCAACACAGAATGCTGAAAAAATAAAATGTGATTTCATAGTGTTATATTCATTGCTTTTGGAAATGCTCAGATACTTCACAATATTTGTAACCATCAAAAAACTCCATGCCTGTGTGTCCCAGCTGTACTTCAGTACATCCAGCTGCATTTTATAGTGTGAATTAGATTTGAGTCTGTCTCATTTTCATCCATGTGCTAAATTGTAGTCTGCAGACCAAAACTAATCCACAAACATTTATTTTGAAAATTAAATTCACACACCAAAACCTAAAGGGTGAAAATCTACACCACAAAATGTTTAAACATCTAGGATGCATATGCTTAGTCAAAGCATCTCTGACAAGAGACTAGTTTCCAGCTATGTGCCTAGATAGATACATAGACTTCAGTATATGCAATCCACAGTGCACTTTAATATGTATGATTTGCTCTGCCACATCTTGGTTATACTTGAATTTTTAAAAACATGTTCAGACTTCAGGGCGTGTATGAAATATGAATGCTAGCAAGAACGCAAAACCTTTTCTTACTCACATTTCCTTTGAAAACCAGCAAGGTCACTGATGTAGAATTTGATATAAAAGAAGGGATAATTAACACTGGACTATGAAATGCTGTTTCTCAGTGGAGGTATGCTGATTGAGACACTTACTGGGTTTCTAGTAAGTGCTGCATACTAAGGGTCTGGAAAGGTCTTTCTCATTTAGCACCTTCTTTGCCTAGTCTGTCTCTAACAAGATGCTGTTCTGCTCTCCTGATGCCTGTGTTTCAAAGAAGTGGCCTAGGGATAGGTTTCCCTTCTAAGTACTAATCAAAGTCAGGGTATTTTTTGTTTTGTATTAAAACTGTTTCATGCTTCTGCCACGTAACTCTTTGAACAAAATTTTTGGTTATGTGACATTTTAAAAACATAGCCTTTATGTCACGTCTTCATTCAACCAGCCACTGTGGAAGAACTGTGCAAACATCACGCTTAAAGTACTTCGTGCACTGTGTAGCAAGCCAATAGTGACTTTCATAAGTTCTCTCTCACAGCCCTGTAATGTCATCAGGTTTAAAAAACAGCTTTATTTTACGCTAGAAAGTTAATAAGACCAAAGGAAATCAAAATTTGGAATTTAAAAAAAAAATCAAGTCTGAACTCTATGGGTTGCTGCTACCCTTGCTCTGGGTTCTTTGTTAATAAAGCAATGACAACTAACATCATGGGCCCCAGGGGGCTGGAGACAACCACCAGCCAAAAATCACTGCACTGGTGCAACACACAGGTCACTTTGCAGGGTCTTGCAACATCAAACACTAAGTGTCTCTTGCAAGTCAGCAGTATCTGGAGAAGAAATACCAATGAGACAATACTGACAAGCATGGCAGGGATACAACCTTTTGCCAGGCATCCTCACAAAGGACATGGCTGCTGCCCCTTCCCTGTGCCCTCCTTCCATCTCTCAGAGGAGAACCTGGAAAAGTAGGATGGCGCTGGCTGGAAAAGCAATGTCTGGTGTAGCTGGCTGTGTGTAGGCAGGAGTCAGACACAGGAAGGGATGAGGAGAGGATGGACTATAGGTAAGCCAGGGAGCTCATCTTAGGCTGAGGTGTGGGAAGAAGAAAAGCTGCAACAGATGTGAAGCACAGCCAGTGAGAAAAATAGGCAGGTCAGAAGGAACAGCTGTGAATGAACATGGAAGGTGTGTTGCAGCATTTGTCAAGGGCCACGAGAAAGACCTGTCAGTGGCTGAGCTGTAAAAAATAGGCTGGACATAATTTTTAAGACAGGATGGGTAGGAGAAAAATGTTTCTAGGTAATAATAAAATCACGTAGAAAAAACTGAAGCCAAACTGTAAGATATGATTAACTGGAACCAGATTTCTTGCCAGTGATTTTACTTTGTAATACAAATGTTAGGTTCTCTCCACATGAAGCTCACTGAATTTGAGTATGTTTCTGTATTGAAACAAAATGGAACACTTACTATGAAAATGAAGGTGTCTGTAGAAAGGGTGTTGCTACTAATGAAGCTGTGTTTTGTAAAAGCTCAAAGAGATCTTAAAATTTTTGTCTATTACCAGTTTAAATGTATACTTCAGCATGTTACTTGCCATTTTTATGCCATATGACATCCTCATACTTTTTTAAAAAGAAAAATCAGTTCAAAGTATTGATCTTTTGCCATATAGGATCTGCTCGTCTAAACTGTTTGACTAGCACTTCATTTAAAAAGTATGTAACACCTGTACAGCTGGAATACGTTTGAAAATATTTGTATTTTTGTTTTTCTCTTTTGGAGCACAAGTGGAATCAATCCTACTGGAACCTCTGTGGGACTGGCAACAGTGAATGGCATGATTCTTTGTTACAACCAGTATCCTAGCATACAGCTGTAATTCTATTATTTCTCTGTCACTTAGCAGCTTTTGTTTGGATTTGAATCCCAGCAAATTTTTAAAAGGTATAAATTTGTTATGGAGCTTTAATATTGACTTGTGCTGTATAGTTCTAAGTAAGTATTCCCAGAAATGCACTAAAATGGCATTGTGTTTGTTGTGTTCCTGGGTTTGCTTGTTAGTTTTTTTTAAGGAAGGAAAAAACCCATGGCTGCTATTTTCCACTCACCTAAAAGCTCTTTTGTGATTATAATTTGTATTATTCAGGCTCATACTGACCACACAGTAAATAATGTTTAATTGCCTTTGATTACGAAGAAGAAAAAAATAACTCTGGCAATTATGTATTTTGTTAGCACTGCTGCAAAATACAAGAAGAGTACTTGCTGATTCCCTAATGACTTGGGATCCCACAAAATGTGTGATTCTTCACTGTGTTTATCAGATTTAAATTCAGTGTTGGACAGGGAGGAGGAGCGGCTTACTGGGAAAAAGAATATTTCAGGCAGGAGCAATTGTATTGATTTTTCCTGTAATAGGGAATAAAGAATGTGGTACAGTCTAATACATTAGTTTTTAAGAGATGGGGAAAGAATGACTGGGGTCTGGAATCACAGGTCTGGAGAAAAGTGAGAAGCTGGAAAAAACATTTGAGAGCTTGAAAAATTATTTTCATTGTGCAGATGTTAACGTCTCTACATAAATTTCAAGATCCCCAGGCAACTCTATTCAAATATCCAGAGGAAGAATTTTTGGACTTTCCTGTGAATATCCAAGGCAGTTTGTAGCTTTGGTGACATTTTAAAATAGACACGTCATAGAAAGTTCTGTAGGAAAAATCCAACGCTTCTCAACCAGCCCTTTTCTGTGGGAGACAAACTCCAAAAAGAATTAATGATGTCCTCTCTTTCTAAACACTGTTACAGCCCTTCTGTAGGTGAAGTTCAGTTTACAGGTATGGAGAATATCAACCTGTCCATTTTTCTTTCATAATGGATCCTTTTCATTTGGTACTCATCATTATGGGGAAAAGGTGACCAAAGATTCCTTTGATGGGGAGCTTGGCCTTACAAATACTAAGTAAAAAAATCTTCTGAAAAGGGAAATATTTTCCTGGTTTCTCTATTCTCGTACAAGAATGCTATGATATAAGCATCTGTATCATAAACTAGTTTCCACAAGGCAGATATACAGACAGTTCAGGACATAATGTAGAGAGAAGGGCAGTGCTTATATGTTCTTTCCATTTCATATTTTATATTTATTTTTCAGATCAAATTAAGCCTTTTCAATTTTCCTTTCCAAATAAAGAGGAAAAATCTGTAGGGGCAGAACTTACGAGGCAAACAAGAAAACCTCAACCCAGGACATTATCTAGAAAAATTAATCCATAAAAAACCCAGCAGTGGATATGACAAAGAAAAATCAGTTGGCAGCAGAGACAGACTTTATAG
The DNA here is from genome assembly GCA_013398955.1 of Callaeas wilsoni. Classification (NCBI taxonomy): domain Eukaryota; kingdom Metazoa; phylum Chordata; class Aves; order Passeriformes; family Callaeidae; genus Callaeas; species Callaeas wilsoni. The sequence goes on along the minus strand of VWPU01013823.1, from coordinate 53,759 downwards.
GCCAATAGTTAAGAGTTAACTGTTTTGATATAGTTACTCATTTAAAGAAGTTCTCCTAATGATAATTATTAAGAAAGGCAGGTCAGAAGTGTTTAATACTTCCATATTAATAAAATAAAAGAGTAGGATCACATGGTTGCATGTATTTTCATTGGTCCAGTCAAACACAAGAAAGTATGCTTATTTATGCTAGTTGATCATTTCAGCCTTAGCTCAGATAGTCCTGTTCCCTTTTCAAGGTCCTGAAAGAATCATGTACACCCAAAACAGGAGTAAAGGTAATTCAAGTTACAGGTGGAAAGAGTTTTCTCTTAGATGTGAATTATGACAAGTTCCTCTTGCAAGAAGCTGTCATCTTGAATTTTTCTTCAGTAAATGGGGATGATGAAAAGAGTACCATTCCCCAATACCTAAGAGGATATATTTAAGATTATGTGTTTGCAGTGCTAGAAATATGTACCACTGTATTTTTATTAAGATATAGATTACCTGACTAAACATATTATTTTCTCCTAATATACTGTAAGGCTAAATGTATAGGTAGCCAGTAGTCTGTGAATACACATCCTCTGTAACAAATTTTCATTTGCTTTTTAGCTGCAATGTTTAGAGTTGCGTTTTTTGTATATATGAAAAACAATCAAATTTCATGCAGCTGCCAGAGACTTGCTTATTCAAAAGCATAAAACCTGAGCATTTCACCTAGATCGAGCAGCTTGTGTAGGAAGTCATAATTCCGGGAAGAGAAAATTAAACTGCTGCTGAACTTGCCTGGCCAAGCACTTGTGGATGCTCCAGGAGCAGGTTCAACATGCAGAGGCAGGGCTTCTTGCTCCCATTAAGCATTTCAAACATCTGTCCCCCGTGTTGAAAGCTCTGTGCTGGCACCTGTTGAATAGCAGATCATTTGCGGGGTTGTACGTCATGGGCTTAGTTCATCCCAGTTTTGATAATCTCTTTATTACCTGCATGCCTGATATGATTTGAGATCTGCTGACACAGGATTTCTGTGGTGCATAACATGTATCTCAAGACACAGAATGTGGCTTTAGGGCTTGTACTTCTTAATACTTTCCTGTTTTGAACTTCATTCCCACCTAGTGAAGCTAGAGCTTGACAGTTGTTTTGATACTCAAGAACTTTCTGTCAAAGGCTTATTATTACTGCTTACTCTTCAGTGTATGGACATAAGTTTCCAAATGCCATTGTGGGACTGGGTCCCTGGAATGCCTAATGTATAATCGCAGGTACCGTCAATGCTATCTATGGCCTGGACATGAAATGTCATGTCATTATATAAATTCTACACTCTCTGTTTCCTTCTTAGCAAAATAGGCATTGCACCTCATGAGCATTTCAGTGATCTGATTTGCCATTTTGGATATAAAATGTTTTTTTCATCTACTGGATAATAAAAGTCATTTTTATATTTAGACAGCATGAGACCTCTGAGCTTCAAATTCCCATGCTTCTTAAATATTTTGATTTTTGTTTTCCTTGGATGAGTTGCCCAGAGATGCATGAGAATGTGTCTTTTAATATGCTACTATCTTTATAACCTTGCTTGAAATCTTTGTACATTCTTATCTGATTTCGTAATCTTTACTGCGTTCTTAAGCAGCCCTTTTGTTAGTAGATTAGTAATCCTGAGCAAAAGACTCTCATATAAACAGAAATTCACTTAATTGTCCCCTGGACCAGTGTGCAGCCTTTTCATGAGGCTTAGCTGTATGACCTATTTAGTGAGGGAACTTTCTGATCTTATATATCTATTCACACTTTTCTTGGCAGAGGAGGCTTTGTGGTATACATTCCTGGACAACAAAAAGGGGCACTGGGAGGCTGAGGGCAGAACACGTTTCCTTATGCTCACGTTTCAGAGTCAATGACTAGTTATCTAGCGGGGTGTTTCCCAAGCTGGCACATAGGGAAGACAAATCCATGACTGTGACTCCTAGGACAATGCAAAAAATAATGGGAATTAAAAACATGAAAGAGACATGACTGTTAGCTGCAGTCTGAACACCACAAATTCAAGAAATTAAGGCTTGCTCTTTAAATGTCCTGTAGCAACGTCCTAGGGTTGTGTTCTGTCTGAAAAACTGGAACACTACTGTGTGTTTAAAGACTTACTGTTGCGAAGCCTACAAAGACCTTCACATTTGCAACTTACCCTATAACTGCTCTAAGAAAAACTAAGTTAAAAGAATATTAAATAGTTTGGCTGGCAGAATCCAAACATAGGTCATGAAATACCAGTGGCTACAGAAGCAAGTGAGCAAAGAGAATAAAATCGACCTACTACAAGATTAGATCCAAAAGTGTCCTTTACTTGGTATTGTCTGACTGATTGCTGGTTATGATGCTTTGCACTTGCATAAGTTATTCTGTAGTTCTGAGGTCAGTGCTCAATCTGTTTTCCATGTAAAAATGGAAGCAGTGATCCAAAAGTATGCTATGTGCCTGTGACAAATCCCTAGTCTTTTACCAGATAAAAGTTTCAGAAATCCAAATTATTTTATGCTCCTTCCAGGAAAATGTTAAGGACTCTCATCATCGATAGGTGTGGTTATCACCTGCCCATTTAGTAAACAGAGTCAGATAACAACTACTCTGGTATTGGGCTAATAGTTAATGTATTGCAAGGCACAAAGGCAGAAAACCTTTCTTTTGGGGTGTGGTAGTGTTTGAATGCCAAAATGAAGTCTTTTATATATTGCGTAAATGTACACTTCCTAAATGTTGTTTTTACCATTAACTGATCTCATTAACTGAGTGTGATGAATATAACATATCATGTGGTCTTAGGCAGGAGGAACCAGTGCCTAGCTTAGGAGTAAAACAAATTTTTCCCATCTACTTCTCACCTTTTTTTGAAGGATATTATGACAATACTTGGCTTAGAGTCTGCCATTTCTGGCTAAAAAGAACAGGTTTTTTTCAAATGTGCAGCTGTTTTGTTTATGTCTCTGCTATTCTAAGAATACTGTCTCCTTTATCTTTCTCAACAAACATATGAAATAGGGGAAATAGGAGGGAAATACAATAAAATGAAATACATAAACTGAGGGACTGGCACTAAACAAAAGTGCAGGGGAATTAAAAAGTATTTGAAAGCTAGACCGAAGTATAAGTAAGCAATTTGAAGGAAATGAGAGCAGAATGAAAATGAAAAGTAATAGAAATTAGAAGAATAGATACCTCTTTGAAGAGCTACGTAAGAAAGAAAACAAAGACTATGAGAAAGTGAAATAAGGTTGGAAAAGAAAAAAAATCCAGTAGGTAAGGATGAGAATAAAACAGGGAGATGGAAGAAAATGAGCATAACAGCATGGAAAAAAAAATGAGAAGAGCAACAGCATTGAGTTTATGTGACTTTAATTCCTTTCTACAGAATGTGAAATGTTCCTAGAAGTGCATGGCACTAAGGTCAACAGAAGAACCAAGACAATTTTATCTGAATATGTGAAAACTAACATAGGCTCCCAACAAGCCTGGGACATCCATCTGCTGTTCCATTTAAGGGTCTGACTTCAGAACACACAGTGGAGATCCTGAAGATAAGTATGTCAAGTTCTGAGTAGCTCAGATGAGAGAGGAGAGTCTTCCCTGAGAGACTTTTAACAACCCCATGCTCTACTCCCTATCGTTGATGGAAATTGTTAGGTTATTTCATTTCTGCTCACCTGCTATGCTTCATGGAAGTGCCATTTATCCAGGAGGAAGAACTGCAGAAGGGTGTCTGAATGAGGGACCCTCCCATCCCACATTTTTCCAGCAGAAGCGATAGGACCATATTGCTTGTGCTAAGAGTTGATGTGATAGAACTGGGGGAATGGAGGAAATCAGTTTGTTCTCCCAGCTTATGGAAGTCCTGGGCTGCCTCTTTCTTACGAGAACATGACAGACACCCTTCCTTCCTCCACCTCCCAGGTCCTTGGTAATTCATCCACTGCTCAGGGAGTGATCACCTAGGAGCTGGGTCTTTGCTCTAAACACTGATCTTAGGCAGCACAGTATTCACCTAAAGCCACCAGTTCGTAATGAATTGAGTGGTCACGACCTTTCTCATTCCACATGACCCACTAAGATGTGGAAACCTTATGCAGGAGCTGGTCTTTCCTGTGTGGCAAATATTGACTTCTCTCATCTATTGCTTGTTTCTAAGCCTACACAAACAGTGTCCAGGTTTTCACACAGCCCTGAAAGCTGGTTTGTTGAAAAGATCAAGGATGCTGCATAAATGAACCTCGTGCTGGTATTGCAACATTGGGCAGTGATGCTCTCCATTTTGCAGATAAGAAAACAATGTATGTGCCTGCCCACAGCTAGGACACATAGGAAATGTAAGAAATACAGTGAAGAGATAAGCTGGAATAGGATCCTGGGGTCTGTCAGGGCAGCTTTTTCTTCACATGTGGCCATAGTTGGGATGAAGGCACTGCCAGGCCACTGTGGCACATAGATGTGAGCACATGTCTGAGAGATGTGAAGAGTAGAGTTTGGACTAGGAATCTTGAAGGCCTTGCTAGTAATAGAGTAGCTTCTGCTAAGGATTAATCAATTTCTGGATTTAAATATCCTGCTAAATGAATTCAAATAGGCAAACATTTTCTAAAACCAAAATTAACTTGTGTCTGTCCTGTAATTGTCTGATGGCTGAGAAATGTCAAATCATCCTCTGTCTGAGATTAAAATATAACAATCAGCGTCTATTTTTACTGTTCATTCCATACCACAAACTATTTAGCAAAAAAAAAGGGTGAAAATGACATTGGAAACTGAGATCTAAAGTTGGTAATTTTGTAGTTTAGGAGGAGAAACAGCGGGGGTGATTTTTATATAAGCCGCCTTCCCCTCCTCAACATAGCTTCATCAAAGTGCTTTATTATATTATCGCTCATGCTTTTTGTACTGTTTTCTAATATTGTACTGACTTGTCTGAATCACTTTGAAAATTAAGGCTGCCTCCTTCTGAGACAAATCCAGGCCTTATTAAAATTCATAAAGAGGCAGCCAAAAGCTTTGAGCACTTTTCCATTGATGCTGAGAAATGGGATTGTCCTTATTTATCCTGATAGCATATAATTTTGAAGGGTGTCCACATCCATAGGAAGCTGGATTTTGATTGATAACATTTATGGCTCACTGTGAAAGAAACTGATTTTCATTAAAGACTTCTGTGAGACAAACTAGTCAATGGTATCTCAAATCAGCACTCTTTCAGTGTTTAATAGCCTTATTTTGGTTCAAATACTTTCATGTTCGCATTAATAGCAAATCTGTGCTCTCACTTAGCATGGTGTGATCTTCTCAGGTAGCATGCTTATATACCTGGAACTCTCTTGTGTGTTGTCACTGCTAATTGCATAAACTGTCCCTCATTTTTGAGGCACAGTGGAGGAAGAAGGGAGGTGATCACTTGTTTCTGCAGTTGAGTCCGGCTGAGCCCGTGTGACACAACGGAATACTAGTTGTGAAGCACTGCATTTGGGCACTGCATTGTTTTTCTTTGTCAGTCTGCCAAATATGCGCTGAGAATAATGATATTTCTCCAAAATCTTTCTCAAATTTAATTAGAAAATAAAAGATCATATGCTTTAGTCAAAGATGAAAATTGAAAAACTTTGACATGGTATAATTTCAGAAATACAAGAATTTATATATAGCAATTGTCAAGCATATCAGTGATAATCAGTAAGCTTTTGCAGAGCTTTCATATGGAAAGCATATAAAATTTCAGCAGATAAAATCTACTGTGATAACATGTTTACTTAGAAGTTTGTGTAAATGTCTGTATGATATACACTTCATTAAAAATAAAAAAGACTCCATTGGACAAACTTAGCACTTATGGCTACACTATATGAACCATTAGTAATTGACATGTTGGCCTTCAGTTTAGAGAAGTGTCTAGCAGTATCACACAAATATGACACATACTGTAGATATCAGTGTAGCCTTTGCTTTGATAAGAACTGACATTTTTCTGAAGCTTGAGGTTATCCTAGAAGTAATGCCTTCAAATTAAAATAATTCTTGGGTTTAATCTGATTTTTTTAATCCAGAGAGTTGGGGGTTTTTTGTGCAATGGGAGATTTTTTTTCTGCTATTCACTTAAGCTAGAGCAGATTCTGGTAAGAACCAGAATACTTGTACTTATCTACAGTGGGATATCTTTCTAGACAGATCTTTTTTTAAAAGATGGCAAAAATTGTAAGACCAACTGGTTTTCTAAGATTGCCACACTTTCAGGTAATATGATCTACTTTATAAAATTGAAATTAGGTATATTTACATTTGGTTTCAGCAGCATAAGTCTAAAAGCACAAGTCTGAAGGCTACTTCTACACTAGTTCATCAGATCTCTGGAGTCTTTCCTGGCCTTCCATAATGTACTGTATACACACAAAATGTTCCTTGCACATCCTTCTTTTTATGAAATCTATGAGGTAACAGGTGGAAATTGTTAAAGTAAGCAGTTACAATCACTGATGTTCATAGCAACTTTACTGTTTATAACCACTAAGAAAATGCAAGGTATAAAAGGGGAATTTCAGATTTGCTATTTCATGTTTCTTTTATAACAAGACTCAGAGCAATCTCATTATAGCAGTAGATTTGATATTTTTTTATAAAAAACCTAGTAAACATGTTACTGGTGAATTCTATTACACGTGTCTTCAAAATAAATGTAAGTACCTGACACAAGCACTTTGTATTTGGTGTCTCTATGCCTTCTAGATTTAATGTATGAATTCAAAACCACACAACTGAATTTTTGTAAACTTGTGTTTAGTAAATTAATTTAAATATGGTGACAGCTTTTAGTAAATGGGCTTCCAGACAGTTTGTCGTACAGCAATGTTTGTACTTTTTTATCATCCCTTTTAGCCAAATTTGTTCTGATTCTCTGTCACAAAGTTGTGATTTCCCAATGAAATCTTGCTACTGTCTGTGCATCATTAGAAATATGTGATTTTGATTTTCAATATTAAATGTTTAAAATTAAATCTTTAAAAATTCTCAGCATTTTTCCTGAGTTTGTCTAGTCCATTCATTAAAATACTGGAATGCATTCAGAAGTCAAAACAGAGGAACTTGGTTCAGAAGTTCTGCACCTGACTCAGACCCATTACTCTTCAAAATATATAGGCTGGTAAGGAACATCCTTTGCAGTATTTTTCATACTGACTGGCTCCAAAATGCTCAGAGATCTTTTGCTTTGATATCTGGGTTGAATAATACCCATCTTAGACCAAGTAGATTGCACATTTTCCATGTAATACAGCCTTGTAAACATAAGTTATTTTAAGTCAATTGTGTATTAGCTCTATGAAGTCAGTGAATACTTGATGAAATGCTTTTTCCATACTGAAATATTCATGAAGCTAATTTTCAACAATCAACAAAATCGAGTCATGTTTTTGAAAAAGAAAACAACATCTTTCCCTATCTGCTTGTTGAATACAAATCAAAAAAACCTCCTAAAATAGAAGTGATCAAATTCACTTTTTGTATTTGCTCCTGATTTGATGAGAATTTGGAGTCCCAATCAGACCACAAGTGAATAGCTCCTTTATTATTATTTTGATTTCCGTTATCAACCATCCTCTTTTGGGAGTCAGTACAAAGTACTAAATTTGATAATGAATCTGGAGCACAACCCTGACCATAGTGGGCACTAACACTTCAATGAGGGATTTAATTTGATCTAATTCTCAAATTCTCAGAATATTATTAATGTTTCCTATTTCACCCACCCACACACACACACACACACACACACAGGGAGTTTAGCTGCTTTCAACACAGTGGTCTGCCTAATATTTTATGCTGTCTAGGGTAAAACCTGAACTAGTACTAACCAATTTTAAGTCCACTGAAATCTGTCAAATCACTGCAGTTTGGTCTAATCACTGTTTTAGGGGTGGTGGTTTTAATTGCGTGATATATCAAATTCAGTCTGACAAGAAGTTTAATTTGTAAAGGATTCTTTCTCTATGTTGTTTTCAGCTTTGATGTCAAGAATGTATTTTGATCTTTCCTAATAATGAAATTCACAAACGCCTTGAGGATAAGCCTCTCATTTTAGCCGAGAAACTTAGAGATTGACACAACTGCAGTTCTAACGGAGAAGGATGCACAGCTGTAACTGCATGGCTTGGTGTGGAAAAATGCACAATGGCAGCCAGACAAATGGGTGGAGATGGAAGAGACATGGGATGGTGATCTTCTTATCCACCCAGCAATGCAGCTTGTCTGGCCTGGGAAAAACAACCCAGGACCTTACATAATGCACAGAAGCTCTCTAAAGGCTTCATGCTGAGAAACAGGCATTTTGAAGAACCACATGGGGAAAATTACAGCCTTCCTACTGAGTGGCTTGCCTCTTAGAACTACCAGAAAAGTTCACAAAAAGCAAGATGCTGGAAATCCTAACTAGGCAGGGAGAAAAGGCATGCTATTTAAGCACCTATTTCTTCAATTCCCCTCCAATTCATAGGTTAGGGCTCTCTTCAGATTCAAGAGAAAACTGACTGTTTAGAAGGACTTGAAACTTGGATGGAGAAGAAGGAAGATGGTAGCTGGGCTTGCCTTAAGCATAGTTGTCAAGTGGTTGGAATGTTCTCTTAGGAAACAGAAGAGTGTATGTACTTACCCTACTCAGCCTGAGGCTGTCAAAAACCTTATCTCCTACCTCTCTTCTAGGAAAGTGCTGTCAGCATCAGACTAGCTCTGAAGTTGGCTAGAGGCAATCCCCACACTTCCTGCGTAAGCTTTTCTCCTGCAAAACAAGAAATACAAGAAGCATTAGGAACAAGAGAAACACTGTAAGAGGATACTGTAATGTGACTTGTTGCCAAAGGTTAGGTGAGCTCCAGGAATGCCTGCTGTAATATACATCTCACAGAAGGCTTGGGCAGAAACAAAGCTTACTCTTGATTTTTTATTACTTTGTCAGGACCTAAATTTGTCATCAAAAACATGGGTGGTTTTGGCCATCCACAATGTTACTGCTGTAGGAACCTGGAAATGTGGGAATCAGAGGATGCACCAGGCAGCTCCAGGTTTTGCTGGCACCTGACTTGAGGGGTTCAGAACTGAAGCCCCAAACTCTGATGTCTTAGATGTTATGCCTAGATCTTGAGGCAGTTCTCCAGTGGTCTAGCTGTTTAAAAATTTTTTGATTATAAAGTCATTCAAGTAAAGACATATTTTAAAGAAAGGGCACTTCACCTCCCTTGTGTTCAAACCATTTTGCTTGTAGAAATAGCTTAGTCAGAATATTAAATGCCTTGGGAAATAAGAATAAAATATGCCCACTCTACAATGAGCCTCCATTAAAAAGAAAAAGTCAGCTGTGAAATGGTCATGTTGTACCTGTCAAGGGTAATGCTAGCTTGTCCTTCTTCAGATGCACAGTTCACACATGATAGATCTGAACAGGCCTGTGCGAAGGAGTGGGGGCTACTTGTAAACGTCACTCTTTGCCGAAATAGATGACCTTTTTCTCACTTGGCAGGATTTCCAGGTATCATTTCTTTGTGTAGATAAACTGTTCTTTTGGCAAACTTGGCTCTTCTTTAACAACTGAAATATTTTGGAACAGATACTGAGCACAACATAAACCTAAGAATGTCATAAATATAAGTGTAATTTATGAAAGGCACCCCTCATCAGACTGAGTCAGCTGCCTTTTAGTTTGTTGACTGTGTTAGTTCTAGTGGAAACAAGCAGCAAACACTGGCATGCTAACACAGAGTGTCGAGAAGGAATAATCTGTGTCTTTCAATGGCAGTGAAAGTAAAGCAATGCAAGAATCTTTCAAGACATTCCTAAAAGGCAAGCGTCTCTCTTCCATGAAGAAGACTGGGGGCTCTGTGGTGTCTTTTGTCTGTTATAGATCCACAATTGTTCTGTAATTGTTTAATTGTATTTTACTGAGCTCATGTCTGCAGTGCAAGATGTAATCTGTGTTCCACAGTCAGACAAACCTGTTTTTGTTCACTAACAGAGCAGTGAATCACTTCTTCTTTAAGCACCTTTTGGGGTTTTTTTGTTTGATCCTATGTTTTGTTGGCATGCTTTTCTGATACTGTTGTATACAAATGTGTATAAATGTCCATATTTATGGAATTAATATAGGTAGCATGTGGAAGTTAAGGAATACATTAATGGGTCGATATACTGCCTAAACTATTCTGTGTGTCTCTATACAGACATACTCATCTGTCTGGCTTCCAGCTAGGACAGGGTTAATTTTTGCAGTAGCCAGGAGGGGGCATGGCTAGGACCTGGAGGTTATTCTATACCAATTCATGTCATTGCTGAGGGTCAAGGAGAATTTGCCCTTAGTAAAGCCGTGCTGGCTGCCTCAGATCACCTCCTTGTCCTTTATGTGCCATAGTGTATCTTCTAGGAGGATCTGCTCCATGATCTTCCCAGACACAGAGGTGAGGCTCACTGGTCTGTAGTTCTCCAGATCTTCCTTTCTCCACTTTTTAAAAATGGAAGTGATGTTTCCTTTTTCCCAGTCATAGGTGACTTCACATGACTGCCTTGACTTTTCAAATATGATGAGATTGTCTTGGCAATAACATCAGCCAGTTCTTTCAGGACTCTGGAGTGTATCTCATCAGGTCCTATAGACTAGTGGCTATTCAGCTTCATCAAGTGATCCCAAACCTGCTCTTCACTTAGTGGGAGGGATTTCATTCCCCTATACCCACACAAAGGATCAAGGACTTGAGACAACTGGGAAGGCTGACTTCTGGTGAATACTGAGGCAAGGAACTCATTGAGTACCTCAACTTTCTCCATATCAGTTGCCAGTAATAATTTAACATTTGAAAGACTCATAAAAAACCTATTTATTAATTTTCTTTTGCTATAGTTGAGTAGAGAAGGGGAAAGAATTAAGAAGTTTATGAGGTGAGATAAGGATTAAGAGAAAACACTTTAAGGGCAAAATAGGCTCAAAACTTTAAAAGGTATAAAGAAAAATTTATTAACAGAATTTTTAAAACAAAGGTAAAAAGAATTAATATAAACCTTTAGAACATCCCCCTGCCCTTCTTTTCTTTCCACCAACAATGCAGGGAGACAAAACATAGGGTTTTTAGTCAGTTCTTCAGTTCGCTTAGGGACAGGAGTCTCTTTTGCTATGTCATGGGGTCCTTCCCATAGAAGGACAGTTCTTTGTGAAATTTCTAGCGTGGTTCTAATTTTCACGAGAGCAGTTCTGCCTGAAAAAACCTGCAGCAATGTGAATCCCTCCCGTGGGCAAAGCTGTCTTCCTCCAATTGCTTTTTCATAGGCCGTCTGGTTCATAGGGTATAGTCTTTTAAAGATGAGCTGTTTTAGTATAAAGGCAAGGGTCTTCTTCCTCTGTTTCTAAAAGCAAGGGTTCTCTCTCTCTGTTCAAGCTTCTCACCAGATCACAGCTTCTAAGCATCTACATGCTCCAACATGAGTACCTTTTTCTCATGGGATGCAGGTGAATTCTGCATCCCCCCATGCACTTTATGAATTACAGGGAAACAGTTTGTTATATTCTAGTCCTCACCATGGGTTGTGGAAAAAATCTCAGCTCCAACGCTCAGAGCACCTCCTCCTCCCCATCCCTCCTCTGCACCGACCTTGGTGTTGCCATGTTGTTCCCCTCACGTGTCTCCACTTTTCCTTTTTCCTGACTCGAGAGAGAAATGGTGTTCAGAAGTTCATTTGTTCTCAAGTTCTGTCAATTGAAAAGTTTTTTATAGAGTTCTGCAGCACTGAAAGGTTGTCTCTTCTCCGCATCANCAGCACTGAAAGGTTGTCTCTTCCCGTCTCCGCATCATGAAATCGCTCGCCATGCCTCTCACTGCTGATCATGTAGTCTCCGCTGGCACCACACGGGACGCGCCGGCTGCCACGGTGTCGGCTCCATTTAGTGCCTCTGTTCATGTTGGCCACAGAAAAGGAAAAGCTGCTGCTGCTGCTGTTTCTTTTGCCCTTCTGTCCGCAGCGTGGCTGGCTAAAAGCGGCCAAGCAAATGAAGTTCATTGCGAGCCATGCCAAGATGGCAGCGACTGCATGGTGCTGTCCCGGCCACGTGGTCCCGGCCATGTGGTCCCAGCCACGCGACTGCTCCCAGGCTCAGCCACCGGGGCTGCTCACGGTGCCAGGATGGCCCCCAGCGGCATGGCCTCGCGGCCACATTGGAAAAGGGCCCTGACCCTGCTGGGAAGGGCACTGGCCCAGCAGGCCCCTCACCACTCCTTGGAGGCAAGGAAGAAAGAGTGCTTCCCATGATTTTTTCCTTCCTTAAATATGTTATCATAGAGGCATTACCAGCCTTTCTAATTGACTTAGCAGCATGGCTGTTCTCAGAGCCAGCCAGCAATTGGTTTTTTCGAGGCACGGAGGAAGCTTTTACCAGCTCCTCATAGAAAGTCGCTTCTGTGGTTGCCTTCCTCCCTCCTCACAAAAAATCAGCTCATACAAAACCACCACACCAGTGCACGCACAGAAACCCTTCTTGTTATTCTTCAAGTCCCTTTCCAAGTCCTATTCCACCTTTGCCTTGGCTTTCCTGACCTTATCCTTACACATTCAAACTGTATCCTTGTACTCTCCCTAGGTCACGTTCTCTGCTTGCACTGGCTGTGCATTTCTTTTTTACTCCTCAGCTGGAGAAGCAGATCCTTGCTCTACCATGCCAGTTTCCAGCCTGTCTTGCTCTATTTCCTACACTCTGGGATGGAGAGAGTGCTCTTTTGCTCTAAGTGTCCCTAAAGAGCTGCTAGGTCTGGTCAACCTCTTTGTCTTCGAGGACAATTTCCCAGGGGATGTCATTTGCCAACTCATTAAATAGCTGGAATTTCACTCTTCTGAGTTCAGGATCCTGACTTTGCTCCTCTCCAGGCTCCCACTCTTTGAGATCCCAAACTGAACCAGAGCTCAGTCACTACAGCCTAGGCTGCCTTCAATCTCACTTCCTTTAATGAGCTCATCCCCACTGGCAAGCACCAGATCCAGTATCACCTCACCTCTGGTTGGTTTCTCTAATACCTGGACCAGGAAGTTGTCCTCCAAGAGTCTTCTGGATCACTTGCAGTCAGCTGTATTGTTTCCTTAGCAGATGTCTCGGTGATTGAAATCCCCCGTTGGGATGAAAGTTTGGGAGTGCAATGACTCTTGTATCCAAAGCAAAAGGTCTCTTCAGCAGGCTCCCCCTGGTCAGGCAGCCTGTAGTAGGTCCCCACCACAAGGCATCCATTTTTGGTCTTGTCCTTGATTTTCACCCTTAGGCTCTCAGTCTGTTCCTGTCTGGTTTGTAGAGGCAGCTCTTCATAATCGATCACTTCCTAAACTTAGAGCGCAATGACCCTGCATCTCCTTCCTAGCCTACCTCCTCTGAAAAGTTTGTAGCCCTCAACTGCAGTGCTCCAGTCCTGTAATTCTTTCCACCATGTTTCTATGATAGCGATTAGGTCATGACTTTCTAACTGTACCACAATTTCCAGTTCCTCCTGCTTGCGACCCATGCTGCATACATTGGTGATAAGGCACTTCATCTGGGATAGCAACCTGTCCATCTTTTGGGATGAGCCTTCTCTAATTCCTTTGTGTTGATCTATAGGTGTTTCCCTCATGTTCCCTAACATGCTGTTGTTTTCTGGATCCTCATTGACACTCAGTAAAGCACCCCCTTCCCCTGCTAAATCTAGTTTAAAGCCCTATTAATAAGTCCTGCCAGCTTGCTCCCCAGAACACTTGTGCCTCACTTGGTCAGGTGTGCTCCATTTGCTAACATCCCTGTCTCTTGAAGGTGTGTCCCAGATCAGGCACTGGTCTTGTCATTCACCCTATCCACTTGTCTAACTCTGCCTGGGTCCCAGTCTCCCAGGTGGGAAGATAGGAGATGATACTATCTGTGCTCCAGATTCTTTCAATATCTTTCTGAGATACATGAAGTACCTTTTGGTATTTCAGAATCTCTTTGTCACGGCATCATTTGATCCTACAGGAAAGAGTAGGAGTGAGTGATAGTCCTCAGCTTTTAGAAGGCTTGGTATCCTCTATATGGCATCCCAAATGCCAGCTCAAACTCTGTTTTTTAGGCAGCAAACTGTTCTAGAGAGGTTATCCAGATGAAAAATGGCCGTTTCCATGCCTGTCAGTGAGGAGTCAACAATAACTAATATCCTCCATGGTTTTTTGGTGGCACGTGTTCTAACTTTATGTGGGATGATGTTTCAGGGTGGAATAAAATATTCTGGTTTATGTATTTTAATCTAGACTACTTCTCACATTAAAAAGAAAAAAAAAATTGATAGTTTGGCTCAGTTTTGCCCCATTTGCCTATAAAATGGTGTCAGGAAGCTAAATTACTGGTGTAATTGTGAGAGATTACATCTATCTGCTAGTAGACTGGTTTCTGCAAGGCATGGCTAATTCTGTTCATGTCATCCTCATTCTGACAAGATCTCTTGGTATAATGCAAGGTAGCTTTACCTGTGTGACATGTCAGGATTAGATTCTGCTATTAACTGCATCTCCAAGCTGCCTGCCTGAATCCAGTTTGTACTCCATTGTTCACTTGATGTTGCAGCTACAGAACACTATAAAGCACAGGATTTCATCCTTTGGTTGATTGTTTTATGAACCTTTGTTAAAAATCAGCCATTTATGTCCTGATTTAGAGTCTAGTCCATATTCTGCATATCTTCTGCATAACTCATGCAGAGGATGTACTGTAGCATTGCAAAGAATGACTAGTTCTTTCTCTATTGTGATGACTCACAATTTGTTGTTCTAAGAAACAGGCTTCTCAAATGATGTCTCTCAAAATTCTTTTTCATTCTTTTTATTTTTTTTTATCTTTTCATATTTACTATTTATCAGTCTAGGCAGATAAGAGACTTCTAAAATTTTCATATAAATTTTCCTACAGTATTTTCCTTAAAGTATTGTCTGTAGAATTTTTACCTCCTACATGAACATTTAAGAAAAGATCATTCAAGTATGTAATACGATGAATAATTTAACATTTGAAAGACATATTCTCTCAATGCTACAATTAAAGCACAGTTGCTCCTTACATTTATATGCAAAGAAATTTTCTATCTAATCCTGTTGATTAATCATGTCTTCCTTTTTTTCCACTGACTAGCTGTCTAAATTTACATGCCTTTTGCAATTACCTTAAGCACAGACCTATAAACTTCTGCTCTTATAGCTGTCTATAGGTAATCAGAGAAACAAACAGCTAGGTGTTGATCCTTTAGTAAAATTTGGCTAATTTATTTCTGTATTTTGTATTTTCTTTGAACTGTTTCATGACTGAGGCCTGCAGAGATGTTTTAGTATGCAGATTTTTCCTCCTTTCAAAACCCTGCAGTTCTTCCTCCATTATGTAGTACACAGAGAAGTCTACTGTTCACTAAGAAAATGTAATAAAATTATTGTATCTTTTGGCAATGTCAGCTACTTTGAACAATAGAACTCTTTTGAAAACACCAGCCAGCAGAACATTCTTGCGGCGCATGCTTCAGTTTTGTGAAATGATTGGTTTTGTTTGCTTTGGGTTGGATCGGTGACTGTAAGTACATTTTAAAAATTGCCTTGTCAAAACTTATTTTCTTTAAATCATCATATTTTTAATGTCTGTGTGCCTTGTGATGCTCAAATTGGCTGCATCATTAACTCCTGGTGAAAAGAACTACAGATTTAAAATGTACTATGTCTTTCTGTTAGATGGATGTTGGCATGCACTTAACTTTGAAAATCTACCCCCTTGGTAGCTATGACAACTTGTGACAGATTCTGGGGTATTACAACCAAATATGAAAGGTGGTGAATATCACAGAGGCTTAGAAGGATTTCTCTTCAAGGTTAGCTACTGTCTGTTACCCCTCTGAATTCCTTTACAGCCTGGATAGTGAAGGCACTTTACAAATATCTCAAGCTTGTTCACATCCCAGATGCTGTGTGTTTATGTGCAAGAGACTGCAAAGAAACAAAAAAGTTAAATAATATAAGCATTATGTGCAACAATATTTTTATTTAGGGCCCTGGATTGTTTTTTGGATGTACCTTCATCTTTTGTGTGTGAGGCTCTCTTTTTGGTACAGGACCCAAATGTGGACTGCAGGCTATGGGAACTTAATTTTTCATGTGGTCATGTATCTCCTTTCTGCTCAGCTGCTATTCAAGTTCAGGAATTGAGGATGGAAATTGAGGATTGCAGAGTGGCAGTGTCCTTCATGTGTTGAAAAAGAAGAAGAAAGTTGTCTTGACTTCCAGCATGTGACCAAAGGTCATTCTGGCATTTATGATCATGGTGAGAAACTACAGAGCACGAATCACCTACTAGAAAGGTCTCCCCACAATTCAGATATTTTCTTGGGATATTTCTGGCCTGGAAAAATATAGTCTTGCTGCCTGTGCTTGTTATCAAGACCGATTTCAGCTGCTTGGGGAGAGACAAGAAGAACCCTAGAGGACAGATCAGCTTGGCCTTCACTTCCCTCCAGAACAAACAGCTTTATTTTTGCTATTTAGAGACTCATGTGTCAGGCAGTGCTTTAAAAGACAGGAGGAACAATTTAACCTTGAAATACGAAAATATTGTTTCACGTGTTTCTGTTGGATGTCTTATGGAAAACTAGAAGGCAGTGCCCAACAGAACAGAATTCACTACAGAAAGGAGAGGCAGAGGAGGGAAGAGGAGAGAAGAGGAGAAAAGGAATGGACTGGCTTCTTTCAGTAATTGCTAGTCTGTAAGCAGTGTTTATCAGCTGAAGAAAAATAACTTTGTGTGCTAGCTTTCTTGATAAGGCAAGACCATTATCAAGCGTGTGTTCATTAACTGGAGTTTCTTAGACACACTAGTAGCAAGGCAGACAAAACAAAATAGGCTAAATAGTCTCAGTCTGTGGAGTCAGCCACAAGCTGAAGGAGTCATCCTAACTGCTGAGAATCACCCAATGAAATGGAATCAGAAATACCAAAAGCAGCCAGGGCCTGTAGGTGTGTACAGTGGATTGTGAGTAGGAATCAGGGACCTGCAAGGTAGCACTGAACAGTATGATACGGGGTATTTATTGCTACAAGCTGAGCAGCGTTAGCACAGTAAAGGGAAAGTTTAAGGACAGGGTTGATTAGGATAATGAGGATGCTTGGTAATAATTCTAGAGCCTCCTCTTGTGCTCCAAGGGCTACGATGCTTATTAAAAAGTGGCAAAGAGGAATTGGTGCGGTTTGTATCATGATTTGTAAAGTTGATTACTGGTTGTGAGAATTCCTAGCACACCGGTAGCAAACCTGTGTGGTGGAAATGCTTGCTGCCTATATGTTCCTGTCTTTCCAATCCATTCTTCCTAACGGAGCACACAAATAACAACAAAAAAAAATCTATAAAAAGTATCTTGTATATCACTCTCAAGTGTGATCTGTACAAAAGGAAGCTTGTACTTCTTGGTAAAATACTAGGCTGTACAGATGACAGAGTGACTTTGTCAGGAAAATTCCTTTGGATCTGCTTCTGCTTTTCATGCTGTCTTCTACAACATTTTAAAATATTTTCTGAGCTGAGGAAGATGAAAACATTGAATAAGGCCAAGGGTATGAGCACTTCAAAATATTTCAGTGGAGAAAGTACAAGCTGTAGACATGCCTGGTGAATGCACTGGAGTTCTCTGAGTGCACTCCAAACTGGCTTTGAAAAGTGAAACAAACACCAATAATCTTATTTGGAAGACAAAGGTGTGAACCACAGAGGGAAAAAAGTAACTATCTTACAAGACCAATAGATATTTTTAGAACAGGTGTCTGTTCCATATTTAACCTCTTTTATTCTTTTTCCTGCATCTTTCAAATTTCATTAATGAAATCATAAGATAGAAAAATAGAAGCAAAATAACAAAATATTACTACTTGTGCCATTAATAATTATTTTTTTTTTTGTAGCATGCAGCGAATTCTAAGATTTTGCTTCTGTGTTTGGTATCTTCTTGGCAGCCTCTTTTCAATTGAGTTTAGGATATTCTAACATAGCCTTGGTTTACCATCTTTGCTCTGAGTCAGCTCAATACTTGCTTAGGTTTTGGGTACTGTGGATGTCATCATGATATCCCACGTCTTTATGTGCACTGCAGGGTAAATCAATTCTTGGTGTACTGCACATATTTCTTCTGTTAATGCAAACTAATTTCTTATGCCCGCAACAAAACCCCACTTGCTACCATCTCATCAAAATACTGGAAGAAGTCTGCATTGCTAATATTTCTTTTCTCCAGAAGAGCGCTTTGAAGTTGCCATCTATGTATCCAGGTTTTCAACATGCATGCTAACTGACCAGAATTAATAAAATTTGGCTTATTACTCACATTTTGTTGCTAAAGGCATTTCTTTTCATGGCATGTACTCATGAGTCTTATTATAGCGCTAAATGCAGGAAGTCATAATTTTACCTTTTATCCAATATTGCATCATTTTATCATCCAAGTAAAGTCCATATGTCCTGGTTGAATGTACCATATCTGCATAAAATTTACCTACCTTTTAGCCCACACTCTCTCTGATAGCCAGTGATACACATCTTTGTGAATTATCTTGAAAGAAGAAATTTTTTTGGTGCTTCTAAATTAATAACATTTAATTATTTTCTTTTACTGCTAGGAAAAAATCTTGTAGAGAAAGCCACCCTCCTTCACTTTAGGGGTCCAAAACACAATGGGAATTTTCTTATCAGAAGTCTTTCCCCTACTTACTCCTATAATTAACTTTCATCTTCTGTATCAGGCTTATTAGGTTCACTGCTGTGTTTTGAAATGATGTCCGTGGTCCTTTCACAGAATTAATTATCACCTCTTTGCCTCTGCATGTGGTCTGCAAACTCTACCCTTTTTCTGAGGTTTGAAATAACAGCTTTTTCAAATTAATTTTATATAAATGCTTTTGTGATATCTCAAAATCCAACCTTCCTTTAGTTAATTCTCTTGTGCTTTGGAGTCCTGCTTTTTCCCATTTATGAAAAAAAAGAAGGCATAATATTGTTTGGGAACTGGGAGTTGTTGAAGAGGTTGCTGGACCCTGTGGCCAAAGTAAAAAGGAAGAATTTGTATTAGAGTTTGGATTCGGTATTTGTCTCATTATTCTTGGTCCTCAAAATGTTGTTTGGTTGCATTTTTTGTGTGTTTTGTTTGTTTGTTTGTTTATTTGTTTGTTTTTGTTGTTGTTGTTTGTTTGGGTTTTTTTGTTATGTTTTGTTTTTTAATATGAAGAGCAACACAAAAACAACCCCTCCAGCCATAACCATGAAAAAACAAGGTAAAATATTTTACTCTAAGGTTTTTCTTCCTTTGTCTTTAATAAAAATTTCTTGATATCTTCATTATATCAGTGCTAGTACTTTTCTTTAGGAAAGGACTAAAGTGTAACTAATATGTTTGTGTTTTAACTTTAAATCTCCGTGAAAATTAAATTCTTAACAAATTACTTTCAGCAAAGTTCTTAACTTTGAGGAGAATTTTAAATGAAATTGGGAAAACAGAGTAATTTTTATCTCCCTGTACAAAATGATGGAATTTTTAGAGCTTACTGGAGTTAGGCAGAAAATTTAATGCGATCTGGACACTTTAGTTCATTTGGCTCTTCTGAAAATGGCAGTTAATACTGTTTGTCCTGTATGAAATATTTAAGTATTTTCTGTACCAGAATAGCAGAGCTGCACTATTTGTATTTAATCTGATAGGAGTTCAATTGGTATCTCAGCCCACCTCTCTCCCTCTAACATATTCTGGGAACATCTTGAAAATCCCATAGGGTGAATTCTCTTGTTTCTTAAAGCAAGGTAATCAAAAACTCCTTGGTATCTTAGCAAGTGTTTGGCATTTTCTTTCACCAAATCTGCACTTATTTTTGCCTCTTAAAAATACTTGGGAATATGAACAGGCAAAATATATGGTCATGGAGACAGCACTGGCTGCATCCAGCCAAGATGTACTTGCCAGATAGTCAGTAAGTTAGTCACTGGTGCAGTTTTGTATCTTGGATAACATCAGCCTAAAACAATTTGGAGCAGTTTAGCCATGTCAGGTGTTAGGGTTGGTGACATACTTGTGTCTTTTGCCAGTACTCTAAAAAAGGCAGCTTGCTTATTCTTCAGTGTTAACCAGCTATCAGTCAGCTATCAGTAGATATTTGTCAGTAGATTTTTCAACACTTTAATTTAACACACCTGTTATGTCTGCATTGGTGCAGTTATCCATTCATCTGGCTTAGCTAATTATTGCTGTTTCCTTATTTATCACTCTCTGGATCTGCTGCACTTGGCCTTTTCTAATAGACTGAAAATCAGAGGTGGAAGGGAGAGGTTACACATTCCTTCCAAAGTGTACAATTCTTCCTTCATGCAAAATGGTTAGCCTCATCTTACTGCTGTCCAGCTGTTCAGATCTGCTCTTTCTCCATTATCTGTCATGCTTATAATAATTATCCCCACAGACTGCAATAAAAACTTTTACAGCATTTAATTGTGTCTCCTTCATTTCTTTAACAGCTCAATCCGTAAGCTGCCAGATGTTATCCACCTGCCAGGACTTAAACTAACCTGATCTCTGCCAATCAAGTGCTTTATGCAGTTTTCCAATCTGTTTGCCAAATTATTTGTAGGTATTTATTGTATCAAAATAACTTGGCAAATGGCAACAGGCTCACTGGTTTATCTTCATTAAAGGTGACAGTATTTCCATCAGATTCATTCAGTTTTAACTGCCCTTGACTTCAAAAACATCATTAAAGATTCTAAACAGCTTAGAAGATGATATTACTTCCAAAAGCTTAAAAATCTCAGTTGGGAATCCATCTGTGCCTGTAGCTTTTTTTCCTGTTGACAAATACTTAATTAACTGGCTAATTTCCTGATGCAGAATTTCTGTCTCCTGTCTAAGCTGCTACATCTATCTTGGAAGGGATTCTCCCATCAGGAGTGATCCAGAGAGGTATTTCTACTAGTGGTAAAAATATAATCTCAGTGCAATGTGCAGGTTTAGTCTGATGGCCTCAACGTTAGCCCTGTTGTTTCTTGTCCTGTACTTTTATTGTTTCATTTTAAAGTTCTTAACTGAAATAGTTTCTTTCAAATCTGTCAAATCTGGTTTATTATTTTTCATAAGAAATGTCTCCATGTGAATAGAATGAGAGGCTTGCTTTCAGTATTTTTTGATGTTGCTGATCAGTTTTGCTCTCTTTTTTTTTAGATTAATTAGTCACATCAAATAGTAAAGCGCCATTTTAAATGACGGCTGTGATGGAACACTTGAAACTCATTGCTTGGTGTCTAAAAATAACATCACAGACTTTATTCAGAAGTAGAGAGAAACCAAGCACGAATAAATTGAGATGGAGTCATATCTAGTTTTATAAGTGTAGTTTACAACCTGTGTGGAAGTGGTAAAAATCAGGAATAAGTTTAAATTAATTCGTGGACAAGTGAGGGTGAGCTATGTTATCTGGAGCATAGGGCTCTATTGCCATTTTGGGTGATGTTTCTTCATAGACAACATTCCACTGTTGTGGGCTGCAAAAGCTGGTCAAATTGCTTATAACTACGGTGTCTCATCTTCCTCGTGAGGAAAGGAAAGATTCAGAAAAGGTAAGAGTGAATCCTGTTAAGCTCCAAGGAGTGTTGTGAGTCTTGGCTATTTCATTAGTGCTTAGCAAAGTGGTTTGAAATCTTTCATTAGGAGGTGGCACTAGAATGAAAACTCTTCAGGGTAAGTTTTGGTTCCAATATTTGCACATCCTATACTGAGAGAACAGTTCTATTAACTCCTAGTTATCTTATGGAAAATAAATCCAAATGCTTAAGTTTTAAAACAAAAGCCAAAGGCAACATCAGAAATCAGTGGTTCAAATGCAGTCTTTCAGGATTTTTGTGGATTGCACCAAATCTTTGGGGATTTTGATTGTGTAAAGTGTGATGTAGAAAGGCTGGCACTGATCTGACCATTGCTGCTACAGCCTCTGCCAAGAGGACAGAAACTAGAGAACCACTTCAAGTATTAATCACATCTTTCTTCATTTCTTCCATACCTAAGAACTGATTTGTACTTGGAAGGTTAGATGAAGAGATGGAAACTGACAACAGCCTGCACACCAGGGGATATAGCGTTCTTGCATTAACCTTTTGTGTCCAAAGAATTGTGGATGTAATTAAGGTATTAAATTGAAGGAAACAATATACTGTAGCTGGGAGAATTCAGTAAATACTGCACAGGTCAGTTAATCTTTCTTTTATTGCTGACTTCAGTTATCTCTTTACATACAGGTATAGTGTGCTTTTTCTTTCAAACAAACACTAGTATTTTCTATAGTGGATTGAATTGGCTTTAAGCACTAACTGCAACAACACTTTTGCCTTTTCAAATAGTTATAGCATTGCTTTCTAGGCTTGTGTCTGGACTACAGCATTGAGAAAGAGCCCCATGGCAGGAAAGCTGAAGATTCCAGCGATGCCAGAAGGAGAATGGAGGTCACTGGGCAACCCTCACCTGCTGAGAGAGTGTGTGCTCATTGCAGCACCAAACCTTCTTCTTCACTTCTTTTGACCTGCACAGATCAGGGACAGTCTTTGGGTGCTCTACCTGAGACACTGCTGTTGGGGCCACACATCTGTAAACACAGCGTGCATGTGCATGCATGCAGGTGCAGAGAGATCATGTGGAAATTACAGTCTTTCCTCATCCTCATTTTCTACTCAGGTTCCACTTCAGGGGAGGCCACCACTGTGTTTCAAATAATTACAAACCAAACAAAACCAAGCGTGGCATTAAATCTCTCCCTTTGACTTTATTTCAAAATGATGAACTGGAAAGCTTTTGTCCCAACATCTGTGTGAATCTGGTGGCTTTTCAAGTTGGTCTGAACACACTGCTGCTGCCCATGATTTCCAGAAAATGTCATAAATTGTTTAAAGAAGAAAAAGAAAGACATTTCCCAAGAAAAGTATAAACATTCAGCAGAAATATGCTGTGGCCTCTTTCCACAGTGAAGTCAGAGGAAATTGGGATTTCACCCCTCTGACCTCTTTCAAGGAAAAAATGTGCCCAACCCGTATAACTACATTTTGGTGTCAGCCTTCAAGAAAGTTCAAAAAAAAAGAGAGATGAAGATTCCCTTCCTCTTCCTTCTGAGCATGAGTTTCAATTCAGAACAGGAAAAGAAAGCTGGTATCATTGTGTCATCATCATATGAGAGAGAACTGTTTTTAACTTTTTGAAGTTCCTTCTTGGAGGCATGTAAATATGACAGCCTATTTTAAAAAGTGCAACAGGGAATTTTCTGAATCCACACACCACAATTAGTTCACAGGAAAACATGTATTTCTTCTAGTGTACCAATAGTTGTATTTTAAAATCTAGATGCTAAGCAGGCATGTGTGTTCAACCAGGCATCTTGTCCGTGCTGCTTGTTCTTAAGGTACAAATGGCACAAGCCACAACTCAATGAGATTCCAGTCCCACATGAACAACTGGTTTCTGCCAAAATAGAAATATGCTGTTAATTTTCATCTGTGACAGCATTGCTACACTGTCATCTCACTTGACATCTGATACATATCCAGGCAGACTTAATGCTTTAAAGTACTAGACATCAGTGAAAACAAAGAGAGGGGTGGCAGGGGTGGGGGTGGAGGGGAGAGGGTCGGGGTGAGGGGGCTTGACAGCAAGATGGCAACACTCCAAGATCTTAAGGCCAGTCCCTGGCAAACAGTGAGCACTTTTGTTATGAGACCAAGCAGAACAGCTCTAAGGTATGCATTTGTCTCCTGGAGGGGCACTGCAGCAACTCAGGTGAGGGGCTGTTTGTGCCAGGAGGAGATGCCACTTCTAACATGAAGACACCAAATTTCCTAAGTTACAGAGGAGAAGGACAATGCAGAGGCCAGCACTGGTGGGGCAAGGTGCAGACTAGAGAAATGAGAAGGAGAGCAGGAATTCTTTAATGCAACACAGTGTGCCGCTGTGGAGATCCGTCTCCACACAGATGCCATCTCTCTAATGTGCCACTGCGACTTGGTGTTGTCTTGAAGGGTGGTCAGGGACAAAAGATGCCCATGCCAGAACTAGTATGGTATTGAGGCAGAGTCAAAAACATTGGGACCGCCTCCATGGCCCTGGGATAGGGTTGCACTAATGAAGTGTGTCTGCTGGCATATAGCAATGTGTATGCTCAGCCTTTTCCTGAAAGTCTCCTTCACAATTTAAGAGCAGAGCCCATTTCACTCTAGAGTTGCCAGCAAGTTGTTTACTAGTGCAAATAAGGTCAAATGTTGAAGGATTGATCAGAATTCTGTGGCTCAATTGTCTGTGCTGTATTTAATAATAAGCAACTATAGATGCTTTAATAGTACATGAGAATTGCAGGCATGTGTTCTGGAATTTGCTCTCCATTAGTAAAGATGTCATTTACTTCCTGACTTGCCTTTAAACTTCAGTATCATCTATAAAGGGTGTGGAAAAGCCACAAAACTCAGGATCTTTGCTGAAAATAGAATCCTTATGTCTTTTCCTGATAACGTAACCTTAAAAACAAAAAAATCCAGTGGCAAAGCTTACAACTGAAAGGCTGTGTCCCAAGTGTGATGGTACCACAAACCACAAATAATAATCCTAGAGAATAAAGGAGGATAATAATACTTTCCATGCATTTCTTTCTGCTTTCCCTTTGTAGGCTGATGTCATCATTATGAATTGTCAGTTCCTGGGATCACGGTTAACGCTCTGGTGGTTTTGTTAGAAAGATAATTCATGTAGTGACAGAAGCTAATTGTTCTTTGGATTTGTCCTTCATTGTAGAATTTTATGAATAAGTTTGTAAGTGAATTTGAACCTTATCTGAGTCACTTGGGTTTGTGCCCTGGTGCTGCTAGCTTTATTCCCAGGTTAAAACCAGCCATCTAATAAAAGTCTCTGCTTCCAAAATTAGCTAAAGGGCACTAAGAAAAGCATTTGACACTGTAAAATGAAGAAGGAAAAGTACAGCAGAGGCAGCCTTAGGTTTCAGAAATGCTTTCATTGTATTATTGTCAGCTTTTCCAAAAGCTGCAGTAGCCTCTGATGACCTGTCTGCAAACAGTTCCATTGCAAAGAATAATAGGTGAGGCCATCCTTTGTCTATTCTCTTTCAACATGTGCTTAGAAAAATAGCAGAATATCTCATCAGACAAAATAAAAGCAAGGAGAAGAACAAAGGAATGTTACCAATTGGCACTAGTGTAATTGTTGGATAGGGATGATACTGCTTATAATTCTGATTTTCCTGCAGTTGTCTTCAATCCCAGCAGCCTCATTTTCAGCAGGATCCAAACCTAGCGCTATTCAACACTTTTCCCTTTAGTATACGAGGTAATTTACCATTTCAGTTGGCCTTGCAGTGACTGAAATATTTAGGGGATTTGTACAGTGACAGAAATAGATAAGATGTTTGAAGCAAAAGGCTTAGCTCTGTTTAGGAAAATCTCCGTGGGATTTAAGAGGATGCACTGATGTAATACGATTGGTGGTTTTATTAAAATTCTTTCTGTATAACATCTAAGGTGAAAGTATAGCCTATTCCCATTGCAAAGTCCTCCCCATCTCCTAACCCTCTCCTGTAATATCCTTCCTGAATGAATTAGGAACCTGCCTAGAGAAGTAAATAATACAACAATGAATACAGCAATATTTTGAAAATCTATTTATTGCCCGTGTATAGTTGTTCATAGCTGTGAAAATTGCTAACAACCTGATTCTACAGTGTAATCTAAATCTTGAGGCACCTTCATAGAAACATAGAATCATTTAAGGTAGAAAGACCTTTCAGATCATAGAATGCAACTGTTAACCCAGCACTGCCAAGTCCACCACTAAATCATATTCCTAAGTGACACGTCTGCCATTGCTTTAAAAAAAGTCAGAAGTAGCAGATTATCGTCTGTTTATATGCTGTTTCTATCTTGCGTAATCACAGTACACAAATGAAAGTAAGAATGCTGACAGTCAATGTAGTACCATGTCCCAGCATATCTGTGTCTACGTGCAGTTGTCAATATGAACAGATCTGCGTTCACTGATGTGGAACCAGAGTGCCCACACACTGGTAAATTATTTATATTATTATTATGGATGCACACTAAAGCACTCAAAAAGCTAAGAAATACCAAAAAATGAATGTTGGAACAACCTTAATTTGGTTTCTTGGTGTGTCCTTACTGCAAAGAGAACTCTTTGGGAATTTTTCTACAAATGTTTTTGTCACAAAACTCCAGTCTAGCAAAACAAAGACACTCATGGACACATTCCAGTTTTGACATAACTTTTCTAAAGTCCAGACTGGAATCTTTATGATTAGAAATTCAATTTATGGCTGGTTCAGACCAGTTTTGTAAACCTGGATTATTCCAGAAGGAAGCCCTAGCTAGGCAACATCTAAGTGACTTCTCAGGCTTGGCCATTATTTTATTTCCCTGTATTTCTTGGTCTTCTGACTTGGGGCTATAAGACTATGCTGCAGAATGCTGAATGCTCACAGCTGTAGCTATAGTTAGTGGAAGATGAGCTTTGAAAATACAATGCTAAATAATCATAGGAAAGGTTGCAGACATTTGAAATTGCTTACCAGCTTTTAATGTCTCTGCTTCACTTCTTAACCTGTGAAATGATTCATTAACATTTGTGTATCATTGCAGCTGGTATGGTAAGCACCACAGAAAAGCCCTTGAGGAAATTTTATGTGGTTTTTTTCAGAGTAGGCTTGAATAGTGTTAAATAAATAACGCATTAGGCAACAGTGTACTGCATGAGGAAAGAATTAAATATTAAAAACCTACAGGGCACTGTCCTTCCTAAGTAATTGAAATAGGCAGAGGTCTTGTAAGAAGAAACCACTATGTGACTGTCTCACCATACATGATGACAATACATATGTACCACAGAGGTTGAAGTAAGGTTGCACAGGGAGCGTTAATTGCCAGGATTTCCTAAATCCTGAATGCTTAACATTGTTGTCTTTAGAAGAACAGTGTTAAGGTGGGCTTTAATATAGTGGATATATAATCTATAGAGAAAATATGTAGAAAATGTTTGACAGAAAGATTTTATTGGGATGAATTTGGTTGGTCTTGTTATTTCTGAATAGTAACTGGAATTACATTTCATTAGTATGCTTGTTGAAGCTAAGTACATTGATCTGTGCAAGAGTTGGAGAAAAAACATTTTTTAATTGATATGTTTTCCAGGTCCCCAATCAAGTTAAGATCTTTCTTGCACACAAGCATAGTCCTTACCTAGCTACAACAACTGTCTATTACCTGCTTGCTGATCATTTTCACCGGCTGTGGCCTGCTTTGAACCTACAAAACTGCAGTGGAATTCAGGGTTGAGGCATACAGATGAGAAAGAGGTGAGGGTAGTCCTGGAAGTGAAGGTGCCTTTTAAATTCAGGAATCAGTGGCTCAGTCTCTAAAGTTTGACATCCATCTGAGAATAACACATCACTGATGACTTACAGATTTATGTGTAGCATTGATGGAAACTTCTGGATCTGCAACCAAATTTTTTTATGTCTTGTGAAATCTGGTATTCTCTATTATTCTTATGACTAACAAATGAAAATTTCCCTTCCTGTCAGTAATGAGGAATGACACATCAAATCCTAAATGCAACTCTATGTTGCTCTGATGGGACAGAAAGAAAAAAGTGCATAAATTCTCTTGTTCTGAATAGTAAGATTCACTCAGCACTACAACAAAACTCTTTCCTTTTTTTTTTCAAACTCTAGCAATGGAGCTCCTGGACAGCCCATACAGATAGTTTTTCTGCGGTATGTCCAAGTCCCCTCAACCATTGGATCTAAAAAATGAATGCCAGGATTTTTCTCAAAGAACACAGCCTTACACCAGCCAATCCCAGACTAATATACCTTCTTCTATTCATTTAGAAGAAACACCTTCCAGAAGATGGAGAATCAGTGTTTAGGCATTTAGGGGGGAGTGAAAACAGAAGAGAAAGAGAAACAGTGTTATAAGCAGCATTACCTCCAGTACTGTAGCAAAAGTTCTCCTGAGAAAGTGGATACTTTTATGAAACTACTAGCACAGGCTATGAAATGCCCCTGTCACCTCAAAGTAAATATGTTTAAGAATGAATTGTCTTTATTCAGTGGAGATCCATTATAGGAGATGAGCAGGGATTTCTTTGTCTTATGTGAAGTCATAGATTACACATTACCCTTTCTGGAATGTCCACGAGAAAGTTACTTAATACTCTGAGCAGTACTTATGAGGGAAAAGGAAGGGAACTGTTATCACTTGGGCTGACCCCTTGGGGGATGCTGTGATGATAACTTTCCTGTTTAAATTTGGGGAATAGATGGTGTACAAATGAATGAACTTCATTGTCTTTGAAGTTTCCTATGCAACTCATGGAGAAGACTTTGCATAATTACGTTAACATTATGGGGACAGGATTCAGCATGAAAACAGGCCACGGGCAAACATAGTTACATGATTCTATCAACTATACAAATGAAAATTAGCTCCCTTTCCATACTACTTGCCATGCTTTCTGTAAGTGTTACATAAGTTAGTGATATTATCTAAACATGTTTTCAGAACTTAGAAAAATCTTGCCAGGAGAATAAATCAGTATAAAAGCCTCACAGAAAATTTACTGAAAGCCAGTATTAGTAATTCATTTAACATCAAACCTGCCAAGCACGCGTATTTTGGGGAGCCAAATACAGAAGCTTAAGCCGAATACCTTAGCAAGAGCACCTTTCTGTCACTGCTCAGACAACCTGTGTTGGCTCTCAACCTTGTTTTCACATTTCTAGATTAGCATGAGGGCACATTAAACAGACAGTTGTGAAAAAGATTGCAGAGTGACTAGGATGTCAGGAGGCATTTAGAAAGAGCTTGCTAAAGGTACAAAGGTATGAATATCTCTAGCAGAGTTTCTCATTCACTGCAGTGCTACAGGGAACCCAAGTAAACTCAGGCTGCGCTGTACACTTTCACTCTTGGCTAATCTGACTGTTACACGACTGTTAAATGACTGTTAAGTGTTATTGATGGCTAAGAAGAGCTTCCATTCGATTGGATGGAGTTTGAAGGGGAATGCAAAATTTTTATTACTATCAGAATGCTTCTGAAGCCCGTTGCTGTGTGTCACCTCAAGCATTTCTCACTGTGGAGGGTAAGAAGGAGGGGGCAGACTGAAGGAAGTCTTGCAGAACAACCTGAGAACAAGTTTCAACACTGACCGTTGCCTCCTAGTTCTTTTATTTATTGCTGTTTTCTTTTCGTTGTTATGAAAAGAAGTCCAAGTCTTTCCCTGTGGTAAAGTACATTGTGTTTTGCGATGGGCAAGTGGAATGTATACTAAATTAACAGTTTTTCAAAATCAGTTCCTGGTGTTCTGCGACTTCTCTCGAAGTGCAAGCAAAATGGCAAATTGTGAAGTATGAAGGACATGGGCATTCTTATTTTATCTTACAGATGATTATCAATAAATAACACAGGAATTTCAATTTCATTTCTCCATGTCAGCAGACTAGCCAGATTTTCCAAGTGCAGTCATGTTCCTATTCTAGAATGACTTCTAACTCTGCTCAATTTAATTGGGGTTGCCTCTGCTGCAGAAATAGCATGACCAGAATTTGTAAGTTGGAGTGGCTAGAGCCAATCCCCAAGCCCATATTTAGGCATCCAAAGAAATGGTCTGATTTCCAAAACTGCTGAGCAGCCAGCAGCCCTAATTGGAGTCCATGGGAACTGTTGGATGTTCAGCACATTTGAAAAATCAGGTCACTTACGTAAGCAACTAATTGTTCTGGTAAGAGCCCAACTTCAGCACCTAGTTTTACAAGGGCTCAATGTTGCTTTGCCCAGACACCTTTCAAAATTAGGCATCTGTCTTGCACTCACTGCTGACCTGAGTGGAGGCCCTGTCTGCTGTTTACTTACCAGCAAGCCCCCTCTGGCGGGCTGGCGTTCGTCTCCTCTACCTTTGTAATACATCTCAGGGAGGAGTGCAATCTGCAACCGCTCTCTGTGATTTGGAGGCAGTGGCTCCTCCAGGCTGCAGTGAGTGCACTGAGAGCTGCCCACACCTGGGCCACCTCCCTAGACCCCACTGACTGCCTCTGAGAGACCAGGGGCCACCAAATTCCAGTCCCAGAGTCCCCCTGAACCTCTGACATGAGAAAGGGGATGCTTTAAAGTGTTTACCTCATTTAAACAGTAGTCCTGGAAATTCTGAGTCTTTATTGGTTTTATTCTGTTCCCTGTGGAAAAGGAGAAAAAAAACCCCAAGCAACAACCCTGTGGAAAAATCCTGCAGAATAAGACCCTGCTCTTGACTGAAAGACCATCCCCTACGTGTCAGCAGGGATCAAGCCTCCAGGCCTGCATGACATGCTGCTTGCTGAAGGATGTGAAGCAAGTATGGAACAAAGAATGCCATGAACTATTTCAGGGTTAAAATGAACTTTGTGTAGCAAACATGGGGAGGCTTAAGTTCATTTGGTACCTAAGAGGGTAAGTTTGCAGAAGTTCTTGTAAATCCCTATTGCACAACCAGCTCAGCACGAGTGTCATCCTGAAGTAATAGATATTCCTCAACATTGTGAAACATAAATAGGTGTCTTAGTCTGACTTTCCACATCAGCAAGGATCAGTGCAGAGTGTTTTCCTCTTTGTTCTTACATTTAAAACAGTACACAACAAATGTAAGCAAGTTTCTTAACTCCTGGGTAGGGTCTGGTTTCCTAACTCCTGGTGCTGGGCCAAGCTCTAATCTTGGGCACACAGCATATACAAACATGTATCTCAGCAGACATTTCCAGATACATGGTGCTGCTTACAATTCACCCGAGATTACAATCTGACCTGTCAGTGGATGATACGGGACAAACAAGTCATGCAAAGGAGCAGAGGCAGCAGTGGTGCTCCTCGGGCTGTGAGCCCCAAGTGCTGCTAGCAATAACAGGCCCCGAGTGATGATTGGTCATTTTCAGAAATAGTGTCCTTATGAAGTTCTGCTGGTATTATGAAATATTTGCATCCCTTTCATTACAGCACCCTCACAACCTTCAGAAAGTAGGGCAGGCTGATGGGCAGCATTCAAAGAAAAGACGCACTGGGTGTAATGTCAACACCGTCACTTTAAATTACAAAATTAGCTGTCTTTGTTTAGCTTAATTTATCAGGAGCTGGGAATAGCTGGTTGATTGTCAGCCTCACAGATTCAAATCACAGGATTATGAGGTGCTTCATAAGCTGGGTCCGAGATACAGCCAGAGATGGCTACAGCTCTGGTGCAAACACTGGCATAAGAAGTACAGCAGATCCAGTGATCTTTCTGCCAAAGGGAGCATTGGATCAGCTCACTGAACCAGCACAGGGGCTAATCCACCATCTGTCTGAGCTGCTCACTGGCCAGCCCTGCAAATCCTGAGAGCAAAATGGAATATGAGCAGGAGCAAATGAAAAATGCTGGAGAGAGGACAAGAAGTAGGAGATCATTTGAACTTATCTCCCCATTACATTCAGCTGGCTGTGGTGTGAAACTGCACATTGAGCAAAGCATGTGTACATGTGGAGCCAAATATCCTCCCTGTTTCTCCTACACAAACCCCTTGTATTTGCAGTGCTATACTGTAACTCAGTAGACTAATATGCCAGCATGGAAGAAAGGAGGCAATAAATTATGTAGGATTTATCCAGTCAGCCCTATAGGTTGAATCACATTTGTTGATAATTTGATATAAAGTTAAAATATAAATTAAAGTACAGTTAAAGTAAAAATTGGTTTCTGTGGTTTATGGGTAGCTGTTGGTAAGAAACTATCCTCCTTTAATGTCTTAAAATAATAAGATGTAGGAGTTAAAATCTGGTATTGATTGCTGTTGACCTTTTTCCTTTCCCATCCCAAAACTCAGCCTCACCCAATTGGTTTTATTGACTGTTTTACAGTGTTGCAGTCTGTTCTTTGATGGAGAGTTGTGGATGCATTTTGTTCACAGGAATGAAGACAGAAGTGTGTTTTTGTGCTTTCTGATAAATGCAGACATAAGCCTACTCCCCCTTCCTTTTCTTTTTCATGGAACATACTGTCATTTTGAGATGACGCAGAAGTGCATCATCACAGAATATCATGACTTGTTAGGACAGGCATTGCCTCTAGCTTTGTTTAAATGTCTGAGCTACAACTGAAATGAAACTTAAAAGCTGCCATGCTGATGGTAGCTAGCAAATATTACTAGTAGTCAAAGTTACAGATAGAAAGCTGGCAAGGAAAATCATTTACCTACTCAATATCAAAGAGTTGTGTCTGTGCCAGCAGCAGTGAGACAGTGCCAGAGTAAATGTGTTGCAGTAACATTACACATTGCCTTTCTGTGCAAAAATACTGGACCAAATTCAGCCTTTGGTGTAAGCAAAGGCAGTTCCATGAACACTCCTGGTGCCATGCCTACCTCTTTAGACTTGTGTCCCACAATTATATGTATAAATTACATTAAGTGATTAAGAGGAATTTGCGTAAACGGCTGCAAACAAAGGAAATACAGTTCTAGGGCCAGTGGCATAACTTCAACTCATATTGCTGGGGCTTGGGTGTTAAGGGAGAAAATTTGACAGGCTGGACTCCAAAAGGGAGAGAAAGGTCAGAGCAACACACACAAGGTGGAATGAGGTCTTTTTCCAGCCAAAGTCTCCCCTCAAGTCTCTGGTTATGGGGGAAGCTCCTGGTTCCTTTCAGCTGATACTTCCTTTCCCAGTAGGACCCAGAAGGGAGATCATATGCAACTTCTCAAAACATGCTGCCAAGCATAAGTGACCCCTAGCTCTCCTTCTCCCCAAATAGCTGCTCTCACCCTTTCTGCCTGAGTCTGATGGGCTACAGGCTCTTCCCTTGTAGCTGTGTGCTGCTTCATGATGCCACTGCCCTCAGTGCTGTTTATTTCCAGCCTTACTTTGTACCACTGCTGTTTTTCCTTAAAATGTGGTTTTTGTAAACCAGATAAAACCATTATCATGGAAAATAATGTGGTAAGCCATTGGGGCTGCAAACTGGTAAAACCTGAATGTAAACACTTCTCTAACGAATATTGCTGGTATGTGGGCAATAACCCTGAATAATTTCATTAATTAGTTGTATGCCAGTAACTGTTTTTAAAAGGCATACGATTTACACTGCAGGCAGTTGAACATGTAATTACATGCTAAGGATGTGTGCTATTTTACTGTCATGAACTCTGTGGATGCAAGTCAAAATATACATTATAAAAGCTGGTGATCCAATTTACATCAGAGCTAAGATGCTTTCTGGGGACTCTTAGCATTAAGACACATGGATTTTGATCAAGGCTCTTTTTATGTCCAACATAAATACATTTTCCCTGTATTTTTCCACTCTATTTTAGAAGAAGGCCATTCCACATGCCAAAAAAAGTGCATGTATTTGCTGTCCATATATGAGTTCACTGCAAAGACAGCATATGAAAAAGAAAGAATTACTTTTAAACTGTAGAAATATTTGATGCTACTGCAGCTGTTGTTATTATAAGACTAACGTGCTTGTTTATTGCAGGCTGTCACTACTTGTCACAGTTGAGGTAGTTTCAATGACCTTACTGTGAATTTCTATTAGTATAAATTGAACTTTGAATCGTAAGGGGTTTTAATATTTGTTTTGGGGATAATCACAGTATTCTTGCAAGGGTTATTTTGTCCACATTTTTAATCTATGCTCTCTGTCCTAACTCTGTTGTTAATATAGTCTTGGCCTGGGAATACTATACATAGGTATAATGTAGTAAGCAGTTGACAGCTTTGCATTAAGATAATGTATTGTTGTTTGATGTCTGCACTGAGAGAGCTAATGGCAGCACTGGAGCTGGAATTGTTAATACCACACCGAGCACACCTTGGGTATGTATTTGCACAGCAAGTGCCAAAATGTGTTGATGTTGGCCTTTCAAATTAATTAATGAAGAGCCAGAAAAAGGAATACAGGGAAAATTAGCACAGCAAAGGAAAAAGTATTAAACAAGATGAAGAGGAAGAACATTGCCTGAGACCTAGGCTTTGTGGGATGTTTCTAGAGAGCACCAAAGGGAGCAACTGAGTTAGCAGACAGTCTCTGAACTAGTTGAAGAAAAGCTCTGCTGTATTTATCTTACTTTAGTTCATTATTCTAGAGAATGTGTTGTAAGACATTCAGTTCATGCTGTCAGTAATAATTTGTACTGGGGTGTTATCATCACTCCGGTATCCTCTCAGACAAGCTTTCCATCTAGGTCAGAGTGTGATGCCCTTGCTCACTGAGGAGTGTATCAGAGCCTGATCCCTCATCAAACCTGCCAGAGGTTGTGGGCCCTATATGACCTTCCCATTTTACTAGCGTGTCTTAGCTCATCTGCAACCACACAGGTGCTCAGCTACTCACTTTAGCTGACCTGTACTTTCCTGTCCTTTCTTTAAGTTAAGGGAGAGAGTGTAATGAAACACAAGTCAGGAAGCCACAGCTTTTTAAGGCAGCTTCTTGTGTTCCTGGGCACTTAATGATCTTTCCAATCAGTGGATCCTGCTCCAAAACAGAAAACCAGCAACTGTTCATCTATTTTACAGTTAAATTACAGAAGGGCTTAAAAAGTTATTTCTCAAGCATTCTAGGCTTCATTCTCCCCTGCTTTGTCATGCTGCCTCTCAGAGTAAAGGAACCAAGCTCATGGTGCAGGACATGTCTTTATCCTTGAGCAGGTTGGGTGATGCCTAGCTTTTCATAAGGCTCCCTTTTAATGTGCATGATCTTTCAAGTGATGAAATCCACGGATTGAAGAGAATTGTCCTGAACTTAGTTTCTTGCAGCCAACCCAAATCTTAAAGGATCTCTGACATTTAACTACTTACAAACTACTCTGGGAGTAAGGGAAGAACCTAGAAAACCCTAAAATCCAAGTTTTGCACTCTCAAATGTTATTGCACTCAGAAGACTGTTCTCCACCAGAGAGTGGCATGATTTTCTCCACCCTTTGCTCTGCAGAAAGAATACAAGAGGGCTATGCAACACCTTCCAAGTTTGCCACTCCAAAGCCACGTCAAAGAAAAAAGTGTAAATGTCAGCATCCTGACATACACTCCTCTGATGTAAATATTGCATTAGAGAAGTGAATTTGCATGTGCAGTCTACTAACACTGAGCTGATGAGAGCTGACTTTTTAGGAACTGGGTGGAGTAGAGCAACTGAAATAACATGTGCCTGCCTACTGGTGGCTACCAAATCTCAGCCATCACTTTTGCAGAGGTAACTTCCCAAGCACCCCTAGTAACTCTCTTGTGAAAGTTACTAGCATTCTATTAGAAGACTAAGTACCTGGGAGATGGCTGATTATAATCTTTTGACTGAAGTTTACCAGCACAAATCAGCTGGATCTGTAGAGTTAAACCTGCTCACATGTAATTGATATTTTGGAGCTGATCCAAGGCACAGGAATTTGGGGCAGGATTTGAGAGGCAAGGACTCTCAGTGACAGTCCCTAGACACAAATTCCTTGCCACCACCTTTAGTTACTAGAAGATGCAGTTTAAGTCTGTCAGTCATAGGTAAGGAACTACAGAATATGAGTAGCTATAAAAATCTCCACCAGTTTTTACATGCTCAGAAGTTAAGCTGAGGGTTTTGTGCAGCAAGGCTGCTTTCCACCCCCACAGTACTAGAGTGTAGGCTTTCAAAAAAGGAAGTTGGTTATATGCAAATTAGATGCAAATACCTAATAAGCTTGTTAAATAATTGGCATAGAATATCACACATGGTGCAGCATCAAACTTGGCAGCTACAATCGTCCCTACTGTACTGCTAGTACTTCACTGGTGCTAAACTGGTTTGTACCAGCTGAGGATCTGGCCCACATAGCATATGGAATTTCCTGGATAAGCTACTACTCCCTGTCATACTTAATCACTGATAAATACAGGCCAGATTTATACTGTATGTATATTCTGAATTTATCGGATGATCTTTCTCATTTCTGCCATTGGTTCGAGCAGTCCATTAAAACACTCATTGCAAACGACTGTGTGCTGGAATCAGAGCTGATCACATGCTGGCATTTAGTTTTCTTGATAAAGAATAGAGGAAATAACATAAACAAGTATGCTTGATTACTTTCCCACCCCCGTTCATCCATTTCTGAATCATGTTGGATTAACAACACATTTGAGACAAAGATGCTGAATTTTATTAGCATTGCTTGCTCACTGATGTCATTATTAAATGCTACATTATTAGCTACTCGGGTATAGTATATATTCTTCCTGCATCATTCCTCAGAAAATAAGCAAAAGCCAAATTGTTTTGTGGCATACTGAAACCAGTGCTGACTTTATGCAGCAGATGTTCATCTAGCCACGCATGTAGATGATTTCATAGATGGGGCGTGTGCTCACCAATCACACACATTGCTTTTTTTTTTCCTCTAGCACTGAATCATCATCTCTCCTTAACTGAGTTTTTGGTTTTTTTTTGGTGGTGTTTTTTTTTTTTTATGGAGAAAGTAGAGCACTGTGCAAACAGTCATGACCTTTCCCATCTTTAGCCAACATTTTTTTTAATGCCCCAATTCCAGGCTGACCTCCTTTTTCAGAGCTATCTTTGGAACTCAAATAATACTATGAAAATACGTTTGTCAGCTTCACGATGAGTGCTTTAATGGTGATGTTCTTTCACTGTTTATTTTCCCCCTGCTGTTCGTATTATGGCAATTTTATTTTTATGAACACAGAAAATGGTAAAAGAAAATCCAATTTATATCCTTAAATTTACCTCTATTTTGAAATAATTTCTGAGGCCTGCACTTTGTGTGTGCTTAAAACTAGAGAACTTGCAAGACTACTTGAAGCTTTTGTTTGGTCTAAAGAGGAGAGTAGGAGTTACTCACTTAGCTGTCACTATCTTAAGCAGCTTCAGCAGCTCTTTGCATCTAATCTAGCTGCAGAGCTAATACTGATACCACATAGTCCACACAAAATCACCAGCAGCAATATGGCTACATTTAAGACACACAGACATCTAGAAATATTAAGCAGCTTGTGGTGTGAAGGTCAAAATTACTAGCATGACCCTTGTTACGGAGATGGGAGAACACACTGTGTCTGGTATGCTGTGATATTGTGCTATCACAAAACATAACTTTATACAAATATTTTTCAAGTTTCAAACCTAACCTCTGTCATCTCATGGTGCTTTCCCTCGCTACAGTTGAAGCAGCAGTGTGTAAAAATGGCAGTTTGTCATTGCAGGGTGTTCCTGAATAATGCACACCCTTTACTCCAGTGTCCTCCCACTGAAACTGGCTCTAGGATATTGCTCACCAGCCAGGTGGTTGGGTTTGTGGAAAGCACGCTCAACTGAAGCAGGCTGCATGCACTCTGAGTTCCTCTGTACAGGTATCAGTTACTTTGCAAGTTTGCTGTAGGCCAAACAGAACCAGTGAAATTTGTGTATGCATGCATGGCCTAAGCAAGGCTTGGTTTGGGCAGGGTGTCTCACCTGTGCAGCCAGATGTAGAGATCTCTTTACAGCCTCACAGCTGTTTCTTGACTCCACCTTTTTTCTTATTTTTCTCTCCATCATGTTACTGCTTTCAGTTTTTTCAACAATCTAATCAGACCCTTTATTTAAACTTATATCAAACCCACACTTTTTGCAATGTAAAATAAAGTTTTTAATGTAAAACCAGTGTAATAATCCTTATTCTTCAAACGATTGGCTGACGGTCAGGAGGAAAGATAACTGGAAGAGTGAAGAAGCTGAGCAAGCTTATGAAGAAGCAAAATGGAGACAGTGGCATAAGTGACCGCATAAGTGACGCTTCAGGATTCAGTAACTCCAGCCCAGTGGTGAGGACCACACACTGGCTTTTCCTAGCTGGGCATCTCTTTGCAGTGCTTAATACTGTCTGGGATGTGCCTTATTAAAATACGGAGCCGTGCTGAGGCTGCTGCTTGGCGACCTCCCATCTTGCTGGGTGCCTGACGCACCACATCCTACCCACAGTGTGGCACTGGGCAGGAAGCCATTTGACCCCGGCCGTGCACACCACTCAGGCTCTGCATGCACCTCGGGCTTCAGAAAATAATAGTCTTCTGGCTTGCTCTCCTTGCACATGCCAGTGTGGGCATCCTCATAAAACTGAGTCCAGCACAATGCTGAGCTTTGTCAGTGCTGTAGCAACTCTGATACTGCTCAATAACAGCAGTAAAATGCTTTGAAAGTGAATCCTATATGATTTTAAGAAACATATGTCAGTCCTTGACAAAGATAAACCTTTTTCTTGGAGATTTTTTGCCAGTAATGTTCATTTGTGTTACTGCAGCTTCAGCAACAAACACAGACGGCTGGTAATGACCTGATTAGTTTAAGCATCTTGCAAAAGGAAATAGAAACTGTTGGCATCTGTGCATGGGTGATGATCAGATACTTAAACAGATCCTGGAAATGGAAATACACACCTGATACTACTCTAGAGAGCACATAAAATTTTTGAAAGGGTCTTAAACCCATGTTACTCAAAACTATGCATGTACTGTACCAAGAGACAGGATATAGAAATATGTCAGACAAAGAATCTGCCAGGGAATGCATGTTGCTGGCCTTTGGTACTGTGGAGGTTTTTCTAGCTCTAAGTCAGAAGCTAATCTGCTTCACTCCTCAAGTCAAGGACTGGCTCGCAGCTTTCGGACATTGCAAAGTTTGATGTGAACCTGTTAGGAAGCTCGATACACGTAACTCTCTTCAATTTGGAGCAGCATACAGATATTTATATGATGACTGGACAAGCTTCGTGTTTCTTGACAGCCCCTTTCCCTGAAAACCCCGCTGGTGAGCCATGACAAAAAACATAAACAGATCACTTGCAGACACATCAAAAAGATGAGCAGACATTGAATTTGGGGTAAGGGATATCAGATAGAAAAAGAAGGAAGCAAGAAATCTTCTTTCCTAAAAAGAAAGTACCGACACCAAATTGGCTCTGTTCCAAAGTCCAGCTAGAGTAAAAACACCAACAACTTACTAGCAGTGAGGTAACACTAATCAAGAACTATTTTACAGCTGTGCAACCCACAGAGCATCTGCTCTAGTGAGCCTGTAATAAAAGCCTTGGTGCTTCACAACGGGAAACTTGAGCTCACTCTTCTCTGCTGTGAAACACCTACCTGCTCAGCACATAGCCAGCAGTGAACACACATTATTTTCAGCTGGGAGAGACACGACCCTGTGTGCAGAGTGTGGCCATTTCAAGCAGTAACATGGAGCACTGCTGCTTGCTTTTAGCCAAGTTTAGAGGAGTAGAAAACACTCTGTCCTGGTGCAGTGGCCACTGCATAAATCCCTGTTAGCAGCTGAAGCCTGAAAACTAGCAGTATTACATGGACACAATGTGTCTGAAGACAGGCATCTAGAGTGCAGTTAAAACCCCATCCAATTTACATAAAGTTATCTTTCATGGGCTTTATTTGACCATGATCTACAGAGAAGTGTGCAAATCTCAAAAAACCTCATTTTTTCTCTTTAGCTGTGAGATGTCCTTGGAGTTAAACCTTGACATATGCTGTTGTATAGAGAAGCCTGCCCTGATTTCCTCCACTGAGAAGGTGAGGTTGTTGCTCTGTAGAGCTCAGGAATCAAATAAAAACTACTGACAAGCATGAGAGGTGTTCTTCTGCACTTAGAAAGGGTGATAGTAAACCAATAAGTAGCAGACCGTGTTCCCGGATAACAGATGATGAATCAGTCACTGGGGTACCTGGGCATACCCACTTCAAGATTTGTACCTTCTGCAAAAAGGAAGTTTTCTCTAATGTGTACTTCTGAGCCATCAGGTTCTGCAAAAAGGAACATAAGACCCTCTTTCTCTCTCGCTACTGCATCCTGTGTAGAATAAGGTTCAGAAAAAAGATTCCATAAGAACAGTCAGTTTATATTGGCTTGGTTGGTAGAGTCAGTGAGTGCAGAAGTGTAGACACTGGTAGTTTGTTTAGTTTGTTGCAGAAAACTGTTGTGTGAGAAATATTTGGGTCTTATTGATGAAAATAGATTTATTTATTTTCATTGCAAATAGAGAAAGAAGGAAGGAGGTTTAACAGAATGGCAGCAAAAATTATTTTATTCTTCTGTTAATCTTCAAGTTGAAATAATATAATAATATAACAAATTGTATTTCTACATCCAGTGATATGGTTTATTCCTAAAGCGTTTGGGGTTTTTTATTTTTTTCAGAATGACTATGGCTAATTCTTTTCAAATTACAGAAGGATATTTAGGCAGAATTTATGATTGGAATAAACTGGATCAATTTAAGTCATGAATTTGCAAAGAGAGAACACATAAAGAATACCTCAATTCCATACTGAGGACATGTAACTGAAAACTAGATTATTGTGTCCCATCATCTGAGGTTAGGTGTTACAATAAACACCCGCAGTCCGTGCTCGGTGACTGTTTGGTGACATATGGTTCTCCTGTACCATGTCTTTGATACACCATGTCTGAAGAGCGGACTGGTTCTCACGGTCAAAGTCTCTGCCTTCTGTAGCTTACCCAAAGTAGTGGCATTAGCCAATGTCATTCAGTCCAGCCCCACTAATCTGTGCATCTAGTTTGCTTCTAACATCTTTACTGATGTTACTCGCTTCTAACATCTTTACTGATGTTACTCGCTAACCTCTGTTTACTCATGCTGCTTCTATGCCTCCTTCCTTGTTTTACTACAATCACTTTCCTACTTCCTCTAATTTATTATTTTTATTTTTATGTTTTTGCAGATTAGCTCTTGGCTGTGTCATCTATGTGCATTATTTCCTGCCTCCTTTTCCCATTAGGTTCTTGATGTGGGCCATCAACCCACGGATCATATTAGTCCATAGTATGATTGTTTACTTCAAGGTACATTTCTGTTTGAGTCATGATCTGCATATTGATACTATGCATTTCTTAGAGACATCAGTCTTTATGCTCATAGTTTCTCATATACCTAGCAAACTTATGCTGCTACCATTAGCCAAAAAAAGGCAAGTTGGTATTTCTCTATTAATGCTAAATATCAAGCATAACATGTTCTTTACTCTTTACTAGACTAAATTTCTTTTGAGTTATCAGAATCAACTATTCTCTTGATTTTGAGATGCATGTTTCAAAATGTTGTTCCACACAGTTCCATTTCTTTCCTCTTAAACTTCCATTTACCACTGTTTTCCTTTTTATGTAGTAGGGGCAAGGTTTATATTGCCATAGAATGTATTTTCCACCAACTTGTCAAAGAACAAATGAAGAAGGTTTTGAGCCTGAAGATGTTCATTCCACATTTCAAAAGTATGCATGCAAATGTACGATTTTTAAGAGAAAGGACTGCAGAGGGTATTACATAGCAACACACAGAAAGTGAAATAGAAAGGTCAACGAGCTAGCAACATTTGCACATTGTATGGTAAATTTGTATTCTGCAGCAAAAGATTAGCAAGAGCTGAAGAAAACAAAACCTAGAGATAGCTAGAGAAAAAACTATCCCTGCATCAAAAAATCGGTCTTTGATGAATTTGAAGTACAAGATAAGCACTGATGAACTAGGGACAAAATGTCGTCTCCTAATTAATATCAGTAGAGAAGATGAGAAAGCACTGAGACTGATAGTCTTCAGAAACAGGAGCATCTCTCTATATTGAGAAAGCCTTTATATCGTAAATGTTTCCTTTCAGATATATATTTTAATTGTCAAATTATTAGCTTCCTCACTGCCCCCAAAAAGAGATATTTGACCTCAAAAATAAGAGCCTGAAAATCCTTGGTCATGAAATCCATTAGGGAGTTTGTCACTGCCATTGATATTACCTCTGAGTCACTCAAATATTACTGACAACTAGCTAGCCATAGATGACTGCAAGTGTGGGAAATATTATTATCATTCAGTGGAACATTTCTTTTCCTTCTTACTTCTAATCCTAGCAGAAGGGTAATGTAATAGTGATGACTTTTTGTTCATTTTTCCAATCATGGCAAACACAATCACTAAAATAAAATCCAAAGTGGTAGGAATGGAAGGGAAAGGAAAAATAAATATTCCACAACTAATTAGACAGGAACTGAATCCTTCTATGTTCTTGAGATAGTCCAAACCCAAACCCTCAAATCTGAACTTCCTCAGATCTCGGAAAAACGAAATCTGTATGTGAACTTTGTGACTTGGTCCTCTCTTATACCCAGGCTACCTCATGACTCACAGATGCATAAAAGTGCAGTAGAATCATTATATGCTCTATGATATCTTAAAAGAAAGTAAATGAATCAGTTAAACCAAAACCAAAATCAAGTGTGACAGGCTTATACTCCTCTTGGGTTTCCTGTGTGTCAAATCCTGCTTTGAAATACAGGGCCTGAGAATAAGTTCAATTTGTTAGAGCAAGCAGAACCTTGCAGTTATTCTCAAAAAGACAAGGATGAAAACAAATAACATTGGCTTTTAAAATGTATACCAGACACATTGAGGGCGAGGGATGGCAGGGAGTGGGTGGGAAGGCAAGGTGGGAATGTGAAGCAAGAACACAGAAAGAAGAGCAGAGAATGGTATGAGTTTATTTTCTTTAACCTACATGTTTTCTTTGTTTTTTTAATTCAGGAGTTCTAGTGCCTGTAATTTATAATATTAAATTGCAAACTGAGAGTAGATATGTGTGAGATGAACTAACCTGAGCAATGCAATTCATATTTATGAATATTTGTGAGGTACTTTAATCATGGGAAGGACATTTTCTCTCTGTTTGCCTGCAAAATATTGCTCTAATATCAAACAGCCTAGGCCCAGAGTCCTTGCTTGTGTCACACCCTGCCCTTGCTCATGACAGACATGGTGGAGCTTAGCATTCCTGCAGGGAAGCACCTGGACTACTGTCAGCATGAGCAATTTGAGTGGAAGACACTGAAGGATCATTGCAATTGGGAATGCTGCAAATGTGCAGCTTATTGTCGGCAAAGATGGTCAGGAATCTTCTGGGGGAACACTTTACCCACCCTGAAATGCTGATTAATCAAAATCAGAACTTTTCTGTGGGAATGTGTCTGTTTTAACAAATCTTCTGACAAAACACAGGCACATTTCCAAACTCGCCTGCCAGGCAGGTTTCAGTCAAAAGCCTGCCCAGTTTCCTGACAGCTTGCCAACCCAGCTCCTTAGCAGTCTGCCCAGCAGTCTGCTGGGGAGAAAAAATGCCAGGCCTTCAGATTTCCCAGTGCTAGGGCAGCCCATTGAATTAAGTTCCTCAGTGTTGGGTGACCCTGGGCTTGCAGGCTGTTCATCACAAACCTAGAATGGTCATCAACCTTAAAAGCAGGCAAGACCAGAGCTACCTGCTCCGAGAAGGGCAAGAAGGATGTCTGACTAGGAGTCCTGTAATGGGAGCGGTAAATGAAGGGTGAGGAGGAGTCACGCTGCATGAAGGGCAGTGAAACAGCCATTTACTTTTGCTCTGATTAGTGAGCAGACCTGCAAGTGACCCTATTTTGGGGGAGTTTCTGTTCTGGCTCTAATACCCATTGAGAAGATGAGCACTAAATTGGCTCAATTACTGGAAGACCCCTATCAATTAAAGTGTCTGTGCATGTAAAGAAGTGTTTTGACCTTTTTTTCTCTCCAAGTTCTGTTTAACTCCTTCCTTTGCAGGGGTGGGCAGACTGGTAGAGTCCCCTTTTTGTCACATGGTGTGCTTGTACCAAGCCCAGTTTACTGATGTGTACTGCAGAGTGACTTCATACATCTGGATAGCAGACTAGGTTCTTTCTAGCAGCAGAGGACTCACCGTGTTCACAGATCTGTAATTGCCTCAAGAACCATCCAGAGTGTCAGTGTCAGTGGAAATTCAAGCAAGCTCTCCTAATTGGCCTGTTTTGTTTGTTTTGGTTTGTTTTGGTTTGGTTTTTTGTTTTGTTTTTTTTTTTTGGTGGGGGGTGAATGCTGTGTTGTTTTGTTTTGTTGGTTAGTTTTGCTGTTTTTGAGGTTGTTTTTTTTTAAATTTGTGTTTTGGTTTTTGTTTTGTTTTGTTTTTCCTCAAGAAGAGCTCAGAAATCCAAAAGGGAATAGGAAATACATTTGGTAAGGCATTCTGACAGTAGTAGTCATAGTGGTAGTCT
Organism: Callaeas wilsoni; assembly: GCA_013398955.1. Taxonomy (NCBI): domain Eukaryota; kingdom Metazoa; phylum Chordata; class Aves; order Passeriformes; family Callaeidae; genus Callaeas; species Callaeas wilsoni. The sequence continues at coordinate 9,543 of VWPU01013823.1, read as the reverse complement.
ATCTTTACTTGCAGCTTTGGAGTCTCTTACTGTCCTCTTCATCCTTTAAAGGATGTGCTCTTGTCCTGTAATGGAAGAGAGCATGAAGGACCTCTACAAAGGCTGGTGAGTATCAGTGCACTTCTGTCAGTTCTCAAACTACGCACCTCCCCATCATCTGCTGCTTGCTTGATCTCAAGTTTTTTGTAGGAAACCAGTTCACAAACTGTGTGAGCATGTTACCTATAGCCTGTGATAGGAATGAAGGCTGAGACCCTGTGGCTGAGAAAATGGTCTTGCTAAACACTTCTTTGAACAATCTTTTTTTGTAGGTGTTGTTGTTTTCTTTCTGTTTACGAGGCAATAGATTTTATTCTAAGAATAATAGCTGAGGAACAGTAAACAAAATGGCAAATTGGGGCTTTGGATGACAAGTGTTCTTGACCATTTTATTGCATTCCTGTTACTGGGCACTGGGCTTAACTAACACCAATTCATCTCCATGAGAATTGTTGACAGAAAACTAAAACAGCTTTGTGTTAGAGCATAATATGTCAGTCTGGAAGGAATTGTCCATGCTTATTCTTCTGAGACTTGATGATGTTCTTTCATGGATAATTAGCCCAAGCAGAACTTAGCTTAGGTACATAGGGCAGGAGTACAGCTGATCAACTACCATTCAGTTGACGTTTGTAACAAAACAGTGCTTCTAAGCTCCCACAGCTCAAGGTGATGTGTGTTGTGCCTTCTAAAAATAGACTCATTTTAAAAGAGAGAAGGCTCATATTTGAGAAGACTGTTAGTACCAAGGAAATAACATTTTACTTCTCAAATGTGTTTGGAGCCAAATGCAAGTAGCATCAAAATAAAAGCATGGCATTGTCCTTAGAACTTGTAGGGATTATGGAGGTAAATTCTATGCTTATTTTCACCAATTGCATGGACAGCATTTGGGACTTGGCCTAGATAAAGGAACAATCTCTTACTCATTCCATGTTTGCTTGCTGTTAAATATTTTCAGGAAGACTTGCTTTGCTGATCCCTCATTTTCCTCAGACTTTTTTCTGGGGACATTTGAGAGGATATTTAGTTTATGGATCTTTTTGTACTCATCACGACCAGCAGTGGAAGTCTGGTTCCCTTGACTTAATTCTGGACCATGGCTCTCTTGCTACTCAGTAAGAAGTTCACAGATAATATTTCACACCTCAACTCAAACAAATGCAGCTACAACAGCTTTTGCCCCTGGACAAACACCAACACTTCCCAGCTCTGTCATTCTCCCTTTCTGGTGTCTCCTCTGTTTAAACATGAGGAAAGCTAACTTAACAAATCTCAAAAAAAAATTCCTCCATGATGTGTCATCACTAGCAGACATAAGGAACGGATTCTGCCAAGTTCTGAGAGGAGGTTGAGTGGATTGCAAGGGTGTGTGCCATGTGCAGGCAACAATAATGGGATGGCAGGGAAAAAACCTCTATCCCTTCAGTTTGTTGCCTCATTCCTTCTTGGCGTGCCACAGCTCAGATTTTAGAGCTAATTTAAATAACTTCTCTAGTTGCTCTAATATAAAAATATTTCACTAACAACACTAGATAAGCCTAGCTTGCCAGTAACACTGCAGACATTTTGAACCATTACTCGATTTAGTGCACTATTTCGAACCTTTGTCCTGTGTTTAAGACAGCTCAACATAAAAGCAAGATTACAGTCAAGCTTAATGTTTCCTTGTGTGTTTTCTTTTCACATGTTACTCTTGTTAGCAGCAGGTCTGAAGTCATAAATGAATTAATTTTTCTGTAGAGAAGATACTTTTAGCTTTGAAGTGCTGCAAGCCACATAGGTATATGCATGACTAAATCAGGATTTCCTTTCCTCTAGTTCCAGTTTAATTTTGTGATAAACTTTATCCATGTTTATCTGTTCTAACGTAAGAGATTTGTACTGAATATTCTTGAGGTACTGGTGTTTATGCATGAAGAACAAGAGTATGATTGTTGAAATAGGTTAACACACTGTATTTCCATTTCCTGTCTAACGGAAAGATGTAGACATTGAGACATAAGGTACCTCTGAAATAGTTTTGTTTCAAGACTGCTGAGCCTGAATGGCTTCATTGGACCACATATCCTACAACCCTACTCTCTTACTACATTTAACTAGTTTTTGCATTTGACATTTGTTTCTTGCATGAAACACAATGAAGAAAACTGTGTATGCATTATTGTGTCTCTATCATACTTATTTTTAAAGAATTACTTTTTAGCCAGCTAGTCAGTAGTTTTTTCCATGTAGTGTTCTTTGAAGGAATAAGGGTGGTTCAGGACATGTTTGGACAAATATTTGAGGGTTGGACGTAAATGATCCTTAAGGTCAACTCGAACCATTTGTGTTGGGTTTGTGTGGCCAGGTTTTGGGGCTTCAGAGGTGGTTTCTGTGAGAAGCTGCCAGAAGCTTCCCCCATGTCAGATAGAGGCAGTGCCAGCTGGCTCCAGGACAGACCTGCTGCTGGTCAGGGCGGAGCCAATCAGGAATGATGGTAAGGCCTCTGTGATAACATATTTAAGATGAAGAAAACCCTTAATGTGCAGATGTAATTGTGGCCAGAGAGTACATGGGAGGAACACTTCTGCAGACACTGAGGTCAGTGGAAAATGAGGGCAGGGGGTGCTCCAGGCGCTGGAGCTGAGATTCCCCTGCAGCCCATGGAGGTCCATGGGGATGCAGAGATTCACCTGCAGCCTGTAGAGGAGACCTGCACTGGAGCAGGTGAATACCTAAGAGGAGGGTGTGACCTCTTGGGAGGCCCGTGCTGGAACAGGCTTCTATCAGGGACCTGCAGACCCATGGAGAGAGCAGCCCATGCTGGAATAGGTCTCCTGGTAGGACTTGTAACCCTCTGGGGGATCCATGCTGGAGCAGGCTGTGCCTGAAGGACTGCACCCTGTGGAAGAGCAATCCACGTTGCAACAGTTTGTGGAGAACTTTTGCCCATGGGATGGACTCACAATGGAGAAGCTGATGGAGGACTACCTCCTGTGGGAGGGATCCCATACTGGAGCAGGAGAAAGACTCTTCTCCCTGAGCAGCCGTAGGAGTATCATGTGATGTAATGACTGTAACCCACATTCTCCATCTCTCTGTCCCCTCTCTCACTGGGAGGGAGGAGGTAGAGCTGGGAATGAGGAGGGGTGGAGGGAAGGTGTCTTTAAGATTTATTTTACTTTTCGTTGTCCTGCTCTGACTTTGTTAGCAGTAAATTCAATTACTATCCCCAGTCTGAGTTCTGAGTTTTGCCTATGATGGTGAGTGATCTCTCTCGATCTTTATCTCAACCCACGAATCCTTTGTTATACTTTCTTTCCCGCGCTTAGTTGCAGAGGGGAGTGACAGAGGCAGTGGGGGCTTCAGGGGGTGCAGGGTCACCCACAATACCATTGCATGAATCCATGGGTCAAGATTCATGATGGCTGACTGTTTCTTACCACAGGTACTTTTATTAACACAGGATGTTCTTCAGGCTAGGGTACATCCAGCTTAATGCATAAACTGTCCTGTAAGTAGTGAAACACAGATACCCTTCTCCCATGGTGAGTGTTTTGATGGCTACACTACACTTTTGCTCTTTGTGTTGTTTCCTGCATATTAGGCAACTTTCTACCCATCCTTCTGGATGCCAGATTTAAAACTCTGCAGCTCAAAAGGTAGGAAGCCACCACTGCAAAAGAGGTTTATACCAGCAGTGATTGGTAGAGATTTCTCCAAATGTCTATCAGACAAAGCCCTGCTCTGGACTTGAGTAGTAGCGGTCCCAGTTTCCCACATCTCTATGGCCCAGCTGGACTCATTGGCAAGAAAGATACTTCCCTTGTGCATTCAAAAAGGAAAAACTTTAGTCACCTCAGCATGTTGAGGGTGAAAAGGAGTTACGGCAATGTAATATCTGATCCTCCAATGTTACCAAGCAGCAGAGCAGAGAATTTCAGGAGCAAAGCTTTGAATTAAGCCATCTGCCAGTCTTTGAATGGTGAAGACCATGCAACAACAGCTGTTGAACAACCAAGAGCATGCTTCTCAGTGATCTCTGCTAAGAGTGTTTTGCAGACTCTCTACATTCCTTGAGAGAAAGGGTCTAAGACTAAGAATTATGCTCCATTCTCTCAATAAGGCTATGATTAACCTGTCCAGTGCCTCACAGCTTTAGTGTACAACAACCATAAAGCAGTAGCAGAAACATCCCTTGCACAGAACAAAGGCTTCTTCTTGTCTTTTTGATAATCATTGCTGTATGACAAACTTTTTACAGTTCTTCTTGTCTTTAAGTTTACTATTCAATTTTTTCTTCAATAGAACACATTTCCAACTATTTTGCAAAGTATAGTGGCTTCACCAGATGTCTCACTGATAATTACTGTCATAGGAGGACCAACTGCTCAGTATGTTAACATGCATTTTACTATTCTTAGTTGTTATGGTGGCTGTAAAAACCCATTGTGAGATGTTTGCTCTCAGTGTCCTATCTCGAAACACAACATCATAGAAAAATATCTGTCCCTAGGGTCTTTCTGCCTGCTGTGGTCAAGCACAGAGACTTCCAAACATCTTGGTAAATCAAGTGAGGTGTATTTCTTAAAGATTTTGTGCTGTAACTTAAGTCAGGATTAATCACAAATGTAAATCATCAAAGTCAGTGGGATGACTAATGTTAACAAAGATTAAATGGCAAGACCAAGTCTCAATTGTGTTTAAGAAATGACTGCCAAAAACCCCCATTCCACTGATTTCTTTACACATTTCTCACCTTGGAGTATGACGAATGAAGCAGAAAAGTAGATGACTAGAAAAGTAGCAGTGAATAATGTTAGGTCACACTGAAAAGACTCTGACTAAGAATTTTGACTTTCCCTTGTCTTGGCTCTGCTGGAGACCAGGCAATGAATTTTGTGACTTTTATTATCATTTTTGAGTAATCTCATTTAGATGACTAACTGAATGAGGTTTGTGTTAATTCTGTCATTTGGGAAACTTTTATGCAAGAAAATTTTATTTTGTTTTGGAGATAAGATTGCTCATATCCACATGGACAAAAAATTGTTTGAAGAGAAAGTGTGAAAAGGAGTTGGGGGGAGTTGTTTGTTTGCTTCTCTGTCAGAAAATTTCATTTCCTGGGGCTTTAGACAAGATCCCACCAGCAGTTGCTTCAGTTGCTGCAGACCAGGGGAGCCTCTGGACATGAAGGACCTTTGGGCCCCTTCTAGTAGAACTGGTCTTACTTCTCAAGAAATCCTCACTTCACATCAAAATCCTCCAAATTATTGGCCTGTCTCATCTAATCTGAGTGATTCAAAAGTCAACAACGAGGCAGCTCTGAGTAAGTACGTGTCAAAGCCCACTGGCCTTTGGCAATTTCTGAACAAGGTGCTACACAGTAAAATTAGCGTGGTGAGCTTGTTTCACCGTACTGAAACAGTTCCCAATGGCAATGACTTGTCACTTGTTTCCCTCCTGTGCTGTTGGCCATGAGAAACTGCTGATCTTCCCACCCGTGTGTCATCTGCACCTTCCTTTCAAATTAATGTGGGTGTAAGGTGTGCCTTGCCATCTCAGTCACTCAGAGTGCCTGCTGGCTTTCCTTCTCCAGTGTTTTTATGTGGTGTGCTCCACATTTCCTACCATCATGTCTGCTACTCAGTCATAGGAAGATGGAAGCCAGGACTTGTCTCTTTTTTCTGTTTTTCTTTTGAGTGATGTTCCTAGCATTTCCCACTTTCTATATGCATACTATACACTTCATAAAATGGCACATTTTCACATTCTTGAGAGCTTTCCAGTGATTTTTTTTCCAGTCCAATATTGAATATGAAAGGTGCTACATGTTTCTACTTTCCACAACATTGGCAGCACTATCTCAAGAGTTTCAGTAAGGGCAGTGTTACACACATTAGTGGCATATGTGGTCATTAATGAAAAGAACTTTTTGAAAATACTTATTTTTTTGTTTAAAATATTCAGGTGAAATCAGATACTTCCATCAGTCCTGGAGCTATTGCTGTTCTCAATATTGTCTCTCAATCTAAGTGGGTAACATGCCAGTGGCTCTGTGGGCAGAATTGGCATTTGTGACCTAAGAAACAGGACATTTTTGTTTGCTTTTAGACTCATCTAAAATACTCAAACACCATAACCTTCTTAGTTCGTCATATGTATAGCCATGAAGCCTTAAGTTGGCTGTTGCAGAGCAAAAGTATCATGTAAATTTTCTATATTTAGTCCATGCACTTATTGTGCAATTTTTGGTGTTTCTTCACACTTAACAGTTCCAGTAAACATTGCCTCACTTATGTCGGCCTAAGTTACAATGTGAACATGTATTTCTCTTGGGTTTGCTTTTAGCAAGAGTACATTACAGCACAAATATTTTTCCAGAACAGTTTCCACAAATGTTCCCAGATGCATGGAAATATTTTCATTAATACTTTGAACTGTAGTCAAATGACTTGCCTTTTTCTTTAATGCATTTTATTCCTGTCTTTGATCTTTATAAAATCACAATATCATCTATTTTATGGAACTTTCACTACTGCTCTTCTTGAGCAGGAAGCCCTGGAGGACTCAGTTAGTCTTAAACATTTTTGAGCACTGATCACGTTAAATACACAAAAAGATTGGTGAATATATATTCTTCTGTAATTGCACTGCTATGTAGTAAACCTCCTACAGATATAAAGAAAGCAATGCAAGAGAACCAAGGATAATAGCAGAAGTCACCATCTCTTCAGTTAATTTCAGAGAGTATGTGTCTGTGTGTACACATATATAAATAAATCATTACACTGTTTAGTAGAGCATAATCTTGAGAAGCATTTTATTCTTATTTTGCTCCAGATTTATTTCAATTATTACATTGTACTGTATGTGGACTATAATAAAAGTGAGGAATTAAAGCCTTTTTTCTTTGGAAGCACTGGAACTTTAACTTTCATCTGATTCTAAATTTCAGGTTGGGTCATATTCAAAGCTGATATTATGGAAAGCCCAAGAGGCATGGACACAACTGAATGTGAAGGTGTTAATCAATGTTATAGATGGCAGAAAATACTTCTGTTATATTTTTGTTAGTTGCTTCTCAAATGCCTTTTCTAGACCTTGCATGTAGTACTATGACTCAGTGTAGCCTTAGCAATTTTCATGAAGCCGAAATCAGAGGCAGTGTTAAGAAAGTTTAAGTCATGTAGCAATAAATACCAATGAATCTAAAGGAGTTAAAGTTAATATTGTGCTGTCCAAAAGCAAGTATAAATCATACCATGCTAGAGTCAGCTGAAAATTTAGCTGAAGATCTTCATGACCTACTTCATCCCTCCAACAGGAAAATCAGCAGAGGTGGATAATCATAGAACGATTCTCTTTTTTACAGTTTTCCCAAAAGCCTTAGACTCCTTTTGTGCAGAATGCACAAAGCTGTATCTTTCATCCATGCTGGTTTTTTCTGTGCCTCAGGAGAGGTGGAAAAATTGTGAGTATGTTCCTTCAGCCACATGAGCATACAGCCCTGTATCCCACCTTATCCCTGAATCTGTCAAGCACCCACTGTAAGATTTGGAGAGTAAGACCAGATTTTGTTGTAAAAGGTTTTGACTCTCCTGACCTCTGTCGAGTAGAAGTAATGTAAAATATAGAAAACATCTTTGTTACTAGTCTGGGAGAAAGATCAGGTCTGTTTTTATGGCTGATTATAATTAGTGACAAACATACAGGCAAATAGGCGACTAAACTCCATCTGGAATATTATTTCCAAGACTGTCCACCCACATAGGAAGGATATTATTTGCCTTGGAGACTTCTTTCTAGAATTCTAGAATTTCAAGGACCTGAGTCATGAAGGCAAATTTGAATTACTGCTTTTTTCCCCCCCCCCCAGATATGAGACTTAAAGCTGTTAAAAGTATATGCCCAGGATTCATCAGAAATCATTTATCAAGATGAAAACAATATGCACCATTTAATATTAAAAACTGCCTGAAGCTTCAGGATTTACTTTGGCTTTCGACAGTCCTGAGAACTCAGTGCATCGGATTGGTACAGTATGTGTGGGACATAATGTGTGCTGCACAAGATTCCTCACACAGGTTCTTCAGTGTGCCTAAGGCTTTAAGTAAGCCACCAATATTTATGAGCAAGCAGGTCTTCAAGCTTATTGCTGGATCTCCTGTCTGACATTTCCAGTAGCATGCCAACTGTCTCTGCATGTCTGTTATCCACCGGCAAGTGGAAGTATGGGAAAAAAAACCTGACTGTGCAGCCTCCAGGTGGAGGCAGTGGTTGATCTGTCAGAAGTGGGCTGCTTTTGAGTCCCCTTTCTGTCACGGTGAGCTCCATAGTCTGTTACCTGTAACGAGGCTGCATATTCTAGATACTAGAAACAGGAAAGGAAGAGGGGTAAACCAATGTGAGTAAAGGTTATTAGACCTTTCATATTAAATAATCCACGGAGATGGATAGAAAGGGATTCAAGGCACTTAGATTTTATTATGGAGGGATATTATGGGTATATGTGATAAAAGACTGAGAGCTGGGATAAACAAAAAATACCTCTGAATTTGCTTTCTGTTATGTTTGCTTTACTCCAGAGGGCTATCTCTGTTGACATATAAATACAGGATGACACAGTAATATACCAGGATAACGTTGGTGAGGACTATCTTATTTCAGTAAGTGTTAAACAGAATGAAATCAGGAATCATTTATGTTCTGGAACTAGGATTTAATAAAGAAAATTTTCTGTTGCCTCCATGAATTTTACTTCTGAAAGAAAAAAAAGATGGAGATACAAACCTTCTGTGAGGATAAAAAAGAGGAAGATACACATCTCACACCTAATCAAACGTGTGCATTCGAACCCATTTTGGGATGACAACTGGATATCTTGCTGGCCATGTGTCATTTTTTAAATAGGGGGCAAACCAGCACCAGATTCTCCATGGCATCTCCGCTCATTGGGAGGCAAGGCTCGGGGTGCAGGGACGGAGGGTAGCTGGCGGGGATCGCCCGGAGGGGGCCAGCGGGACCGAGCTTCTCCAAAGTGCGTCCCCGCTTCTGCGCAGAACTTCAGCGCTGCCGGCCCAGGGGCGAGGGCGGAGATGAAGCAACACTGCCGAAATCCTTCAGCCTTGACGGCCACGAAGGCCGGAGGACAAACCTTGGCGCCCGCGGAGCCCAGGGCCAGGCGGCGCCCCGGCAAGGCCGCCAGCGGGCCCTCTGCCCTTGCCATTTCTCTCCTCCTCGTCCTTTTACGATTATCACGACTGCTTTCCGCGAGTGACAGCAGCCGCAGCGCGATCCACCGGCGGATCGCCCGTGCGCGTGGCGAGGCGGCGGATACGCGCCTCGGGAGCGCGGCTCCCGGGTCCTTGTTCGATCGCGCGGAGACGGCGGGTGCGGGGCCTGAGGTCCCGCACGCCGCGCAGACACACCCCCGTAACGTCGCGCACTCCGGCGGGAGCCGAGCCGGCGGGAGCCGAGCCGGCTGCGCTCGGGCCCCGCCGCGCCGGAGCGGAGCCGCCG